>QZFA01000076.1:0-130035 GCA_003614995.1 Cladosporium phlei | reverse complement strand
CTCGGCCTGCTGCTCGAGCGGGGTAGCATTTCGTTAGATGTGGGTGTGGGTGTGAGCAAAATATGCCAGTCAGAAGAAGAGACCCTGGCCTGGCTTGGTCGTGGGTGGTGTGCCCTGCGTGTCTGATGTCTTGTCCTTGTCGACGCATTCTGCCGATGCGTTGGCGCCGAAAGTCACGAGAGGAGGAGGGCGGCGGGACAGCAGGACAGGGCTCCCAGACATGGACCTCACAGGCTATGGCGATCGCCGACTCTCCTGTCAGACACACACACACACAGAACCACGACAACTACATTTCATGAACTCCTTGATATCTTCCACTTCTCCATTACCCCCTTTGTCTGTCAGTCCACCTCTGCAAGTCCCCCAACACCGAAATGACCAAGAACCCGGTCGCACCCACAAAGAGCCCCCAAATGCCGACGACGCCGATGAGCAGCACTTCGCAGCTTACCTTCGACTTCTACAGCTCCCTTCTATGTCACCAGAACCTGAGTATCTTACCTTACTTACACTTGACATCCTCAAGCATACTTAGATCATCCGCTCTGGCCATCTTGCCAGCGCCCTTCAATGAACTCGAAAATGCTCCAAGTCCACCGAGGCCAGCCAGCCAATTCCGGCGCCCGCGCAAGCATGCCCGCACACACCATCTTTGCGCCGATTCTTCCTCCTCCTCCATCTTACCACGCACATCAACCTGGTAGTTATCAATCCGATCATGTCTTTTTTCAACTTACCATACTATAGCTATTCCATCAGGAATATACTGGAAATTAACCTGGCAATCCCGGAGCTCCCGAGGACACCACGCCACCTCATGTCGCGACCAAGCTCCTCTCGTCTGGAACATCAGCGCGCCCGAATTAAGGAGCATCATCCCCATTTCTCGCGCGCACACTTGGACTGGATCACGGCTCACGGAATCAGGATCCGACACCAACAAATTGTCAAGCTTGGGGAATCTTCTATTCTTGGGATCTCGTAAAACTGGATTTTCTACAATTACAACGGGTGTGAGGTCCGGCCCTCTCAGAGGCCGAACCAAATGCCAGAAAAATGAATAAGCACGCACTCCATCGCCGCTGCATCGCATCTCGTCATCATCATCAGGAGGAGAAAGGAAGGTCCATCTGATCTTCCTCACTCTCTTCGTCGCCCACTGGATGGAAGAAGAAAACTACTACACTACTACTCCTCCTCGCTCTCCTCGTCGCTGGAAGACTCGTCGTCGCCACCACGACCAGCAGCCGCATGGTTAGCGGTCGCCGGGCTGACGCTGCCGGACGGTCTGCCGCCGCTGAAGGCCGCTAGCTGGTTGCGCAAGACGTTGATACTGTCCTGCTGCTCCTTCTTGCCCATCGGCTTGTGCTTCTTGCGCTTGGGGTCGCCTCCTCCACCACTTGCACCGCGCGCGCGGTGCGACGGCTCGAAATCATCATCGTCGGCAGCCGCCAGGTCATCGGGGGACGGTTCGCGAGCGGCACTGGGTTTGTTTGGGTTGCCGAAAATAGCACGCACGTGTCTGAGCAACAGACGCTGGACATCATCCGGGAGGTCGTCGATCTCGAGCTCCATCTCATCGCCCATGTTGCGGTACTTCTCGCAATTCTCAGTGATGATCTGCGTGAGACGCTCGATCTGGGCACCATCCATCTTCTCCACGGCCGACGAGATCTCCTGCTTCTCTTCGTACGTTACTGGCTTCTGCTTCTTCGGCTTGGACTTCGGAGCTGGAATGACCTTCGACACCTTCGAGATCGTTGCGGGAAGTGCCTTCTTCTTGGAAGACTTGGACACATCTTTGGACTTCTTCGACTTGGGCGCCTTGCCCTGCCCGAGACCAGCGAGCTGGTTCTGCATCTCCGCCAGCTTCTGTGAGAGAGCCCGGATCGTGGCTTGCGCCTCGTCCTGTGGCTCGTCCTCGTCCTCCTCACTCTCGTCAGCGGCACTCTCATCTCCGGACACGGAGGAGGCACGCTCAACCTTCGGCTTGTTCGCGCGCTCCCACTTCTCCTTGTCCCGCCAGATCTGGTCGAACTCGCGTTTGAGCTCGATACCAAGGTCGCGCACGGGGTTGCCTACGGGGTTGAACAAAAGACAGTTCTCAATCATCAGGTCAAAATCCTTGCGGACCTCGCTCGCCTTGCCGTACTGGCCCTGCTTAAGTTTCTGCGTCATGGTGCCGAGGTCCATGGGGTTCTTGACGATCTGGCGGTAATGCGGGATGTTCAGAGCAACCGGATCAACGGGCAACAAGAAGACGTGGTTCACTCTGGCATACTTCGGGCCACGGATCAGATCGAGAGCGTACTCGCAGAACCTGAGCTCAAGCAGATGCTCGCGACGCTTCGGCTTCGGGTACGTGACTTCACGGTTCGGCGGCTTGATGGCGCGAGCTGGTCTCTGGATCTGCGAGTCGCGGCGAATCTGCGGCGTGCCATCCGACTGAAGTGCGAAAGCCTCGCTGGCGTGCGATTTCTCCTTAGCAGGAGGCGCAGGGGCCGGTGCCTGTGCGGGACGTGCATCGCGTCGAACCGCAGATTGCTTCGAAGGCGCAGGCGAAAACTTCTTAACCTTTTGCGTGAACGCCTGGCCGGGACCTGGGACCTTTGCCATGAAGTTGTTGGTGTATGCCAACATGTTATTACCAGCGTGGGTTACAGCGTGCTGCGGGCCATTAAACTTCTCGGCGTTGTCTACTATCAACTGGAGATCATCGGCAAATGCCTGGACCGAAGAGTACCTGTCGTTCTTAAGCTTGTTCTCCATCGTGCCCAGATCCATCGGATGCTTGATCACATCTGGGTACGTGGGAATGTTCAGCGCAACCGGATCGACTGGCGAGATGAAAAACATCGCATGCTTCGTCTTCTTCGTGTTCTTCAGCTTCTCCAGAAGGAAGGATTTCTGAGGGTTGGTCATCTGGGCAGTGCTGTACTTTGCTTCCTTTCTTCGGGAGTCGAGCGCCTGCGCGCTGACAGTCGGCTTTTCGATGGTCGCAGCAAGTGTCTGTACTGATGAAATGGAGGCCTGGGCAGGCTGTGTGCTCTCGGTGGCGGTAGCGGCAGGGACCTCGGGTTTGAGCTCAGGTTTAAGCTCAGGTTGGACCTCCGGTTTGGCCTCGGGTTTGATCTCATCAACAGCTGGCGTCGGTTCCGCGACCTCTGCTGACGAAAGGCTCTCCTGGGCGGGTGGCGGGCTTTCCATTTTGGCACGCTTTGCGACAGGCTCGTCATCCTCGTCATCTTCGCGCGGACGCACCAGACCAGACTGCGCGGACTCTTGTGTCGATTCGATCGGCGCGGGTTCGGGCTTTGCATCGACACCGGTTTCCACGTCCACGTCTGAAGGAGGCTCGGTGGACTTTGAAACGCCGTTGAGCAATGATTCTTCGGGTTTTGAATCTGCCAAAATCGGTTCGTCTTGAGCCTGGGTTGATTCTGCGGAGACGAGCTGTTCCGAAATGAGTTCTGGTTTTGAATCCTGTTCGATGGGCTGGTCTTGGTCTTGATCGTGCATTTCGGTGTCGACGTTTGCTTCACCAGACGTCAAAGGCTGCTCCGGTGGGGGAGTTGGGTGAGACAGGTTCGGAGCATCTTTGGGGATGTAACCTGCAACAGGCGCGATCCCAGACGAAGTGTCGTCAGTCGGAGTAGGGCCACCAGGATTCACTTCAAGCGCGGGTGACTCCGTGGTATCGATCTTTGTGGTCGAAGGCAGGGTGCGGTTCTCATCAAACGCCTCATGATTTTGGGGTGCTGATGTGCTGTCATTGTCATGCATCTGGGTGTCGGTTGCGTCATTAAAACTAAAGTTGTGGCTGTTAGTGCTGTTTTGAACGAATGTGTGTACTGGTGAAGCAGGTGAAGCGCGCAAGTAGAAATTATAGATGGGAGCCTGTGCGCTGACATGTATATCGATCCGTCCGGATGACGAGGGAAAGAAGAGACGTGGAGGGCGAATCAACTCACCCATTTGTCAGAGGCTTAGCCACTTCTTCTGAGTTGATTACTGCTGAATCAGCTCCAACAGCTGGCAGTGACTCGTCTGTGCCATTGATGTTGGGCACGACGACGTCTGTGGCCAGCTCCGAGGCCATGGTTGAGTGATGGGATAGGTAAGAGACCGGAGTTTCGTTGCTAGCACGTGACAGCGGAGCCACGGATTCAATAAAAGCGCGCCGAGAGGTCAGCAACTTGACGCGCGCGCAATTGATTGCGCAAGTCGAACAAGCAATTACAGTTGTTGATGAGCCGATGAGAAAAACACGTCGAGTCGCGTGGGTTGCGGCGTCAAGAGTGGTGTTTGAAATATTTGATGATTGGGTGTCGGCGCTTGCGCGAAGTCGTGTGTGCTCGGCGATCGAACAGAGGTTCAGGTTCCGCTGGGAAGAGAAATGCTCTTATCGACGCGAAGCGCGCTAGTCAAAGCCCGGGCCGTGCCGAGACAGAGCGTTTGGCAGTCACGTGTTCCAAAGCTGCTTCAGTCACGGGCCTCGCTGCTTAAGGTAGGCAGCAACGAACCGGTGAGTGAGTGAGTAATAGACTCCTTTGTCTCGGTGGTCATTCACTTGCACGCGGTAATGTGGTGAAGATGATCGCAGTGCTGTGTACTGTAGTGAAGTCGGAACGGAGATGAGGTGATGCAAAATGATGATCGCCTAGCCCGAAGTAGGTGCACGCTGATTGGCGGGGATGTGCAGCTTTGGGTTCGTTGTGCAGCGTTGTGAAAGGCTTGCAGCACAGCGACCAGTGAGATGCACCTGCCTGCCTTCTGGTTGAGCACGGGTGAGCAGCGCTACAACAAAAAAAAATCTGAAGATCGGCGTTTGAGAGGCCCTGAAGGTTGAGGGGAACGGAACGTGGTGGTGATGCACTGGTAAAAGATGCCAGAAGCCACGGAACGGGACGCCGAGAGGAATTGATAAATAAATAGAAAGTGGAGGCAAGTGAAGTATCAAGGGCGAAATAACTACGGCTCCTCTGATACTTTCAGTTTCTAAGAGAGGAGGCATCACTGGTGCGCGCTGATCTCGTGATTGGCCGGAAGTTACGGGAGGCACTGGAATCCACCTTCTCTCTGCGGCGTGGCAGTGTTTCCTTGTGAACGAGGACGCCGATACTTGCACCCGTGAATGTTACCTGTTACCTGTCGCAGAGAAACACCATTCACACTTTTGTTACCCATCACATATCTCCACACATGCACCCAAATTAATCCCTTTGGCCGATGGCCAATGCAATTGTCAACCAAAAAAAGCAAGCGCGGCGGTCGCTGCCGCGAGCCGAAAGCCCGCAGGCGTTAGCGCGCTTGCTGCACTCAGAAAATTGATCGAGAAGCTTTTTGCGATCGGGCTGTGGTTGACGACATCCAGCAGTACTTCTCTCCGCCTATATCACCACCCGCGCCCGCAACACTACACACAACTGTACCCCGGAAGCAAGGGCATGTCGCTGGAGTAATGAGCGCAATCAAGCGCTCCCGTACCAGCCGCGCCAGGCCTGGCGAGGCCGGCGAGCAATCGCACGCTTCAAAGAAGATCAAGAGCTCCCACGTGCCGGCCACAAACAAGAAGGAGGGACTCGGTTTCCTGGTCGATGAGGATGCCAGGAAGGGCAGGAAGGTGGACGGCAAATTGACGAATGGCGTTTCCGACAAGAGGACTACCAGGGTTGACGAGTCGAAGGCCGTAGTGGCGCCCGATGGAAACAGCAACCAGGTTATCGACATTTCTAGCGCTGAGGACGAGAGCAGCGAATATGAAAGCGAGGCAGACGACGCCGGAAAGCTACAAACCAATGCCACCGCTGGAGCCGAGGATGTCGACATGGTGGACGGCGAACCCGAAGACGCGGCAGAGCAAGAGGAGCCTTCATTCGGTGATATGCTTTCAGCGAGACACCCGGAACCTATAGACGTCCAATCCGCTTTCCCACAGGATGAGCAGCACGCCGTCGTGCCCTCTACCGGCAAACAGATCCTCGCCGCACCTACTGGAACCTCTCTCAGCACAGTCCTCACCCAGGCGCTCCGCACAAATGACAAGGACATGTTGGAGACCTGTTTCCAAATGGCAGACCAACAGAGCATTCGCATGACCATTCAGCGTCTCCAGTCACACCTCGTCGGTCCGCTCATGCAAAGACTTGCAGAGCGCATCCACCGCCGCCCTGGCCGCACTGGTCACCTTATGGCATGGATTCAATGGTCGCTCGTTGCTCACGGCGGCTACCTCGTCACACAACCCGAGATCATGGGCAAGCTTCGCGCTCTGAACCAAGTTCTCCGTGAGCGCGCACAAGGTCTGCAGCCTTTGTTGCAGCTGAAGGGCAAGCTCGACATGCTCGGCGCCCAGCTCGAACTCAGACGGTCAACATTGGCCAACTCTGCTCGCGCTCGCGACGATGAGGATGACGAGGCTGGCGTTCTCTACATTGAAGGCCAGGACGATGACGACGAGGGCTCCGAGGCAGAGCTCGCAGCTCTGGAGAGACCATCAAAGCGCTCATCCAAGAGC
Organism: Cladosporium phlei; assembly: GCA_003614995.1. Taxonomy (NCBI): domain Eukaryota; kingdom Fungi; phylum Ascomycota; class Dothideomycetes; order Cladosporiales; family Cladosporiaceae; genus Cladosporium; species Cladosporium phlei. The sequence goes on along the minus strand of QZFA01000076.1, from coordinate 123,515 downwards.
CAAGCACAAGGCGAGGAATATCACACAGCTTCAGAGTCCGACGAGAGCGACGACGAGGCCGGCGCAGCAAACGGCTTTGCCGCCCACGAGGGTAGCATGAGCGCAGAAGAGGAGGACGAGGAAGACGCACAGAACGGCATGTTGGATCTCGAAGCCGAGGAGTCCGACGATGGCGATGAGGGCTCCGAGGACGACGACGCGAGTGAAGTTTCCGAGGTCGACGACGTGGAAGATGAGGATGGCGAGGAGAGCGAGGAGGAGGTCCAGGTCAAGCAGCCTAAGCCTCAGACGCTCAACCGCAAGCGCTAGATTAAAAAGAGGGCTTCTCTGTGTTATTTTCCAGCGAAAAAGGAGTTTCTTCTCTGTCAACTCTATGCATATTTGTTGATTGACTACACTGTATACATTATCATTACTACAGGTCTTGCGTGCTCGGCGTCTTGGAATAGAACTTGATTGGTCACGCGGAATCATTTCATCATAGGTTAGTAATGTACCTACCTGATCTCGATATGATGCAAACTCACATCTACCAACAAAAACCACTGCGCGCCAGCCACCAGCCATTGCCATGAAATCCAAACCCCTCCCAGAAATAATCTATCAACTAACTCCCCCCTAACTCCCCCCATTGAGCTCCCTCAACATCTCCCTCACGGCCCCCATCTGCTTCGAATCCATATAAATCGCCGCCACAAGACTCCCGTCCAGCGCCGGGAACTCCTGCTGCAGCGTCTCGACATTGCGATCATCGGTCGACTGCGGCCTTGAGTTGGTGATTTCAAACTGCTCCATCGCCTCGCGCTGCTCCCCGCGCTCGTCCGCGGGCACGAAATCGTTCTCGTTGAAAGTCGGGGCTTTGGTGAGGCCGCCTTGTTGGGGGTATTGTTGGTGCTGTTGCTGTTGTTGGGACCATGCTTGTTGCGTTCCAGACTGGCCATATGAGGTGTTCTGCTGGGGTTGTTGGTAGCCACTTTGTGGTGGCGGGCCTGGTGGAGGGGCGTAGCCGGAGTTGGAGTCTTGGCCTTGGTTTAGTTGCCATGGGTTGGGAGAATTTGAGTGTTGGTAATATGGGTTGTTGGGAGGGTTGAGGTTTTGTTGCTGTTGCTGATGGCCGCCTGCTTGGCGGAGGTTGTCGCGGGCTGGGTCTGCCCATGGGTTGTCCTGGTCGGTGGGGGGGATGGTGCTGCTGTTTGGGTTGTAGTTGGACATGGTGTGAGCGTGGCAGTGGGTTGGGAGGGTTCGTGTTGTGTCCAGTGAGAGTTGCTTATAGTGAGATATAGGATGGTAGGTCGAGGATGGTAGTTATGTGTTTGCCTGGTGGAGAGATGGTCGGTGGTTGAAATGCTGGTTGACGTGTTGGCTGCCTTCGTCATCTTCTTCTGCTGCGCCACTGACACCCAAGTGGCTGATGTGTCTCTCTCTCGTCGGCAAGCTGCCTTGAGCTCTCCCCGCATGTCGTCGGCAGTATTTGTTGATCGTTGCTTGAGCCGCTGCCATGCCACACCACCTCCCATGAACCGATGTAAGTACCTCTAGCTTTAGCTCTCACCCATATTCACCCTCCCTCTGCCACGCACATGCACCTCCAACCATGACAACCCTCTTCCGCAACCGCCTCGCGCACCACCTTCGTCCGGCCGGCCGACGATCCTTCTCCATATCGCCACACTCGTCCGTAGCAAACGACCACGTGCGCATCGTCGAGGTCGGCCCACGAGATGGCCTGCAAAATGAGAAGACGAGCATACCGGTGGAGACCAAGATAGAACTGGTGAGGCAATTGGCAGCTACTGGCATTGATACCATCGAGGCCGGCAGCTTCGTCCACCCCAAATGGGTCCCACAGATGGCCGCCTCGGACCAGGTGCTGTCAAGCATACTGTCAAATCCACCTCAAGCGCCCAAGGCCATGACATACCAATGGCTCTTGCCTAATGTGAAGGGCTTGGACAACTACTTCAAAACGATGAACGCTTCGCCTACGGACTCCTACCCTTCTCCGCCGCCCTCTCGGGAATCTAGCCCAGCGCCCAACACCAGCAGCCAGGACCCGAACGCAATGCCTTCAGCCACCTCCAAGATCCCAGCCGGCCAAACCCACGAGGTCTCAATCTTCATGGCCGCCACCGAGGCCTTCTCCCAAAAGAACACCAACTGCAGCGTGCAAGAATCTCTCGATCGTTTCGCGCCGCTCATGACCTCTTGCCGCGAAGCAGGCTACAACGTTCGCGCATACATCTCCGTCGCTCTGGGTTGTCCCTTCGAAGGCCCGGATGTAGACCCTCACCGCGTCGCCGATCTCGCCGCCAGCTTGCTTGAGATGGGCGCCGACGAGATCTCAGTCGCTGATACAACCGGCATGGGAACTGCGCCGCGGACCAGGAAGCTGCTGCAGACGCTGAAGGAGGCGGGCATCAGGAGCGAAGACCTCGCTCTGCACTTTCACGATACGTTCGGCCAGGCGCTGGTGAATACTATCATCTCGCTGGAGCACGGCGTGAGGACGTTTGACTCTGCTGTCGGTGGCTTAGGTGGATGTCCGTACTCTCCGGGCGCGACGGGCAATGTGGCGACTGAGGATTTGGTGTACACTTTGCATTCGCTTGGAGCGACGACTGGTATCGATTTGGACGAGGTTAGCAGGATCGGTGAGTGGATCACTGGGGAGATTGGCAAGGAGAACAGTTCGAGCGCTGGCAAGGCCACACTGAGTCGTCTGCGAAGACAAGGTTGAGAAGAAGCGCATGTCGTATAGGCTTGCATGTAGATGGTTTGCAATGTGTTTGTCAATACGGACTTGTACATGCTTGCAGCTGTTGGGCAGCTACAACCTGCTACCATCAGGGTCGAGTGAGTATTCGGGCCGCCTGTGAACCCTCGAGAGATCCATCGCAGTACTTCCCTCCTTCTGTGGCCGCGATGGAGATATGGAGGTCTGTGTTCCACTTCCTCCTGGAAATCGTGACAGCCATCCATTGAGATCGGCAAATTCCTCTCACTCCGAAAGGCGTCTACCAATCCACGTATTTGCTCTTGTGGAATGGAAACCCCGACCGCGTTGCTTCGTCTCGGTGGTACAGGGTAATTGGATGTGTGCCCAGCTCGTCCTAAGCTCGCCAGCGGTCCGTCCTCTGTAGAACGGTTCTTCCAAAACGACTCTCGGAATTTCCATCTCGCATGTCGTAGACCTCCACTCGAAGCGGTTTGCGTTCCGGTCATGCCGATATCTAGCGCGCCGCTTTTAATAACCATGTTCTGGACCAACGAGACAGTGGGTGGTGTCTTTGCAGTCGGGCTGTGAGAGTCTGAATCCATCCCGGCAAGGCCAGCAATCCAGTCGGTCGGAGCGTCCCACACTCTTTGCCGCTCACAGCATCATCATATCAACATCTTGCTCTTCTTTCTTCTCCTCAGCACCACTGCCAAACCTCAATCCGACCAATCTCACAAATTCCCTCACGCCCTCTGCGCGATCATCATCCTCTTTCCCAGCTTTCATCTTGTGCATGACCTGCAGAGCCTCTTTGTCGCCCTTCTCCCTCGTCCACATTCCACGCTGCCGCTCCTCAGGTTCCTCAACTTTGAACCCTCCACGACCTCCTCCTCGGCCACCTCTGCCACCACCACGCCCTCTGCCGCGTCCTCGGAAGTTGGAGAATTGCGGTCGTTCGAGCGAGGGCAGAGGCGGTCTGCTCCAGGTCCGCGCTTCGGCTGGTCCGGGGTCGAGAGTCAGGGCATACATTGCGCCGAGCTGAGAGTACAGCGTTGGGTATCGCGCCAGTATGCGCTTGAACTCGGGGTCCGAGGCCAGAGTCGAGAAGTCGGGTTTGGAAGTGCGCTGGGTGGTTCCTGGACGGTCTGGTTTTGCGCGGGCATTTTCGGCCGCTTTCGCTGCTTGAGGGTTTTGTTGTGCTTCAGCTTCGTGCTGCGCTTTGTGAGGTTTGTAGCATTTTATTGAGCAGCTGGACGAGGTCAGTGTGGTTCTTTCTGGCTGTACGTTGGTTGGGTTGAAGGTACTATCTCAGCTCGCAAGTCGGGCACTTGTACTTCGAGTCTGCCTCGTTACAGACGCCGCAGAGAATTGCCATGTCTGTCGGCGCATTGTTCGGTGGCTACATGAGACGAGGGTGGAGGAGAGGCAGAATTGGAATGCTCGAGCTTGAGAATTGCATGTGAAAGTCGGCGTTCGTGCGGCGAAGACTTCCGAGACTTGCATGACGAGTCGGCCAAATCAATCAATGCGACCATCGAATCGTACAATATACACCAACTATACCGACAAACGACTACACCACCAAACATGCCTCCTCCATGCTACCGCAGTCTGCTGGACCTCGCCATGAACCGCGCATCATACACCTGCAACTCATGCACCCGCACCATCCTCCAACAACGATCCTTCTTCCGCCCTCAGCAACAGTCTCGCTTCGTCCAGACCTCCCAAAGGAACCCCCAGCAAGCTGCGCCTAGCATGAGCGACGTGCGCAGGTCCTTCAAAAAGCGCAACGAAAACTCAATCTACTACACCATCTCCATCATTCTCGGAACCGTCGCATTGTCCTACGGCTCCGTGCCACTGTACAAGACTCTCTGCCAGGAAACCGGATGGGGTGGCACACCGACCAAGTCCTCCGTACACACTTCGCCTAGCGAAGATGAGGACATCGCTGCAAAGCTCACACCGGTCACTTCGTCGCGGCGTTTGCGCATCACTTTCCAGGGCTCAACATCGGACGTCTTGCCTTGGAAGTTCACGCCCCAACAGCGCGAGGTGCGCGTGTTGCCTGGAGAGACAGCGTTGGCTTTTTACACTGCTACGAACAAGAGCGATGAGGACGTGATTGGTGTTGCGACGTACAGCGTCACGCCCGGTCAGGTGGCGCCGTATTTCAGCAAGATTCAGTGCTTCTGCTTTGAGGAGCAACGGTTGAACGCTGGCGAGACTGTGGATATGCCTGTCTTCTTTTACATTGATCCGGAGTTCTTGAAGGATCCTGCCATGAAGGGCATTGACACTATTACGCTAAACTACACATTTTTCAGTAAGTCCGCCGAAGGCCTGGCCATTGGAATCATCCGGAGACAGAAGTCGAATTGCTAACAACCATGTAGAAGCGAAGTACGACAAGAGCGGCCATCTTTCGCCAGTACCAGGATCATGATCCACGCGAAAAATCGATCTCGTTTCCATTTTGATTCTCTCTCTATCATGACCACATCAAGCAGCTTGTGACAGTCGCTGCACAACCCCCCCTCAAACATCATTTCCACTAGCAGGAACACCCTCAGTCCCCCGCCCAAGATCCTCTCCCAGACGCTCTCCCGCCACAAAAAGCGGCTTGCAGTCCTGCAAACAAAAGATCATCCTCGCCCACTCGGTCCGACTCGGGTTCCGCCAAGCGTGCATCGTCGCCCGCTGCACCATCACATCGCCCCTGCCCATCAGCTGCACCTCGCCCGAGTCCAGCACGCTCTCGATCTGGCCCTCGAGCACGATCCCGTAATCGACCGACTGCGTGCGGTGCATCATGCACGTGTAGTCCGGCGCGAAGTCGACGTAGCGCAGCACGGTGCCGCCGCCGGACACCAGGCCCAGCTTGCCGCCGGACTCTTCCATTTTCTTGTCGTGCTCGGCCACGTCGGCGTCTTTGTTGAGGTCGGGCGGGAATTGGGTTGTGTAGGCTACGCCCATTCCTAGCTTTTGGTCGTCGTATTGGTGCCAGACTACGGGGCGGGAGGAGTGGATGATTGCTTTGCCGGTCTTTTCGGAGTGGCCGGTTAGGTAGGCGGTTGGGCCGGGGAGGTCTTGGGGGATTTGGTTTGGGGTTGGGTTTCGTGTGGTGGAAGACATTGTTGGTTTGGCTGGCGAGTTGATCGTTTCAGAGAACAGCAGTGAGTGGATTGACGTGTATCATATGTATAGGATACGATTTGTACAGCAACAATCAGCAGCGAGGTCAGGACAACAAAAGACAAGTGTACTTTGATGCCCTTTTTGTTTGCCAATGATGACTTGGTGGTGGGGTTTTTCGGACTCCGGAGTGAGGGGTTGAGCTGAGCTGCGGTAACTATAAATTGCAATAATGATAATGCTCATGCATGAGCACGTCCAACTTACATGTATGTACCTTGAGCTTAATTGACTTGAAGTAATACCGAAAAGGTCCACGCAAGCTGTCTCTCATTGTACCGCAGAGACGTGTTTTCAATGCGGCAACTACTGTCAGCGACAAGGTCCGGACATATTGTAAAGTCATCGCTGCTGTTTTCATCAATGACATTGACACTGGACGACCGCTAAGATCTGACATTAACCGCAAGACACCAACCCTGGAAGATTCGATAACAAGAAATCTCAGTACCTAAGACGGACAACTCTCCATCCCCATCATCGACCCCAATTGAAAAGAACCCTCTCCCTACAAAACAACCTCCCTACAACAAAGAATCGGATTGTCCCTCAGCACCCCCTGCTTGAACTTCCTATCCGCCTCCGCATAATCCGGATCATCCAGCAGCTTCGCAAAATGCCACAGACTCGGGTACCAAACAAGAGCAACGTCCTCCCACACCCCGGACCCCCCAGCCTCCGGGTCCGCAACCTCTGCCCCCTCAGCCTTGCGTGAAGACCAATCTGTAACGTCAGTCCCGAGAAACTGCGCCTCGCCACCGTAGCGTGAGCCTACGGACTCGGCGAAAGCGGCGATGTAGCCGAAGAAGCGCGCTCGCTGGCCGGGGAGGCAGGCGACGAGGTTGAACATGCTTACTGGGCCGGGGTGGGAGGTTGCGGAGGTTGAGATGAAGGTTTTGAGGGGGGTTGGGGGGTCGGTCTTTGAGCTTCCTAGGGCGGTGGAGGAGAGGGCTAGGGAGGCTTCGAGGTCTGCGGGGGGTTCGGAGGCTGTGAGGCTGGAGTGGTCGGAGGCGTTCCAGCCTGGTGGGAGAAGGGGAGGGGTGGCGGAGGTTCGGAGGACGTTGAAGGCGGGGAGGAGGGTGAGTTGGGAGTCATTAATTGGGGCGGTGATGGACCAGTGGGCTGTGATTTGGGGGGGTTGGAGGGAGGAGGGGAGGGTTAGGGGGGAGGAGGGGACGGCGTTGGCGATTACGAGGTAATCCCACTTTTGCATTGTGTCTCCGGGGCCGGTGAGGGCGTCGAGGGAGGTCTTGGGACTGTGGATCCAGTGCTCGCAGTGGCCGATGTAGTGGATTTGATGGGTGGTTGTTGATGTGGATCGGAGGGTTGAGAGGAACGATTGGTCGTCTGTGACGGAGATGAGGTGGAAGGTTACTGGCACAGCCATGATTGATTGTCTGCCTTGTTGGTTTGATGGTTTGATGTTCGTTTGCTTCGAGGCATGTCAATATCGATGGCAACTGCGAGGTACTTAAACCTTTTTCCTTGATCCTTTCGATTAGGGCTTTGACAGCACAATTCTTTTCGAATCATCAGATGCCAACTTCTCTTTCGAGACACCGCCCGAGTACATCTGCGCCACGATGACCAACCTGCGAATGTCAGCTTGATCATCGCGGTGCAGATGTACTCGACGGTGTCTCGAAAGAGATGCGTGTTTTTGTTGGTTTTTTGGCGATGGGCGTACGGACGTAAGGTTCCTACAGGATCGACCTTGGATGAGGATGATACTCTCTGACGCGTTGAGAACGGATTTCTGCGTACCAATCGTCGTTGTTGTGTGTGTCGGTGTCAGACTATGTCCGATGTTTCCATATGCTGATGCATCTTCTCGTCCGAGTTCCTACATGAGTCCATCCTCAGGTGATGCGAAAGTATGTTGACACATATATTGGGATGTTACCAGCGACTTTCGTATGTCAAAATCGTCCTTGTGCCAGTGAGATGCTAATAAGGCTGGGAAGATGGACTCGAGAGCTTCACTGGATCTGGGTTCCGTCTGCGGTAATACCAGCGGCTTCGGTATGTTGTCAATATGCTCGTGCCAGTGAGATGAACGTACTCATCAACTTACAAACCTTAGCAGGACATTTCAACCGAATTGACATTTGCAACATCTGCATGACATCATAGGCCTCTGCATTTCGCGATGTCTGCTTTCGAATATTGATGGTCTTCCATCTCGAAAACACAAGTAAACCATATCTGTCGTCGAATCCAATAACTGGGCTCTTTTTAACAGAACAGAAAATGTCCTCATCAACAGCCCGCAACTACCTCATCACTGGCGGAGCTCGAGGCATCGGTCGAGGCCTCAGCCGCCTTCTACTCTCCTCGGGCCACAGAGTATTCATCCTCGACTCGAACACCGAAGAACTCGCACACGCAACCAACAAGTTCTCCCAAACGCACACCCGAGGCCGCGACTTCGAGGCAGTAACCTGCGATCTCCGCAAACCATCAGAGATCAGCTCAGCAGTCGAGCAGGCCCGCAAACTCTTCGACGGCCGCCTCGATGTGTTGATAAATAACGCCGCTCTCACCAGCGCCGTAGGAGCCGCAAATGTCACCAACATGCCTCTGGATCTGTGGACCGCGTCGCTGGAAACGAATCTCACGGCGCCGATGCTCATGAGTAAACTTTGCGTGCCTATGCTTGCCAAATCACCCTCACGGCCTGTCGGCGGAAGCATTGTGCATATCTCGTCGACGAGAGCGGTCATGTCCGAAGCCGATAACGAGGCGTACTCGACGACCAAGGCTGGGCTTCTGGGTCTGTCGCAGAGTATGGCGGTTTCGCTTGCGCCGCGTGGCGTTCGGGTCAATGCGATTCTGCCGGGATGGATTCATGTGGAGAATGAGTGTAAGGAGGCTGACGAGCAAGGGCGGAAGTGGGAGGACGGGCTTAGCGAGGCGGATCAGGCGTGGCAGTTGACTGGGCGGGTTGGCAAAGTGGAGGATATGCTGAAGGCTGTTGAGTATTTAAGTGAGAACGATGGCGTCAGTGGGACTGAGATGATTGTTGACGGGGGCGTTACGCGGAAGATGGTGTATCCGGAGTAGTGGGTTCCAATGAGAAGATAGTGGCTCTTATGCTGTCAAGCTTCATGTTACTGTTGATTGAAGTCTTGGTTTAGCAATAGACATGCGTGCCCTCTCGCCGGCATCACTACGTTGAAACAATGCGAAAGTCGATGGCACCACCGCATGTTCGAATTCCTCAGCCATTGAGAGAGAGATGTTCAAGGCTCTGCGTTCTCAAGCACAATTCTGCCGAATTCATATGGCTTATTGGCTCTTGAGCATCCCAGAAGGACAAAGAAATGCTTAGTGCGTCCGCTGTTGCGAACGAAGTTAGAATCGAGTGAGTTTTCGGATCCATGTCCTTTGTGATCGAACAAAAGAACGTGACTCGAAACAGCCCAACCTGCAAGTTCAGGGGAGAAGTATTTCAAGTAAGCAATTCTCCAGAATATTGAAGCAATCATGTTTTTCTCGCAGGATGTGATGAGGGATAGGTTCCTGGAAGGGCAACTCCTCTCGGGTATGTGTACTAGCCTTTGCGAGATTACCGGATCGTCTGGATAACATACTGACTGGTCGACACAGTGAGTCAAGTGCCAGCTCGTCCCGCAAAACCTGACGATGGAGGATCGATTGTGTTTTGAAACGCTGACTCGGCATCTCGACACGCAGATGACCATCTTATCTGGCATCCTAGAAGTTATCACTTTTGTCAACTAAAACGTGTTTGCAACCAAACAGACCGGTAAGTTCGGACAGCATGCGATACTGTCAACATTCGCATCGGGCTAAAGATCGTGCCAGGTAACATTCTTTTCCTGGCGGTGTACACCTTCAGTAACAAGAAGTTGAAATCCAAGATCGAGTCGAATGTCGTGGTTTCTTTAGTCTTGTAAGCAAAACCCAACGTCCCCGCCACAACTTGTCAGTACATTGACCGTCAAGCAGCTTCTGTGTAGGCAGCTTTACGTTCGGTCATCTTGCCCACTACTCTTCGGCACGGCGCCGTGCATGGCTGATTTCTTCGACACTCGTTCAAGCCATATTGACACTTGCAGCCGCCTTGTTACAATGGGCCACAGCGCCAGGGGAGACCACCAACATATCAGCACTGATTATCATAGCCCTGTTGGCATTTGCGGCATCCGGACAGAACAGCATGGCTGTCACCGTAGGCCTACCCGAGCTGAACACATCAATGGTCACTGGTGCCATCGTGAGTATAACCTCGCCCCCAATCAGAGCACAGCAACACTTTCGGCTAACGCAGCCATTGAGGTCTCGGGTTTGAGCGATCCTAGAATCTTCGACGCCAACAATCCAGCGCGAAATCGTCGCCTGCTCTTTGTTGGATCCTATGTGGTTGGGTGCATCATTGGAGCTGCCATGAGCTTTGGGACTGTCGGTTCCTTGCTATTTGTGTGCACGATCAAGCTGGTCATCAGTGTTTCATTCCTGCTCAACAGAGGCAAAGCAGCATCGAGATTCCCAGTACTAGCGACGGCAGGGGAAGAGCATCACGAGCTGGATACGCCAGTGGTGAAGGCTTCCTGGAGTGACTGATGGGAGTGGGACAATATGTCCCAGTGGCTCACAGTCTCATTGGCAGAGGTCAGTCTTGGGTGTAATGAAGTCGTTGATACCAGCACAGTTTCTCAACTGGGCAGAGGGGATGGACGTTCAGCGATTCGGCGCTCCCAGTGACTACCTAGCAGGCATCGGAACTCGGTCGCTCGAGCCGTGGAGTCTGTTGAAATTGTCGGAGCCCGCCGTGCTCAGTGTTTTCTTTCTCTTCTGCCGTAAAGGATTGAGCCGAAGGAGTCTAACGTAGCGAGATGCTCCAGACAAGCCTTGTCGTGAGTACAGGGGTAGCACGTGTATGGATGGATCTTCCCGTGATCTGGAGCGACATGTATGTACTGTGTACATCATGTTATCGGGTTATCAGCACCACCATCCTTTGTGCTTCCGAGAGCAGTGGGCGATGGAACGGAAAGGCGTCTCTGATGCGGGTACCTGAGGCCATCTTCGAGTCGTGTGATTCCATTTTCGCAGGGGCAAGCCAGCTTCAGCATATGTTAGATCTTACATATCAGCAATCCTGCGTACCGTACCACGGATACATGCCTGAGTTAATGTGATGTTGGAGCAAGGCCTGGGCGTCGAAGCGGCAGGCACGACTCAAAAAACTGCTGGAAGTCGGCGAGCTCCGGGACTCCGTTCTCACATACACCAAGCTCCAACCAGAGATGCGCCATATGGCAACACGCGCCGCGATAAGAGATCCCTAGTCGCTTGACTACAAGTAGGAGCCGCAGCCTGTAGGTCAAGCTCTTGTATCACCTTATCAACATCTCCAAGCGCTCACCCTTGCCTTTCCCGTCTCTCAAACTCTTCATCTGTCTCCCACGAGCATACAGTCCATACATAACAACACAGCAGCACTCAACGCAGAATCAGAACCACCAGCAAGACAACCCCCCGTCTCAAACATGCCCGGCTACCTCTCCTCAGCTCGCTACGGCAAAGACAACGTCCGCCTCTACAAAGTCCAGCGCAACCCCGACCAAACCCAAGATGTGACCGAAATGACCGTCTGCACGCTGCTCGAGGGCGACATTGCGGCCTCGTGGACGCACGCCGACAACGCAAACATCGTCGCGACCGACACCCAGAAGCAGACCGCATACGTGACCGCCAAGCTGAACCCCGTCAACCCGCCCGAGCTCTTCGCCAGCATCCTCGGCCAGCACTACATCGACACCTACCCGCACATCACCGCCGCGCACGTCAGCGTCGTCGTCCACCGGTGGGCGCGCATGACGGTTGACGGCCAGCCTCATCCCCACTCGTTCATGCGCGACGGTGCCGAGACGAGGACTGTGGAAGTTGTCGCGCGGCGGGGCGAGGGTATCAGTGTGTGCAGTGGGATCAAGGGACTGCTTGTCTTGAAGAGCACAGGTTCGCAGTTCTGGGGCTTCCACCGCGACGAGTACACCCGGCTGCCGGAGACGTGGGATCGCGTGCTCAGCACAGAGGTGGAAGCTGGCTGGCACTGGAAGCGTTTTGCTGGTGTCGAGGACGTGAAGCGCGACCAGGAGAGCTTCAACAAGGCGTGGGAGGATGCGCGGAAGATCACTCTGGAGACTTTCGCCAAGCAGAACAGCCCCAGTGTGCAAAACACCATGTACATGATGGGCGAGCAGATCCTAGAAGCTGCTCCCAAGGTGGAGGCGGTTGACTATAGCTTGCCGAACAAGCACTACTTTGAGATTGGTAAGTTTGGGACGACTTCACTCCGCAGAGCCATCGCTAATCATACTCTACTCGCAGATCTCAGTTGGTTCAATGGCCTTAAGAACACCGGCGCGGACGCAGAAGTGTACGCTCCTCAGACTGACCCCAACGGTCTGATCCAATGCACAATCACTCGCAAAGGTGCAAACCCCAAGCTATAGATGATGAATATGTCATAATTCGCAGATTAAAGCGCATTAGACAAGTTTAGACGATTTCGTAGCTCTTCCTGATGGTACAAATGAATTATACCCAACAGACTCCTCGCGAAATGCTCTCATATTCTTTTCCCTCCATGTATCTGTACAAGTGATATCTTCCCATTGAACGCCAAATTTATACACAAACATAGCAATCTTTTTACGATGATGCAGCTGCGGGCGAAGGAGCAACCTTCTCCATCGTCGTCTTGACCTCGGGCAAGTCAAGTATGCTGCTCCTCTCGCCATCCAGTCGGAGTATGTTCTGCTTGTAAGGATGTGCGGTGCCTTCGAAGCCTGTAATCAAACACATGTCAGCCATCATAAACCAGAAGAAACAGTCCCACCACTCTCAAGAAAGAAAAAAACCTACACTTCAACCTCGCCATGCGATCATCCCTCAGCCTGTTCTTCGGCAACATGCCCCTGACCGCGCGCCTCAGGATCTCGCCTCCTCCCCACTTCTCCATCATGCGCTCCATGGTGATCTCCTTCAGGCTGCCCGGCCGCGTCGTGTGCGAGTAGTACTTCTTCTTCTGCATCTTCTTGCCCGTCGTGTGCAGTTTCGAGAGCCCCGTGCAGACGACGTAGTCGCCGCAGTCCGTGCTGGGGTCGTAGATCGGCTTGTGCTTGCCCATGAGGGTGAGGGCGATGGAGGAGGCCAGGCGACCGAGCGGGCGCGGGTCGGCGCTGGCGTCGACGAGGTGCCAGGCGCGCGAGTAGGCGAGGCGGGTCTAAGATGTGTTAGAGGATTGCTTCTGAGTAGGGATCGATCTTGAGTGGTGTGGTAGTGTACCTTTCCGACGAATTGGGACATTGTGGTGGCTGTGGTTTGCCCTGTAGGGCGCAAGGGTGCTTCGGTGGGAGGTTCAGGTGCGCAGTATCCTCGCAGATTGTGTCTCTTGTCGTGATGTCGTTTCACTAGCTAGTCGTTCGTATATGTCTGCCAGTGGTTGCGCGCTTCTCTGAGGAACGACTTCAAACACTCCCAATCGGGCCAGGGCCTGGGACACTTCCGAGCCGCCGAAAGATGAGGTGCCCTGGGCTTGGGCTTGCCCGCATTACAAACCACGAGCATCCCACCATGTAGACCATGTCTTACTCATAGATATCTAGATACAGTACACACCAATCGATCTGTCCAAACTCATTACATCACATTAACTCAACACAATGATCCCAGAGTTCGAAACTACGTTCGCTGTCCCGCTGAGTTGTGAGGCATGTATTAAATCGGTCTCGACATCTCTCTACAAACTGGACGGTAAGCTTGGTGGGATGTTCCAACATCCACACTTCACAAGGCTAACTTAGACGACAAGGAATCAGCGACGTATCCGCAGACCTCAAAGCACAACTCATCTCCGTGACCGGCAATGCTGCTCCCTCGGCGATCGTCTCGGCAATCCAAGAAACCGGCCGTGATGCGATTCTGCGCGGCTCTGGCAAAGGTGGAAGCGCCGCAGTCTGCATCCTCGAAACCCACTCCTCAGCTGTCAAGGATGTCGTCCGTGGTTTGATCCGCATGGTCCAGGTTGGACCTTCGATGACTGTTCTGGACATGACGCTCAGAGGCGTGAGCCCGGGAACCTACAACGTGACAGTACGGGAGTCTGGCGATATCAGCAACGGAGCCGCGAGCACGGGCGGCATCTGGGACCTGCTCGAAGCAAAGAAAGAGGAGCCACCGAGGACGGCCAAGGGTGTGTTTGGCACGATCGAGGTTGGGAAGAGTGGGCTGGCTTCGGTCTTCCTGGACAAACCGATTCAGATCTGGGAGATGCTTGGGCGCAGTATTGTGGTGAGCAGGAAGACGGAGCAGTTTGACAAGGAAGATCCCGATACGCTTGTTGGAGTTATCGCGAGGAGCGCGGGTGTGTGGGACAACGACAAGACGGTGTGTAGCTGTAGTGGGAAGACTGTTTGGGAGGAACGAGACGAGCAGACGTCCAAGGGCATGCTCTAGGAAGTTGTGAGGATGGGAGTGAGAGTGGGATTACAGTATAGATGCCTCTGCGTAGGTGAGGTGTGTTGACGACGCGACGCAGCGATGATTATATGGAAGCATACCTAATTATGCCACACCTTGATGGATGATCGACGTTATCGCAAGAGGATGCATTCATCTTGCATCTTACCAGTCTCATCCGAGGATTCGATTTCGAGACTATACTGCGTCACGATACTACAGTACATGAACGCCCGTCTAGAAGCTGTCATATGCCGGCAATCGTAGCTCCAAGGAGAGTATATTGCTGACACCCATAATACATCTTGGCCTTCCAGATGAGGCACAATAGACAGAGCACTCGCCAACGATGAGAGTATTGTGGCATCATGACCAATTATTACAGTACTTGCTTCGACAAGACTGGAGACAAAGTCACAGTCTCATCAAATCCCAGGGCTCAGCTAAGCGCCCGCCCTAACGACAACGCCTCGGGCCAGTCCAGACTCGCTGCAGAACACGACATGCCGCTGCAGGTCTGGCGCGACAACAGCCAGTAACAGCCAGTCATCGTCTCCAAGCACCTGGGCCTGTGCCTGACGGGGATCGCCTTCGCTTGGCCGATGCGGTGACATGGCAGCTGTGCCTGTTGCCATTGGGAGCCGCTCTGTACGCGCGCTTGGTGTCTTGGGGGGGTGAGTGGCGGCGCTCGCGCTGTCCTGCTGCTGCTGCTGCTGCTATCTATATCCTACTCCCATAGCCGCTTGGGGGAGACGAGAGGTTTGTGATCTTCGTGTCTCTTTCTCTGTACGTTTCGTTGCGTGTTTCGACTAGAACCAGGGTGACCGCAAGCTTCGATATGCAATAGACCGAGCCGGAAGACTACGCAAGAGCTACCAACCCGAGCTCCAACTCTCTCACTACTGCGTGATTACTTGACGCAGGAAGAAGAAGATAGTACAACAACGACTACTTCACATACAAGCACCAGCATGTCGTTAAAACAAGAAATTGAGACCTGGGTCGCAGCACTAGCCGCCTACGACAACAACGAATTCGACAACAGCCTCAAGTGCTTCGAGTCCATCTCCGACACATCCAAGATCCTCTTCAACATCGGTGTCATCCACGCCACACTAGGCGAACACCGGAATGCGGTCGACTGCTACCAACGTGCCGTCCAGCTCGACCAGTACCTCGCCGTGGCTTACTTCCAACAAGGCGTGAGCAATTTCCTACTAGGCGACTTCGAAGAGGCACTTGCAAATTTCAACGACACATTGCTCTACCTCCGTGGCAACAGATATATCGACTACGACCAGCTTGGCCTCAAATTCAAGCTCTACTCTTGCGAGGTGCTGTTCAACCGCGGACTGTGCTACATCTATCTACAACAAAAGGATGCCGGTCTGCAAGACTTGATCTTCGCCGCTCGCGAAAAGGCCGTGCTGGACCACGATGTCATTGACGAGGCGATCAAGGAGCAGGCCGAGGGCTACACAGTATTCTCAATCCCTGTCGGCGTCATCTACCGCCCCAACGAGGCAAAGGTCAAGAACCTGAAGAAGCAAGACTATCTCGGTAAGGCACGATTGGTAGCAGCCCACGAGCAAAGACATAGCGATCCCAGGCGGCAGGCCGCACTCGCATCGATGGGTATCGACGACAGACCAGGGGAGAAGCTCTCGTACGCGGCGTTGAACATGGTCAAGCCCGGCTTGTCAAGTCGGTCACGCCAACAGTCGGAACCGCCCATGCACCGCAATGTCTTCCCTCCCACTCCTCCGCCTGAGCTTGAGCGACCAGAACCAGTTCAGCCTGTCCAGCCTGTCCAATCTCATAAAAGAAGATCGTGTGAGAGTTTGAATTCGCAATACTCTGGTATCCAAGCAAACCGCCCCGCAGCGAAACCCTTACGTCTGGAACTCGGCGCCGCAGCATTCGACCAGAAAGCACAATCAGAGCGCTCGAGACCAGGGCCGAAACGCTCCGAATCAGAAAGACCCCAACCGCGACGAGAGTTCTCATACGGTTCCGTCCGAAGCCACGACGACCCAAGACGTTCCGACCACCACCACAGCCAAAGCCACGACCGAACACCAGACATCCACGTCCAACCCGACCCGATCGAAGCCCACAGCACCACAGCCCCCATATCAATCTCATCACCGCCCTCCACCTACTCAAGACCCAACTCCCAACACACTCGCACCCGCTCCGGCGCCTACTCCCTGCACCGAGCCCACCACTCCATCATCGAAGAACCCGAAGAAGCAGAGAACGAAGGCTTCGAAACATCTTCCACCCTCTCCGCCTCGCCACCCCTAGCCTACGAAATCGTCTCGCCGAACAGGAATGCATCTCGCCCACGCCACCAACGCTCCCAGTCCCGTCGAGCCGCCGCACCGGCTATGCGTAAGATCCGTATCAAAGTCCACGCGCCGGAAGACACTCGGTATGTGATGGCAGGGTCGCTACCGGTTTACACGGAGCTGCTGGAGCAGGTGAGGGTCAAGTTCAGTTTCAAGACGGATATCCGATTGCGGATCAAAGACGAGGATGGCGATATGGTTACCGTGGGAGACCAGGATGATCTGGATCTTGCGGTGATGGCTTGTAAAGAGGTGGCAGCGGTGGAGAGGGCTGAGATGGGTAAGATGGAGATTTGGGTCAAGGAGGTTTGAACGAGGGAGTCATCTCGTGCTGGTAATGGGCTCTCTAATGGGAGCTGTTGGGCTCTATTTGCTTCTGGTTTGTTTGAGTTTTGTTTCGAGATATCCAGGGTCGGGCTTGCGATCGTTTTACGACTGGGAGTTATGCTATACATGGCGTCTTACACATATGAGGGAAAATGAATACATGAATTAAGACTCGACAATACTGCAGTATCCGATCATGTTGACAAGCCTCCTCGGCATGCGTCTGATATCAGGAATGCTAGTGGCCTTTCTCGACGGACATGGGCCGTTTCTTCCTCCCGTGGCAATATACGACCAACCGCTATTTTCCAACCCGAGTGGAGTAAAATCCACTCCTCCATTTGGTTCTTCGAGACGTGGATATGCTGGTGGGTAGCTGGACATGTAGTGTGTTGTTCATTCGTTTGCGGTCGATCCTTGTACGTTCATCTGATCGATACGATCCCACAGTCTCTACCATTTCGGCGTTCTGCAAATCAACAGACCACACAAACGCACATGGCGGACGTATCGGTCCACGAAACAGCCCATAAATACGAGAAGCCTTCTTTTACGAGCACAGCGTGCAAGATCTTCAAATATGTCGTTGCATCAATCGCAGGATGCATGTTCATTACCTTTTGACCCTAACCCTACTTACCCCATTCACGCCATATCTGTACACTCACTTGAACGTCCTGGTACCTTGGTATCATGCGTACTCGTTCGAGTGTTTGCACGTCGACTGGCATCGAGTGATCAGATTACAAGTGCACAAGAAGTACAACGTCGAGTCGAACTGACACCCGCGATAGCCGCTAACGAGTGGATTGAATAGCCATGTGAACCACAGTGCCAAAGAAGAACGCGCGATGATGAAATCTCGCGCATGAAACAGCCGAGAATGCAAGGTGAGGTATTGCTGTGCTGTGAGACTCCAAGTCCGATCACCTAATCGATCTTCAAACTCGCGAGATCGATTCGTCGCTTGTACGAGACGAATCCAAAGCCCTCCGAGTACTGTGCTAGGCGATTATGGGATATCAGGATCAGCTGCGACGGGAGATATCGATCTGTCCAGTCAATTTCATCACTTCATCATCGTTTCTCGGAGGGTGGGTTCCACTTACTGGATATGAATCCGTTGGCAGCAACGTGAATCGCACTTCTGACCACGCGAGCACCTCGGAATTTGTCCTCTTCGGCGATCCGTACGAGTCCGGGTTCGAGAAGATCGGGAACAATAACGCTGTACTGCCATCGGGGGATGTTGGAGTCGCCTGTCAGCTTGAATGCCAGGAGGCTATCGGTCGAATCGGGCTGGAACATCAACAGGAACTCCACACCGTGGTGAAAGTAGTCTCCGCACCATATGCCTTGCCATGGCCTCTCAACACTGGGTGTATATGCGCTCGGCGATATTGTCCCATATGTGACAGTCTTGCCAGTGCTGTGGTTATGGAGGCGAAAGATGGGGTGACATCTCGTTGGGGTGCTTGATGGTCGGAATGAAGCTGGTATGCTTGTACCATCTTGAGAACTCGGTATAGATGTCGAGGCGGACATGTCTGGCATTGGCCACATGCCCAGATCTCCAGTCATGGGAGTCTTTGTCGACGCATGCCCGAGTGTCAATTCCATCCGCGACTGAGCAGCCGCAGTGCTTCCTTCGTACATCATCGCAGCGCGTACATGGCGGGTTTCAAGACGTTCATCGTTTGCGTTCCATCCCTTGTCTTCGACGCCAAAGCGAAAGACAGGATGCTGCTGGTCAATGCGAACACGCATGTCCGATTCATGGATCATCACTTCTGGATCTAAACTCCAGGGCTGATATCTGGCGTTCTCCCGGTCTGCAACAATGGCCCATGCCTCAATACACAGAGGAGACGTATTGAATCGTGAGATTAGCAGTTGGCCACGAGGGTGTTCGTCAGAAAGCCAGAACCGAAATTTAGGAATAAACCAGTACGGATGAAAGGCAATGAACAACCGTCGAAAAGACGGTGCGGGCTTGCATGATTCGATTGGTGTTGGTAGGTAGCTGTTGACAAAGGTCTTCCATAGTTCCTCGGAGTATGCGAGCTCTCGAAGCTGACGACTGACGGAGGCCGCACGAGCTAGCGATTGCGGGTCCAGGTACGAGATTATGCGTGTAAGGATGGTATCCGGCAGCCGGAGCTTTTCTTCGTTGCTTTGATGACTCTCCATCATCGGCCAATTATTTGTGGTTGATGCAAGAAGAAATGGAAGTGTCTTGAATTCGGGTGCCTTAGTAGGCTGCGTGTGATCATGCGGGTATGGCGGCCTCGCTTGGTGCATGCATCACATCGTCCCAGCAGTTTCTGCATGTATCTTCGATCCTCCTGCTGAAGTAAGCGCCGCCATAGCCGTCGACAGCAATGGCATTCGACTGTTGTCCCAATTGAGGTGTCCGCTCGTTCCGTTCACCGGTCAGCCCATTTCCTACACAGTACAGTACCTTGGTAGCATCCCGATGTAACGGTAATGCTGGCTTACATGTACCCGCCGCATAGGCGCTGGGTATTGTGTGCATACAGACGTAGGCGACACGATCAACAGAAAGACAAGCTGCCTGTTGGATAGCCTAGAGCACTTTGTCATCAGCTGATGGCACGATCGAACCACGCCATCCACAGCAATGAGTGCGTCAAGAGCCGAGACCGTTCGCTGGCACTGCAGATTTCAAACAGTTGCAGAGCACGACTATTATCGCCATGCTATGCTGCAGTCTGCATCTCGCAAGATGGCAATCAGTCATATAGCGGTGAGAGCGCGGTATCAGCAATCGGGAGCGCCACATCTGCAACCCCGGTGTGTGCTGGTGTCGCCGACCCGCTGCGTGCCAGCTAAGCCACCTCGCAGCACGACAGGCAGGTGAACATGCACGACGCGTCCGCATTCGCAGTCACCCCAGAGACGAAGTTGCACCGACCGACCGACTTGCGTGCTTGCGTGGAGGAGGAGGCTTTGGTGGTGCTGTGGTGGATTGCGCGACCGTCCAAGGGTCTCCGCCTCCTCCACCGCCTTTCTTCCCCGGGTGGAGAGATGTGCAGTCGATGTGGAGTTGCGGAGAGCCCGTCGTTTGAGATAGATCCGCAGACGAGCCGTGGGCAGCATGCTTGGCAAATACTCTATCTGAGCGGAAAACATCACGTGCAATTGCTGGTATAGGAAAAACGTGGGGTAGGTTGGTGCAAAGCAAAGACCGACAACGCTCGTTCCACAGAGCCGTGCAAGCGCGTCTCCGATATGAGACTCACGCAAGCGAGCACCGTCTTTGCACCTCGTGACCGACAGAAACAAGCAGAGCCTGAATCACGTCCAAAGTAAAGATAACGACCGCATGGTAAAATTTCAGTACAAGGACTTCCTTGACTACCACCAATACCGATACACCATAGCGACACAAAAGCATACATATGCTTTACTTTACCTGCGATAACCGGGGCAACGCCGAAACTCAAGATCCTGCGACCAACAACTCTAACAGGAACAAGGAAAAGCGGAATTATTAGAAAACGTGAGACGTGAGGCTTGAACCCTCCGCAAAAGTCCGTTCGCAAACACGTGAACAGGCAGATTTCCAATCAGACACGGCAGCAGAGAAAGCGTGGGGTTCTCGGCCGAACAGCCTCCAGGAAGAAAGAAAGAAAAACGATGGAAGCAAAACGGATCACTCAGCGACAGCGACAGCGAGCAGCGAAGCGGGTCCGAGCCCGAACCCTCGGTGTTCAAACGCCGTGATTGGCAATGCCGGGACCAAAGAAGAACCCTTTGTCGTTGATTTTTCCTTTCACACGGCTCGCTGCTGTGGCTCGGATCTCGCATGCGAGCGAGCGGGCTTCTTCGCTTGTGTGCAGCTTGGTTGGTAGTGCCAACGGTCGCGTCGGTGAGTAAAATGCGAAAGGAGTGTGAGTGTGGCTTGTGCGTGGGATTTTTTGTGCAAAAATCCGCTGTTTATGACAGGGATTCTCGAACGGACGGATCTGTTGCTGTTGCGTCAAGGAGGATCCCTTTCGATGATCTGTTTGTTTTGTGGAGATAGATTGAGATTTGAAAAATGGATTCCAAGATCGATTTGAGATGGTCAATGATTATTAATGTTTTAAAATTTCTGCTTGTTGTGTTCATGGTTCGCATTGATCGCTAGCTAAATGGTTGTTCTCCAACCTCTCAAATAATGTAAGAGGGAGATGCAGACCGTTTCGTCCACCGTCATGCTATTCGTACAAGTTCCTCGTATAGTTTCCACCCAGAGATGAGATCCAATGCCTTGCTTCCATGCC
This sequence comes from Cladosporium phlei, assembly GCA_003614995.1. Classification (NCBI taxonomy): domain Eukaryota; kingdom Fungi; phylum Ascomycota; class Dothideomycetes; order Cladosporiales; family Cladosporiaceae; genus Cladosporium; species Cladosporium phlei. Next base: position 102,144 of record QZFA01000076.1, on the reverse strand, counting down.
GACATGTGTTACGAGATAGTGGAAAAGAAGAGAAAAGAAAAGAAAAAACCAGAGTGGGAATACCGAACGCCGCGCTGAAGTGCTCTGCTCAAAAGTCGCTCAAGATGGCTGAAAAGTCGCTAAGTCGTGAAAGTGAAACATCGATGCTGAAGATACCCGTTTAGTAGGCGCTGATGAGTGGCCGTTGGGGCTCGTGCATGATGTAGTCTTCCATTGACGCGGATTGCGACTTGTTGCCGTAGAGAGCGGTGCTGAGCTGTTGCCTTGACTTCTCGCTGAGTTCCATTGTGGGTTGATCAGGCGAAGGAGGCATTGAGTCGTCTTCAGAGTCGGAGTCGTCGAGCGCGAGCTCGGGTGGTGAGTGCTTGCTGGGAACACGAGTGAGAGCGTGCTCCTCGTCGTATTCTTCGTCGTACTCTGCTTCGTCTTCATCGTCGCTGAGGTCGATTTCCTCTGACTCGATGACGACTGGTGCGGTGCGGATGCGGCGAACGGGAATGTTGAGGATCTCGGCGTCCTCGTCGTAGATGGAGCCATCGTCGGATTCGGCATCAGAGTCGGAGTCGGAGTCGCTGTCGTCGTCCTCGAAGTCTTCTTGGATCGAGTCGAACCATTGGATGTGGCGAGCTTCTGAGGGAGAAGCCTTGCTGACGGAAGAGTTGAACCAGGCCTCCTGTTCGCGTTCTGCGTCGGCGAGGTCAATCATGAGAGTGTCGAGGAGGTTGGCGTGGCCAACGAGGCGACGAAGGTTGTGGTCGGCGCGGCTGGCTTCACGGCCAAGCTTCGACCTTGCGGTCGAGGCAACGGCGTATGTGCGAGTGAGAGACATCTTCTGCTTCTTTGCAGGCGGGAGAGTGGGTGATGTTTGGTGGAAGGAAGCCTCTGCGACGAATGGCTCGAAGGAAGACTGAAGCCTCAAGTGAGAAGGCATTGTAACCTTAATGTCGGGTGAATAATGAGTCAGGTTGGAGGTTATGATGGCGAGATCGCGGCCTGAGTCACACAATATGTGGCTGATCGTGGCTGGTGGTTGTTTGTGAGGGTGGTATCCGTGGTTACGGTACGAGGCGAGGAAGCTTGGAAGGCGATTGATGTTGGTAGTGTGCAGTAGAGTGTATGTTGTAGTCGTTTGATGTTGTCGAGTGTTGAGATGGTATGATGAGTAGGTAAGAAGAGTGGTGTGTCAGGCGGGCAGGCAGATGATATTTGTGTCTTCGCTCGCCGCTTCAAACAAGACTCCGGAAAGCCGTGTCGTACCAAAAAGTTGGACTCCGCAAGGGCCGCTAGCTGACTGAGAGACAGATTAGAGTTCGGCCATGCTGATCCACACTTAACGCCGCGCTCGGATGTAAAATATGGCCGTACCTCCTTGTATCTCTCTGGGCACTCAGCTGCTTGCATGACCTGCCTTTGTCCAAGGCAGCCTCCCTTGTCTGCTGACAATCGCACACCGTGCCCGGACCCCTGCTTTGCAATCTCCAGATGCCCTTCCATCTGCTATACCGTAATCCCCAGTAATGCCCATTTCCAACGCCATCTGTGCGCCGCATCTGACCATGACCATTCCATCGCTGCCTAACGTGAGCCGCCGTGGTGAATCACCCTGACAATATTGACCCCGACCCTGACCACCACATCGCTATTGATGCCATGCACGTCTGCGCCCCGTGCGAGCGCAATGCGAAGAGATGCTGCCTTGGCGCAACTCTCAGCCATCGTTTACCATACGGCATACGCGCAACGAACGGATTCCGCGCGAGCCGTTCGAGAGAGCCTGCTAGCTCGATACTGCAATCTAACTCCAGGCCACCGCATTCCTTCGCAGCACAGCCTGGCGTATTCGTCGTGAGCCACGAATGCAGTGCAATGGCTCATACCAGGCAGCCGCCCAAGACCCCATCCCCGCATCCCATCGCTTCGTCGCATAACGCTGCGGTGCGTTGCATGAGACATTGGCACGTGTATCCGTGTCTTCCATAGGCCCTGTCGAGCAAGAGACGGCTTCTCCGTTCGTAGATTGCGCCAGCAAACGCACAAGACAACGCTTCACAGCCATGAGGCTGACTGCTGCTGCGCTGCGCCTACTGTTCGTCTCCACCGCCATGTCTAGCAGTACCCATGGGTGCGGCGCTGATGTTCCCCAATCCTCTCGGCGGTGTCGTGTCCGCATCTGGTGCTCCATGCGCAAGGCACCCGCAATACCAGAAACTATGTTTCCGGTGACCGAACGTGGTTGTCCATCAAACCGCCTGTTTAGAGTGTCGGGGTTAAGGGTTCGGTTCATGCAGGCGCACGCTGTCACAGTCATAACACCTGCGCCCTATTCGCACGGCTCGGACGGATTATTGGTGAATACCGGCCGAGAGGGCTCTGTTACGCGGCAGCATAACGGGAGGAACAGATCTGGAGAGTTAGGGTTTGTCCCATCAGGCAGTCGGCAACTTTCCTCACTTTCGTTCCGAGCGGCCGTAACACGCCGTGTCGCATCCGAATCGCGTGCTGGCCCGCCCTTCTCCAGATTCCCAAGGACAGTCTGTGCCGCTCGCCGCGCTTACACTTCAGTTCCGTCTCCGGTCGGTCGCTTGTGCAAAGAAGCATAAGATGGTCTTCTGTCGACACCTTATTGTTGTTGCTCCGCGCCGGCTGCTTCGTCGATCCGGTATTTTCCATGATCCCATCAACCGATCAACAGCAATGTCATCTCTGGATGTATGACTTCATGATCCGAGTGCTCCGTCCTTGAATCCCTCCGACGACAGCATACTCGAATAATCATGCCCGCACGACCCGCTCCAGGCAAGGGTCGCACATGGCAGCTGCATGGAGACGTGAGTATGTATGAGTGATCCCACCCTGCCGCTGACCAACTCATCACTCACACCTTCGAATACCACGGACCCTACCCCGACATATCGCAACACCCTCTACATCCAGCATGCATGCATCATGCCCGACGACCATGCAATCTGCAATCATCACCTGCAGGTCGAATTACTCATCCCCATCCCGCAAATCAAACCCAATTGGAAAGCTTTTGCAAGCCACCCACGTTCTCTGACGCTGTCAATCCAATTCTCGCAGGGCTGCTGACAAGAGCCAGCAGCCCGTGCGCTCTGAAACCCTGTCTGTTCCTAAAGTCCGCTTACAATTCTCTAAACCCGCTGACAAAAGCCATGCGATCCGCTTCTTTTTCTTTTCTTCCAGGTGTGGAGTAGCTAACGGTTGATGCCTTCGACAGCTGGGATTGTTACCCACTATTTCTTCAGATGGCGATCGCGTCCAAACGATGCTTCTTTTACTTTTCGATCTCGACGATCCCTGGGCAAGAAATATTACTTAAGCTGCTGAACAGTAGCCTCGGCGGCAACCTCACATCTGGACTTCGACCGTGTTTGCGCCGTGAAGCGCGATTCAACGGCTGTCGCGACGAACATTCTAGGCGGCACGAGACAGCGATCTGGAATATTGTGCGCTCGCGACCCTTGTGTGTGCGCCGCTCGGACTTCCAGTTCACTGGCGACCTCCGATACTCAAACGATCAAATTTACCGAAACGCCAGTCTGCGAAAGCCCGGCAACCTGATCTGCAGCGTGTTCGCCTTCCAGTCGGTCCGAGCGGCGTAGCGTATGAGCGTATGTATACGGCTCGGTCATCTGCTCGATTGGGAGGAAATTTCGACTCGGAATATTCCCTTCAGCTGCCGGGACTTCTCACTGCCTGAAATGTCTTGAGGAAAAGAAAAAGACACCAGTCGCAAACGTCATCCTCCATGCGATAGGACAGGGTCCTGAGAGTGATGTGCGCATAAACTTCACTGGCGGAGTTGGGTACCGATCGCGACCCAATTCAAGGTGTACCCGTGCGTTGGGCTGGCATTCGGGCTTGATGATGGATTTGAACAAGGTAAAATCGAATGCGCGTGAGTGTTGGCGCAACGAATGCGAGCGCAACGCAATTTCGCAGTGCTGCCATCTCGTCATCACCTCACTCCAGGCGACAAACGCACGATTTGAACTGCTCGTCGCTTCCACACATTGAGAGATTTCGAGGAGTGCTTGCGTCTCCATTGAATGCTGACAGTGGCCGGCAGCTCTTGGACCAGATCACATGCGCTAATCGGTCTTGTCGGGTCGTCTGCAATGGAATCATGAGTGTAGGCATCTTGGATGATCGAGTATTCGAGTCCGGATCTTGCTACCTTGGTGGACCTGTAGCTATCGGATCTTTCAAGAGTCGGTTGCAAGGTCCCAGTTCTTGTTGCGCAGCAAGGTGAGAAACACGATTCTGGATAATGTCATCTACAGCTCTGTCCAAACACCAAGTTTAGTTGCGCGAGAAACCAGAACGTTGACCCAAGTGAGTATTTGGCGCGACGTGGTAACTTCTCCTACTGCAAGTCTCTGCTCTCCTCGTAAAATATCCATGGTATTGCGCTTCGCTTTCAGTGTTGCGAAAGAGCAACCGATCAGGCGGGCTGAGGAGGAGCCACAAAGGGACAGCAGCGCAACACCGATCGTTTAGTTCTCTTTTGACGGAATCGCCGTGTATCCACAATATCCAGGTAGATTTAGAAAAGTCATTGATCGTGTCTTTCCGTATCTTCGTGCAGCTTCGTCCAATGCTCTCGTTGCCTCTCTTGAACTTGCGCCTGTCACTCATGGTGTGCTCCAAGCCCATACTCCAACTTTTTGAATCCCAATTCCACTCATACCGGCAAGTCCTTGTGTGCTCTGTCGTTCGCTCCAGCCTTGTCACCAGCAACCTGCAAGCCCCGAGCCAGATAAGGTCCAACAACGGGAATGCTATACGCAAACCCAGCAATTGTCTTGAAGAACTCCTGCGAGAAAGAACAGTTCGTGTCAGCCAACAACATCCTCGTGTCTCCCATCTCCCAATGCTACACTCTCTCCCCCCCTACCATATCCTCTCTTCTAGATCCAGCACAAAAACAAAATGTACTCACCCCAAACAGCACAAATATCCCAAACAGCTCGACCCCAAACCCAATCAGCGGCCACTTCATCAAGATAAGCAGCACGCCCGCCCAGAAAGCCAGCGTGCCCTTCCACTTCTGTTTGCGCGCGAAGAAGACAAACGTCCGTTGCGGGCCGAGGAGGAGCGTGATGCCGACGAGGAACAGGATGTTGCCCATGGCGAGCAGGGCGCGGTCGAAGAAGAGGATTAGGCCGAGCAGGAAGAAGAAGCCGCCGCCGCTGCAGAAGGCGACGCCGATTTCTGTTTGTATGTCAGCGGTGTTGTTCGTGCACCCGTTTGCGCCTCAAGATCCATTGGAGGGTTGTTGGGAGGAGGACGCACTCTGCGAGTCGGAGAGCCAGTAGGTAGGCATGATGGATGATTGGGCGCGATGCGCGAGAGGGTAGGTTTCGGTTTCGGGGTTGTGTGTGTTCGTGTGCCCGGCGCAAGAGGTCTCAATTGGGGTGTTGTGGTCGCTTGTGTATTCTCATCGCATCGTTAAATTCGCAATCCGATGTTGTTAGCTCGTCTGGTCGTGCAGTGGTCTTGGGAGACGTGTTGCGCGGACGGCTGGGGAGATTTACAGGGTCAAGGGGGCGGCGATTAGATAAGAGCATTGCTGTCCGGCATCACCACTGAGATATATACAAGCCTGTGTTCTTGAACAGGACACGCAACTTACATCTATCTAAAGGACACGCTCACATTTCTTTGGAAGGCCGCTTATGACGAGGCTGGCTAACAATGAGGCAGCAAGATGATCCTCTAGCTCGCGTCTTTCATCGGCTTGTCGATATGTACTTGGTAGCTGAAGCTCAACATCGAACTGACGCAGCTGTCGAAAACGCACGAGTTTGAACAGCCGGACTCCCTTTCAGTTGATACGAACACTCCACAGCTTCAATGCTTCCCGCCGCCACCCAACGCACTTCCGGGCCCGGTCTTGGTCATGCAAACCAAGCCATGATTCGCTCCATCACCAGCAATATCTTCCATACCAAACGCCTTAGCGTAATACGCTTTCCCAACATCGTCGCTGGCCATCAACATAGCCCTCCTGAGAAATGGTAGACCATCCATCCACTCGTTGCAACATTCGATGAGCCAGGATCCGAGCCCGCTCGCACGATGGTCTGGATTGATGAAAACATCGGTGAGAAATGCAAAGGAGACGTGATCCGTGGCGAACCGCGCGAGTCCGATCTGCTCCCAGTATTCCCCAGTGACGTCCTCCTCGTCCGGATCTTTGAGCGTGGGAGACGGCGTACGCGGCGAATAAGGCTCACACGCATGCTTGTACAGGCCGAGCGTGAGTGAGTGTTCGAGCATCAGTGCGAGATCTTTGCGTGGGAGTTCTTTGGCCCAGTACATGTCAGGGCTGGCAAACGATGCGTTGATGAAATCGTGGTCGAGCATCTTTGCATCGGTGCTGATCAAATAAGAGATACTGTTGACGCTCTTGTGCCATTCTTGGGCAGAGCTTTGTTGTTCATGGTGGGCTGACATGTTGTTTGTGTGCTTGGGGTGTTGTCGCTACCTACTCAAACTCCAAGTTGAGCAGCTGGGAGCGCGACTTAAGTATGCAGTCCCACTGGATGTGTGTCACTCTAAGAGGATGTCATCTGGGATCGTTACCTCCACAGCCTGATTAGGCTCGGGGTTTGCCGTAGGAGGAAGATGGATGCTCGGCTGGCACTGCCTGATTTGTTTACGCAACGCGCATGAGTCGACACTTGACTGATATATGGATGGTGTCGGTTGATAAGCCAATAGTGATCTGCTACCAGCCCATGTCAGTGTTTTAGGTACCAATGGCAAGTCGAAGTCTCAGTATTCGACGCTCGATTGGTGTCCTCGGGACGCCAAAACTCGGGACAACATGATTGAGGTCAACAGCGTGATCATTACTCTTTTCCGAGTCCTTCGAGAGAGTATGTAGAAAGGAGGTAAGGTGTTAAACAAAGTAGAAACGACAATCGAGTTGTGAAGTACTTTGATGTAGATTGTTCGAGAGGCCGATAGAAGACAGAAGAGAAGCCTGAGGCTGACAAACTCGGGACTCGGGATCTTCCGCTGCCGCAATGAAGCCCGGGCGCTCACGTCGCGAACATACAGATTGAATGAAGCTAGCACATCGAGCTCGCCCAACTCACATTTCCACCAACATCACCAACATCACAAAAGGCGCATCGACAACACATACTACACCTCAACCCTCACAACACCGCCAAACCAACACACAACTCCCTCGGTCCCACCGCCGCCATGGCCAACTACCTCGCCTCCATCTTCGGTACCGAGCAGGACAAGGTCAACTGCTCCTTCTACTACAAAATCGGCGCCTGCCGCCACGGCGACCGATGCTCGCGCAAACACGTCAAGCCCTCCTACAGCCAGACCATCCTCCTCCCCAACCTCTACCAAAACCCCGCCTACGACGGCAAGTCGCGCATGACACCCGCGCAGCTCCAAAACCACTTCGACGCTTTCTACGAGGACTTCTGGTGCGAGATGTGCAAGTTCGGCGAGATTGAAGAGGTGGTGGTGTGCGACAACAACAACGACCATCTGATCGGCAACGTGTACGCGCGGTTCAAGTACGAGGATTCTGCACAAGCGGCGAGCGAGAGCCTGAACAGCAGGTGGTATGCAGGAAGACCGATCTACAGCGAGTTGAGCCCGGTCACGGACTTCAGGGAAGCATGCTGCAGGCTGAACAGCGGCGATGGATGTGTGCGCGGCGGTTTCTGCAACTTCATTCACCGCAAGGAGCCGTCGCCGGAGCTGGACAGAGAGCTGGAGCTTGCGACGAAGAAGTGGCTGAGAGAGCGTGGCCGTGATGAGCGCAGTGTGAGCAGGAGCGCAAGCCCGGAGCCGTCGAGACCCAGATACTAGGCTGGTTCGCCGCAAGTCACCCAAAGCGCGCAAGTCAGCAAACCCTAAAAACTTGGCTCCAAAATACTGCGACCATCGGGAAGAACATGGATATGAGTTCGGACAGGACATGCATGAAGGAAAAATGCGAGCACACAAGCACTCGGCAAGGAGGATGGAGGTCAATATGCGCGGCCTGATATGAGCTGCCGCCGCTGTTCAGACCAATAGGACCACGAGCGGTCACAAGATCGCTTAATGGAGAGCCAGAGCTGAGAGACGAACGTGGATGTGAAAGAGCAAGGACATTCAAGAGTGAGGATTTGGTATAACTCTTCCGTTAGCAGGGTCTACAAAGCTATACGAACCTATGTAACACTCAGATTAGTGGGTTGGCGGTCATCAGGATTTACATCCCGTTCTTCAGCAAGGCGTCAAGGTTGGAGAGAAGTGTACAGTATGTAGCAGAAATCCAAAAGACATCAAGAGAGGCGTTTAACCACTCAATTGCAGTATCAAGGTTTCTTAAAAGTTTTATTGAGTATCTACCTCAATCCCGTAAGGGGTCGCCCCGTCTGTCCGTCTTACTCCCCCATCATTGATATCATTATAATCTATACATCAGACTCGCCGAGCAGTCGAGTCATCCAACCCAGCGCCGGTCTGGTTTCGAGCCGCGCGCGGCCATCGTTTGCAGCAGCAGGAAGGCGTCAAGAGAAAAGAAAGAAAACCAACAATAAAACAAGAACGACCGAGCATCCTCGGCGCTCATTGTGAAGAAGATGATGAAGCACCCTTGCTGCCATCGTCGCCGTCGTGTCCAATATTATCGAGGACACCCGATCCCACCAACCAGATGATGACGCCGACAATGGCGGCGACGAACACGAGGAAAAATAGCCAGAAGCACCAGCAGACTATTGTGCGGTTCTTCTTCTTGCCTTGTTGGCGCGCTAGCCATGAGTCTCTGTGAGGTTGGGGGTCAGCTGTATGTACGTCTAGTAATGTTGCGACGCGCCAACATAATCGATGGATCACGCAGATACGGGAAAGACGCACTCATCCTTGTGTTGAGGGCCTTGCTTCTCGACCTGGTCCTCGTCCATGTGTACAGCGACGGAGAAGCGCTTCCAGAAAGCTGGGTCGCGGACGCCTGCCATTTTTCCCTGTTGGGATTGTCGTTGTATGTGTGCGCGTTTAGTATTGTGGTTATCGTATTGCGGCTTGAATGTGAGCCGACTTGTCGTCGTGATTGTAGGCGCAAAGACTCTCCAGAGGTCGATGTCGCCGAACGTGTATTGGATGTGTGTGGCTGCTGATGGATGGATGATTTCAAGTCCAGCTCTGGAATGCGGATTCCGTTTGTATGACGATGTGCTCGTGAGACAGAGAGAGTGAGTATCTCGCCGAAGGAATGTGAATCTGACGAGATGGTAATGAGCGTGTTTTGGTGCGGCGAAAAGAGTGTTGGTGTTGATGTTGTCGTGTGTTGTTGTTGAAACAGAGAAGACTTGCAAGCAACCAACAATCACGAAGATGAGGTTGAGGTAAAAGGTTGAAGCAATAGAGAGACGCCACAAACTGGAATAGGATATACAGGGAGCGGCCTCGACCCGAGCGGAGCCTCAACGGGCGGCTCTCTCGCTCATGAATCGACTACGGTTTGAGGATGATTCGTCGTAGCCAAACTCGATCAAGGCCATGTCAAAAGGTTGGCAATCTACAGCACATCGACTCCGTGGCGCTAGAAGCGCGTTTCAGTACGGCCATTGGTCGAGCTTCTGAAGACGGAAATTGGCCTGACGCTTGAAGATATCCGCCATCTTGGCTCTGCGAGAACTGACAGTGAAGATCTGCTGCATAGCTTAGGGGGCCCGGGCAATATTGGTCGGATCCCGGTCACGCGTGGTTCAAGTGATTCGAGCGAAACGACGGGCTGACTCGAGGAAAGGATCATGGATCAAGTGTAATGTTTGCTACACAAATGGCACACGTAGTCTAAAAATATTGTTACATCTCTATACTCGATGCTGGGTTGTGCATCGGTAATCCTGTCCAACGCCTTCGCTAAACCGTCAAATCAAGCACGCCGTTCAAGCTGTTTTTGTTGTCTCACTCGCGACAAGTCGACCGACGCGCGACAATCAATCGTCACGTCACCGCCGTCACCGCCATCACCGTGCACCATCTCCATCTCATTAAGCCTTGAGCCATTGATCGAAGTACACGCAGTTCCCCGCGTTGATCGGACCACCAGGAGCACAGAGGTCGAAAACTGGGCATCTGCCACATGGTGCTTCCGTAAGGCCGTTGCCAACAATATCCTCGATGCCGTCGCCGTCGAAGGAGCCGGGAGGTCTGAACTTGACACCAAGCACTGTGCGGAAGCCGTTGCCAACTTTCTCCAGCTTCTCGTCCCACACCAGGACGTTGAGGATCTCCTGAACCTCCCGAATGGTAATGCTGTTGGCTTTCGACTCTCGGATGGCGTTGGAGGTGGTGATGAACTCGTGAATACTGTCTGCAGTCGGGTAGCTTTTACTGCCGGCTGGGAATGCGACTTGAGTGATCATAGGCTCGTTGTTCTTGTTGCGTTTCTTTGCGGGCATCGCATCCTCTTCAGCAGCGGAGCGCTTGCGCTTGCTGCCGCTCTTCTCTCCGTTCTCTGCGTCCACATCCACGGGCGAGCTGTCGCGAACGTGCCTGGATTTGGTAGGCTTCACTTCGACCCAGCTCGCACTGCGCACATGGAAGACAATCAGGTTGCCCAGTTCCTCAATCAATCCCTCGTCAAGGTCGCCTGAATCGAAGAAACTACCTCCGGTGACATCCTCGGCGGGCGCAAGGTGGAACAGCATGTATATGCGCTGCGCGGGCGACTTGACACTCTTGATGCTCTTGATCAGCTGGCTCGACTCCAGCTTCTTGATGATCTTGTTCACATTTCCCGGCGCAACACCCGTGTTCTGTTTAAGCCTCTTCAGCCATATTCCTGTTGTTTCGGAGTTCTCGATCGCCTCGTAGATAAGTCGTTCGTCGTTGTCTAAGCTGGACAGCTGGGCCGCAACCTCTTTTGATCTCGGAGACCAGTAGAGTGTGCGCTCGGCTTTGAGTGTGCGGAAAAGCTGGTGCTGCACAAGCTCTTGTACAATCCTGATAAGTTCGCCTGGTTCTTTGATGCCACTTATTTCCATGAGCTCCCGTTGGGCGAAGGACTTCTTGACACCCTCGGTGGAGCTCTTCGCATTTGCGAAAGTCGCATCGTGAAGGTTGGTTGCCTCTGGCGAGAGCTTCGACATGGCGGCGGCGTTGTGCGATAGCTGATCGAGGAAGTGGCTACCAGTTCATCGTCCGTTTGAGCAGCAGGATTGCCAGGCGGTGCCGCGCGGTAGTGCGGCGGTGGTTTGTCGTGTGATTAATCGCGTGGTGGGTTGGTCGAGTGAGTGATCTTCAAGTGACGGCCTCTGGAAAAGTTCCCGACCCCGCGTCTCGCTCGGAGGTTTCGGCGAGCCAAGCCCGAGCATGCAAACATTCAAGTCAACCTCATCGCTCCACCACTCTCACGCCTTCGCATTCGTTCCTACAGTTCATGTACAAGTATGCTCCGCCGCCTCCATTTGGAATCATTGAGCAGCCCATCAATCTGACATGATGGAATTGGGCCTACGCGTTGGCCTGAGATGCCCTCAAATGATGCTGATGACTGCGCAGCAAGCCATCATACTGATCAAAACTCTTCTGGAACGCCTCCTTTGGTGTGTCAGCTGCATGAAGATTTCTAACGAGCCCTATCAGAGATATCTTGCTCATCTGGATCTCACCTCGTTCACGCAGTCCTCGGCCTGTCCGACACGCTTGACTACACTCACACAGACACGGAATCCTCATCCTGCTGCGTCTCCGTGACAATATTGCGTGTCGTTCCAAATACTGTTGCGATTGTGCAGCGTCAGCAGGAAGATATATGCAAATACTTGCAGCTTCAAAATGTCCGGATCTGACTGTCATCTTGCCATCTCAATGATACAAAAGGTAGTAGAGGACGCACCAACTGCAGATATGTCTCAGCAATCATCTCACCGTTTCATCTCTCATACAAACATGCTTTCCTCGCTGCTTCGCCCGGTATTCCTGGCAAGTCTTGCCCACGCTTACGTGTGCACTGATTTCGTCGTACCTATCACCGTCACTGCACCCTCCTACACCCCCAGCTTCAAAGAGTTTGGCAGTCATTACGACGCCGTCCAATTTCTCGTTGGACTTACCACGAGACCCACGGAAGGGTCGCAGTCACCGTTCTCTGGAATCCAGAACATCACCGCGAACTTCGCTATCGATGGGTCTTTCTGTACCACGAATGGCGGTCATAATGGGAGCCTGGACACCCAGGTACTGACGCACGGTCTTGGTTTCGACAAATCCTACTGGGACTTTGGCGGAGAGGATAGCGAGTACAATTACGTCCGAGCTGCGACAGATGCTGGCTATGCTACCATGGCCTGGAGCCGCCCAGGAAACGGACAATCGAGCTCGGGCAACGCGTACAGTGTCCTGCAGACAGAGGTCCAAGCTGCGGTGCTCATAGAGCTCACGAAACTGCTTCGTTCTGGAAAGCTGCACGCAGACATCCCAAAGCCTACCGGTAGATTGCTGCACGTGGGCCACTCCTTTGGCTCCGCCTTGAGCAACGTCTTGATCGCGAAGAACCCCGAGCTCAGCGACGGAGCTGTATTGACTGGATTTTCGCACGACTCGACAGTGGGATCGCAATTCCCGGCGTCGACCAACTTCCACCTCGCAAAAGAGAACCAACAAAAGCGCTTCGGGAATCTCAGCACGGGCATCCTCACCTGGGGTGACGAGCTAGCGTTGCAATACAACTTCTTCAAGCACCCTTACTTTGATCCGAAAGTGCTCGCGGAGGCCGAAGCAAAGAAGTGGCCATTCGGTAAGTTTTTGAGACAAATTGGCTTTGGATGAAACAAGTACTAATAGCATTACAGTACGTTTGACCCCAGCTTCTCCAGCCTCCCTTCAAAGACACCGCGTCATGCGGAATGATCTCCATTGTCCTCATTCGTGAAGGATCCAGGGCTTAACTAATCCTACGATCTTAACAGGCTGTGAGCGAGTTGCTCACCTTCTACACCACTACATATGTGGCGAAAAACTTCAAAGGACCTGTTCTTGTAAGTCTAAAAGCCTACTCGTTGGATGCTCGGAATTGAAGATACTGACGTGAGATACCCAGCTTATTACCGGGGATTCAGACCAGATCATATGTGCCGGGAATTGCACCTCCATCTTGGAACCGGCCGCAGTTGACTTCCCAGCTTCGAAGAGGTTTGAGACGTACCTGCAGCCCAACACAGGCCACGGGCTCAATCAGCATCATAATGCGAGTGGGTTCTACGATGTTGTGCTGGATTTCCTCAAAGCTTGAAAGATTTGGTGATAGAGAAGGTGGACAATAGGCCACGACACCTGGTCTTTTCTTACGCAACATGAGGGTCGGAAGAAGTGCCACTCGTTACAAATTCCAAGACCGAATGACATCGAGCGTTCTATGCGTTCAATTACAGGTATCATCATGCATAAACCTTGGGTTCCACCTCAGTCAACACTGCGAACTTTTTGGAAGGGTAACCATCGTCATTCGCGTAAGCATGTTTCCATTCCATTCTGACTAGAATAATCCATTCAATATCCAGCACTCCCACCCCGAAAGCTCTTTGCCGGGACCACGGTCCAATGGCCCTGATCCGCGCCCAACTCCAACTCCTTGCATCCGCACAACACCTTCAACATACAGCTCAAAGATCCTCTTTGGCCTCGCCCTGGGCAGATAACGTCATCGGTCCAGACTTGACCATGAGTGTCATCACCTCGTAAAGGACGTCTGCGGCGGCCTAGTTGCAGAAGCACAAGATTAGCTCGTGGTCCAATTGAACAGCCACACTGGTGTCGACTTACCATGGTCGTAAGCTCCGCATTGGTGTCGTAAGCCGGAGCGACCTCAACGATATCGGCGGCAGCCAAGTTGATACCCTCAAGGCCACGGATGATCGTGCGGATCTCGCGAGTCGACCATCCACCAGTCTCAGGCGTACCCGTGGCCGGAGCGAAAGCCGGGTCGATGGTGTCGATGTCGATCGATAGATAGACCGGGGAGTTCTTGCCTAGGAAGGAAACGTCAGTATTGCCGGGAGTACTCTGGCCATGCGCTACCAGAAAGACTTACCAACGCGGTCATGAATCCTCTTGATAATTCCGGCGGTGCCAATGGTGTCAATCTCCCTGGCCTCTACAATCTCGAATCCGACATAGCCGTCGTTGTCGTAGTCAGACAGCCCACTCAGCGTCGTACGGATACCCGCGTGGATGTTGGTGTCGTTCTTCAGAAGACCCTCCATCGCAGCATGGTAGAAGTATGTTCCGTGGTTGATGCTTGCGACTTTGCTCGGAGCGCCGCCGAAGACCTTGGGCTTCCAGGTGTCGAGGTGAGAGTCGAAGTGGATCACAGTCACCGGGCCGTAGGCTTTGTTCATGCTGCGGAGAATGGGGAGGGTGATGGAGTGGTCGCCGCCCATGGTGATGACACGCGGGAAAGTCTCGCCCTTCTTTGCAAGTCCGGGCTCTTCGGCGTCGGTGGCCGGCTTGCGCATGAGGACGCTGTTGTGGCCTTCTTCGATCTGGTGGATAGCCCAGTTCGGGTCGTACCTAGTGATGGTCAGGCTGTGGGTCTTTGGAAGTCGAGTCCATTGTGTGCTTACGATGTAACAGGAACATCGCCGCAGTCAATCACAGTCGCCCACGAATCGAACGGGTTCGCGGCGAGCGGCACGTTGTAGCCTCCACTGTCCAACGTATCAGATACAACATCAACGCAAGAACACCGATTGGTATCTCAATGGCTTACTAAAGGTTGAGACGACGGCTTCCTTGTCTGATGCCTTGAGGGCCAAATCTTGCACCGGGCCTGTAGCTGGTGCTGGTATCGTGAGGAGCTCCGAGGAACGCAATGTCGTATTTGACCTGGTTGGTTGCGAGGCAGGGTGCGTATTGGAGGCGACCGAAGGTGCTAATGCCAGAGAAGACAGAGTCCGCCTGAATTTGTCAACGCAATGCATCATGATCGATCTTGAAGGCAATTGCACATACCTGAGTACCACCATCGCCTGGCAAAGTGTTGTACCAGAGACCTTGGTGAGGTCCTTCTATCGGAGTCTGGTCGTCGTGATGACCGTGGGCGTAGGTTGAGCCCACAAGAGCAGCGGCGGCGAGGGTAAAGTGCTTCATGACTGCGATGAGAACGATGAGACAGTCGTGATCTGTTGATTGATCAGATATTGGGGCGTAAGTCTCTATAAGAAGTCGAGCCCTGCAAGCTACTTTTCCACTTCCCAGAGAAAGCTCTCCAACAATGACACCTCCCACTGACTAAAATCGATTCAATGCCTCAAGCTCATAGCTCCACACGAGAGCTTCCGGGCATCAATCGTCGTCGTCACAGATGCCATCATACCACCGTACATCAGCAGCCAAGGGCGCAGTGTACCTGATAGCACGCGAGGAGATGCAGCTTCCGGCGCGACACGTGGGGCCATGTGTTAGTTGCATGTGAGCTTACGAACGATGCCTCGACCTTCTAGATGAGTGTTAGCTCCTCAGGCGTACATTATGCAGTCAGAATGATCGATCAACATGTGGTGGTTGTCGATCGGGCGCTGTGTAGATAAGAGAAATCCGGCGCGGCATTGCGCGGGGTGTAATGCATGGCGTATGCAGATCCGGAGTCAATGGATTGGTATTTCCACGCGAGCGCTGATTTTTTGGGCAGTAGATAGGAGATGCGGGTTGATGTGTCAAGTGTTTTTGGTCTATGAAGATCGCCGGCACGATTTGTCTGGTCTATCCCGCCACCCAATGGTCCCACAACTGAACCCTAGACACTACCAGCTTCCGCCTCGGTCCCATGATCCATGCGCTTGAATGCGTTGTCGACTTGCTTGTCCCAATCGCTGAAGTACACGATCGCCCACTCAGCGAAGCCGACCAGGTACAGGGCGATGCATTGTCCGACCCAGAGGCCCGCCAATCCCCATCCGTTGAAGGCCAGCCAGATGCCGAGAGGCAGCGCGCCGCAGTAGTAGCTGACGATGTTCACCGCCGCGCCGACGTGCTGACGCCCCATTCCTCGGAGAGCACCGCCTTGACTGCCATTGAGACCGTCTGCGATCTGGAAGAGAGCCACGTAAGGGAGGACTTCTGCGGTCAGGCGGACGACCTGATCGTCGTCGTTGAAGATCCGGCCAAAGACGTTCCGCGTTCCCATCAGAACGGCGAGGACGAGGGTGCCGAGGATCATGGAGAGCCAGGCGGAAACATTCGCCGCCCTTTTCGCACCTTTGGGGTCGCGTGATCCCAGAAGGTTGCCGACTCTGGCGCTCGCCGATACCCCCAAGCCGAAGGGTATGGTGTTGAGGACTTGATCGGCGGTCATGATGCACGACTGAGCGGCTAGAGACAATGATCCCAGATTGCCCGCCGCAATTGCAACGATCTCGAACGCCCACCACTCTGTTCCGACGTGAACAACGCCGAGTGCTGCAATCCGAGCAAATGTACCGACATTCTCCAAACATTTCTTGCTCCAGCCGCCCCAGCATTCCCAGCCGCTGACGAAGCGCGTGTAAGCCAGAAGCAGCAGAAAGCTGAGCCAGTAGGAGATGCCAGTAGCCAACGGCGCGCCGAGAAGTCCCATGTCAAAAGTGTAGATGAACAGGAAGTTGAGGCCGGCGTTGACGGGCGATGTGATGAGTAAGACGTAAGTGCCGGGCCGCATGACCTCTTGGGCTTGGAGATACTTCTTCAAGCACTCGAAGTAGATGTATCCGAGACCACCAGGGAGCAGGACCTGGAGGAATTTGGCACCATCGCGTGCGATGAACTCCTCCTGGCCGAGTGCGCGAAAAATCGGCCCGGCGAGTAGCCAAAGAATCGCGACTGGGATGTAGAACAGACTCAGCACAACGAAAGCTCGTTGTAAGATTATCCCAAGGTCGTGTTTGTTTTTGCTTCCCGTGAAAGATGCACTTGCGAGTGTGTCGATCGCGGTGGTGCCGCCCATTCCGATCAGCCATGCTGTGCACATTGCCCACACTGAGATGATAAGTCAGTTGCCGTAACTCAGAAGTCATCGAGTGCGAGTCTTCGAATACTCACTGTAACAGAACGCAGACACGGCGA
The DNA here is from genome assembly GCA_003614995.1 of Cladosporium phlei. NCBI lineage: Eukaryota > Fungi > Ascomycota > Dothideomycetes > Cladosporiales > Cladosporiaceae > Cladosporium > Cladosporium phlei. The sequence goes on along the minus strand of QZFA01000076.1, from coordinate 85,047 downwards.
GAGCCTCGGGTCCCAGGCGCCCTACAATCAATACCGAGACGGTTTGAAGAGAGTTCTGGAGTGTGTAGGCCAGGATCACCGGCACGGATCCTTTGAACAGTATCCAGAACTCATTTGCGATGGACTTGACTTCGATCTTCGTGCTGGTTTCGATGTCGTTCATCTCGCCCGAAGCGTGATCATCAACGTCCCCTGCGGCCAACAGTGAAGTACGTTCATCTGGTTTGCCTTGTGCATCAATGGCACTGTCTTGTGCGTTGTGGGACATATCGGACTCCCGTGTGTTGGTGACAGCCTGATCTTGTCGATTCGTCATGGTTGCAGTGATTATTTGACAACAGTAGGAGGATAGTCCACGGCTATGGCGGACATGCCGCCTTCTTCAACGATCTTCACACAGCGCATAAGTTGCTCTGACATACTGGTAAGCGTAAGTTGCAACACTCCATGTACCCACATCGTCAAGCTTGAACTGCATTGGAAGCTCTGTTCCTGAACAATTTTGCAAACGTAACATTGTTCATGCACGCTTATCAGCACGCTGGCCGACAGCTGTGAGGATCTTAGCTGCATATTTGCGGTACCTCCAGCATTGAATGCGGGCTTGCAGCTGCATGGCTATGATCGGCCGGTGCCATCGCTTATCGTCTGAGCATCAAAAACAACACGATAGTTCGGAGCAAAGTAGATGTCGCAGCCCTTGTCGGCCCCTTGGAGGTTGGGCAAGATGACGCGGAAAGCGAGGTTGGAGTGCACGGCCCACAACGGCAAATCCATCTTTCTTCACACACACCCCATCTAGCTCCTGACCTAGAACGGATATGGCAGAAAAATATGCACCCAGTGCCACCAGTTCATATCGTTGCTCCGCAGCAAAAGGGCCATAACGGACGAAACCACACGTTGCGTGGAGTCTTCCTCCTCAACCACTCCACGCCGACAAACTGTGACAATCCACTTCCGATAACGAGGACGTGTAGGGCAAAGACGAGCTCCAGTACTGAACGAGGAGTCACTGCCTGTAGTCAGGAGACAGGCGACACCGAGAGACAGGGCTCCGAATACCAGTAGCTTCCCGATTCTGCGGTGATCAAACCTTCAGATGCCACCTGTGTACGACCTCCGGGCTCCAGCTGCGGCTGAACACTCTATAGGACAAAGCCAACAGAATAATGCAACACGATCAGCGACTTTTGGGCGTTCTGATGGTGGTAGCCATCTCCGGTAGGATCCTCGATGGCCTTATCGGTGCCAATCAGATGTCCACAGCACCCTGGTCGTCTTCAGATTGTGGCGAGCTCTAGGCTGAACATGCAGCCTCTCAGAGTATACGAGACTCGCGAGAGCGGCATCAACACTCTAGCTGTCGGGCAATGGCGTTGCCCATTTGTAAGAAAGGTGTGTCAATTTGCTCATTATCTGGATGGGAAAATGCAGCCCTGTGGACTCCGAGATTTGGATTCTAGATGTGTGTGCTTACCTTACGCACCAGCAATTTCAGTAATACATATTGAGTGTTTCCAATGGTTGGATGGTACTGATTCTACCCTACTTTCATTTCTTTCTCAAGCCAAACGTTGGCATCAAGACGAAAATGGCTACCACGTCTTCAGCACCAGAAAAGATCGGCCTTTACGATACTTCAAACCATCCAGCAAGTCTCAACGCCGGTACAGTCGACGACATCTCCAACCGACGAACATCGATCATCAGTAAAGAGGGCGAAATCGTCAATGCATCTGGTCACCGAGATCAACTCCAGCGACAATATGGGCTCCTGTCGATTTGCGGACTGGCTCTCAACATCAACTCGGCATGGATCGTCTTCGGTGGCTCCTTGACGATCTCTGTACTCAACGGCGGTCCTCCTGGCATCATCTATGAGTTCATTGTCGCTGTGATATTCTACAGCTTCATCGCCGCCTCGATCGCAGAACTTGCCTCGAGTATGCCTTCGTCGGGTGGTGTTTATCACTGGGCATCAGTGACAGCCGGTCCAAACTGGGGCCGCAGCATTGGTTTTTTCTGCGGAGCCCTAAACTTCTTTGGTTGGATCTTCGACATGGCCTCAGTGATCTCCATCCCGGCGAATGTCACGGTGCAGATGTATGCCAACTATCACCCAGACTTTGTCGTCGAGCAATGGCACTCGTACTTGGCTTTCGTCATGATCACTTGGCTGTGTACGGCTTTTGTCATCTTCTGCAACAAACTTATTTCGCCCTTGCAGTACGTCGGCATGACGCTGATTATAGTTGGAGGTCTTGTGACCATCATCGTGGTCGCTGCCATGCCAACGCAGCATGCAAGCAATGCCTTTGTCTGGAGAGACTTTCAGAACACTACTGGGTGGAGCAATGGCTTATGGTCAGTCGAAATGCCCAAACAGCGGAGTGCAAAAGTCTGACGGTTCAACAGTTTCCTGATCGGAGTTCTCAATGGCGCCTTCGCGATCGGTTAGTACTTTGTCCCAATTCTCGTGTTCGAAAGTTAATTACTGACGGCTATTTCAGGCACTCCCGACGCTGTCACGCACATGGCCGAAGGTAAGAAGCGTCATAATAATACTGCCGATGTCATTAACTAACAGCATACAGAGCTCCCTAACCCGAAAGTCGACCTCCCCAAAGCAGTCTTCGCCCAAGTCGGTCTCGGATTCCTCACAGCGTTGTGCTACGCCATCACGATCATGTACGGAATTAGCGATCTAGACGCAGTGCTCAACAGTAGCGGCTCATTTCCTCTCGCCGAAGTGTATAGGCAGGCCACTGGAAGTTCAGGAGCTACTTTCGGCCTGCTCTTCATTGTCCTGCTGAACATGCTCGTTTGCAACATCACGACGATCACTGTAAGTTTGGTCTCCTGCGTTTACACAGGAATGTCACTAACGCAAGACCACAGATGGTTGGCCGACTGTTCTGGGTTCTAGCAAGAGATGACGCGACGCCTTTCTCGAAGTATTTCTCCCAGGTCAACGAACGCCTATCCTGTCCCATCCCCGCGACGATGCTTTGCGCCGTCTTGTGCACAGCTGTCGGCGCCATCCAGCTGGGCTCGACAACGGCGTTCAACAGTCTTGTCGGCTCGTTCATCATCCTCACGACCGGCAGCTATCTGCTAGCCATCCTCCCGCACCTTCTCACCAAGCGGAAAAACACACCAAAGGGCCCCTTCTGGATGGGCGATCTGGGATTCGCGGTCAACGGAATCGCGTGTGTCCTGATCGTGTTCTTCAACATCTTCTTCTGCTTCCCTTACGCCTATCCGGTTGCGCCCATATCAGCGATGAACTGTAAGTCTTTCTTACCGCTCGATATCGTGACAACTGCTAACACGATCGAAGGGAATTCCGTCATCTTCGTGGGACTCTCCTCGCTCACGGCGCTGTGGTGGATGCTTGGCCTGGGGAAAAACTACTCGGGACCGAAGCTGACTGAGATCTACGCAAACAACTGAGGGATGTGGTCGACAATTGCTTGTAATGGGACGCAAATAAAGAGCAAGGGTCCATGACCCACGCCCGCCGCAAGGTTTTACCTTTTAGTCACCAGAAAGTAGAGATTTAGATCGACTAAGCCTTTGATTGACAGAATCTTCCCAGTCTTTTCATCTGTGTAGCTCTCCGCGGTTCTCGACTTCGCATAGCCGCCAGATGCCTCGCATCAATCGCAAAGTTGGCGCGGCGGTACTGGTTGCCTGATATGACACCGGTTGTAGCCCGCGAGACTTTCTTCATTTGCAATGGTTGTAAAATAAGAATGAAGCTCGTCCTGGACACAGAACAACAGGGCTTCGAGATAACTCATCCATGAATTGAGAGGCGCAGCAGATGAATGGTCACAAAGCTCATTCGTCTCGGCGGGATGGCATGGTTGGATCTACTCGGGAGTAGAGGCTAAGACTGAGACAAACTTGCCTGAGCGTCAGCATTATTCTATGATCCAGACTTCCCAACCAGCCCGGCAGGTCCGATCAAACATCAAGCCACAATGCCTTCCGATTTCAGACTCTGGATCTCTTCCCGACTCATTCCCAACACTCCCTCCAGAATTTCATCTGTATGTTGGCCCAGAGTCGGCGGCGGCGAGCGGATACTGGGTTCCGAGAAGGAGTACTTGACCGGCGGACTGACCAGCTTCACAGGTCCGCAGTCTGGGTGTTCGATTTCTGTGACCATGTTGCGCGCTTGCACTACGTTTGGAGAAAGTCAGCCTGGTTTCTCTTCTCTTGTGTAATCCAAAACCGAAAGCGTGAGACGAACCATGCTCATGTTCCAATGTCTGCTTGACATCGTTGATTTTAGCGTATGGCATGCCGCAGCCTTCCAACACTTCCAACCACTCGTCCGTCGTCTTGGTCGTAGTGATTTCTTCAACCAGACTTTCCAGCTCGTCGCGATGCTTGACGCGATCGGCATTCGTGACGAACTTTGCATCGCTCTTCCACTCCGGCTTGCCGAGTTTGTCACACAAGATTCCAAAAAGTCTGTCGTTTCCACCGCCGAGCATCACATTGCCGTCTTTGGTGTTGAAGCCTTTGTACGGGACGATGGATGGGTGTGCCGTTCCCCAGCGGCCTGTGTCCGGTTTGCCAGAGATCAGGACCGAAGAGGCCAGGTTGGCGAGGGTTGCGACTTGGCAGTCTGCGAGGGCGACGTCGATGCGTTGGCCTTTGCCGGTTCGGGCACGGGTTAGCAGCGCGGCCATGATGGAGTTGCTCGTGTAGAGGCCTGTTGTTAAATCGGTGACTGCTACGCCGACCTTGGCGGGTGAGCCGTCGCGGTGGCCGGTGATGTGCATGAGGCCCATTTCTCTGTCTCACTGTCAGTATACTTGTGTTGGAGGGTCATCATTGGAACTGCGACGGGACTTACGCTTCGACCATCACGTCGTAACCGGCCTTCTTCCTTAGTGGTCCGGTCTGTCCATAGCCAGTGATACTTGCGTAGATAAGACCGGGATTGATCTTCGAGAGAGTCTCGTAGTCCATGCCATATTTCTGGAGTGCATCTGGGAGGTAGTTCTCCACGAGAACGTCGCACTCTTTTGCGAGCTTGTGCAGGATTTCAACCCCGGATGTGTGAGCGAATGATAGTCCCAAAGATTTCTTGTTGCGGTTGACCTATTGTCATGTCGTCAGAGTCTGTGGGACATCGTTCAGAGCTTCAAAGATTGCTACTGCTTACGGCCAGAAAGTAAGCACTCTCCCCCGAGCCTTGCTTGCCACTTTCTTTGGTGTATGTGGCGTAAGGCGGACCCCAGGCTCTTGTGTCGTCTCCACGAGTTGGGTGTTCAATCTTGATAACTTCGGCACTTTACAGTGTTAGTCGGTTTATTCGATTCCATTCGGCCCATATGTTGGCTTCAAGTGATCGTTCTTACCCTAGATCACCAAGCATCTGAGTGCAATATGGCTAGACGGAAGAGTCAGTCAAGGATATCTCAAAGCTTGCTAGACATGTTCGCTTACTCCTGCTAGAACTCGAGTCATATCAAGTACTTTGATCCCAGCTAGAGGTAGCGTTGAAGTGTCTGCAGTTGACATGCATCTTCGTCGAGCAAGAACGTGTTGGCGAGAGGTTTGAAATGTGGTTCTTTGGCTGAGAAGGCGACATGAGCGTTGTAGCGACATCTTTTGAGGGATTCGGGGTGCTTGAGACGAAACTGGAAACTCAATACTTCATGTAAAATAATACAGATGTCTACGAACTCCAATGGAATCCCCAATGGTCGCAAGTGAAGCGGTTGGTGCCTCGGCAAGAAGTGGATCCGATCGCGGCGAAGTTGATGTCGGCGCCGAACCGAAAGCCCGATGTCAGCTTTAATGTTGTCATAGACGTGAAAGCCTCGACGATTACCGATACAACAACACTCTTCTGCTTAAGAAAAATACCCGCCATCATGTTCACAGGCATTGTAGAGACCATTGGCAGTACGTCTTTTTCCGATCGACCCTGACCTCTCACAACCAAACGCTGCGCTGACACTCTCGGCCAGCCGTTTCGCGTCTAGTCCAGCATGACAAAACCTCCAGCGGCGGCGGCGGCACCAGTCTGACCATCTCTGGCTGCGCCGATATCCTTGGCGATGCCCACCTCGGCGACAGCATCAGCGTCAACGGCACCTGCCTGACCGTGACCGAGTTTGGCAAAGACGAGTTCAAAGTCGGTGTCGCACCGGAGACGCTGAGACGCACCAACCTGGGCAGCCTGAAAGAGAAAAGCTATGTCAACCTCGAGCGCGCCGTGAGAGCGGATACACGCATGGGAGGCCACTTTGTGCAGGGTCACGTCGACACGATTGCTGAGATCGCTGAGACGAGGCAGGACGGCAACGCGATCACTTTCCGCTTGAAGCCCAGGGACAAGTTTGTGCTGAGGTACATCGTGGAGAAGGGCTATGTGACGCTTGATGGTGCGTCGCTGACCATCACCGCTGTCAACGACGACGAGGGTTGGTGGGAGGTTATGCTCATCGCGTACACGCAAGAGAAGGTCGTTATGGGCAACAAGAGGAAGGGTGAAGATGTCAATGTTGAGGTGGATATGGTTGGCAAGTATGTGGAGAAGAGTGTTGCTGCGTACTTTGAGGGAAGCAGTGCTAGTGGAGGCGCCATGTTGGAGAAGATGGTGCAGAGACTCGTGGACGAGAGGGTCAAGAGCACTACCACATGATAATTCGACTGCATGTGTCACATCAGTCTTCACGAGATATGACCCAGCCACGCACGTGGCAATCAAGCATGTGATCTAGTAGGAAATTTGCGGTGCCCTCGATCTCACTGACTTCCATTGCACGATCCAAACTGATCTTTTCACACGCTGACAGACGCACATGCGACGCGATCCTGTCTGCTCAACTTGTGCCACCACGCCACGACCTATTGACTTGCCGCAGCTTTTCTCATACCCTTACTCTCACATCATAACTCCGCCCGTCTGCCTACCTACCTGAGTCAGACACACACATCAGTCAATCGACAGCCCTCGCACAACCGGCACAACCGCGCGCAGCGACCGCCACAGTTGCAACATGGCTGATCCGACCGCCGCGCCACTCGGTTGGGGATTTCCGGCATCCGACGGCGCATCCGTCCATACTTGGGAATCCGACAACGATGTCCCGTCTTTCATAGACCTGTTCGAATCACGCTCCGAGACCGTCTGCGACTTCGGCGACGTCATTTTAAATGTAGATGATGGGTTCCACCCCGGTTTAAAGATACAGGTATCTTCTTGCATTCTGGCCACAGCAAGCAAAGTGTTCAAGGCTCTCTTCAGCAGTCGCTTTGCCGAGGGCAAGGCCATGCGCGCTGAACATCAGAGCCCCTCCGAGATCCTCATCAAAGACACACCCAAGGACCTTCTCCTGCTTTGCAAGCTACTTCACTGGCAGGGGGACAGCAGGCCCTCGAGTCACCGACAGCTGAGAGGCTTTGCACTGACTGTCGACAAGTACGACTGCGTCGAAGCTATGCGCCACATCTCATGGAGCTTGTTCAACCCCATCTCTCTGGACGACTTGAGCGAGCACGAGCTGTACGATCTGGTCACAGCCGCTTACTTCCTCGACCAGCCGGAGTCGTTCCAAAAGCTCACTCACCAAATCGTGTTCGCCTACGGCAACACACTATCGGATACCTACGATAGATACACCGAGCTACTTCCTTCCAATCTCATCTGTAAGTCTCATCCAAATCTTTGTGCTACTCAACTATTCACTAACTAATACATGCAGCCTCCCTCAAAGATCTTCAAGTCTCTGCTAGCCAGGAGCTCACATACGGCCTTACTTCCTTCGTCGGGTCACTCACCTCCTTGGTCTTCGTCAAGCAGATGCCAAACCACGCTTGCCAGTTCCTATTGCAGCTCCAAAGCAGCGGTCTGTGGCCTCTCGATCTCAAAGGCTCCAGCTTGAAGACGATCGTCGCAGCGCTGCCAGCGGTTCACGTACCGACATTGGAGAGTGACGGTTATCCCCATTCACCTTTCGCTGGCCAGGATGTGGGACATAACAACGCTATCGATGTGATGCGCAGGCACCGGAGCCCTATGATTGACATGTCACCCCCCGGAACTCCCGGAAATTGGACATTCGACGGGATGTCATATCACAGAATTCAGAAAACCCCAAGTCGTCCACAAGAGCAACCTACCCAGCAGACCCTCGAGTCGCTCGCTGAGCGCATTCGTGAGAATTGCGTTGGTCTTTGTCTGGACTGCCTCAAGGGGAAGGAAGAGTGCCGTCTACCTCACCCGACACTGCGGAAGGCTCAAACCTTCGTTCTGTCCCAGCCGGTCACTCCTCGCAGTCCCCGCAGACGTCGCAACTCGTTCGGTTCCATTATATCGTGGTCAATGGGAGCACGAGGAGCATCATGGTGATGGTCATCTCTCCAAAGCCAGACGAAGGCGACAGGCAACGACATCCCGCATGGGGTGAATCTTGGAGTCACGATTCTTTACACCCATGGAACGATATCATGAGCTAGTTGGGTACAAGGGTCTCTGATGTGAAGCTTGATTGACTTCACAGAAATGAGAGTTATGCTGTGATTATATTGTTCTGCGAGCTGCAGAGCACGCCCAAGGCAGAAATTTTGATGAAGCGGGTGGGAATACGGTTCAGGTTGAGCGGCGGCATGACAGTAAACATACCCAGACAGCAAAATGGCGAGATTTCGGCTTCTCGATGGTTAGATGCTGACTGATAAACGAGAGTCGGTATAATAGCAGCGAGTCATTCAATGGAGAAGGTGTTTTTGCTTTGGTTCTGTGACCCTGGAGGCAAACATACAAAGTAGCAATCAAAAGCAAAGTGGTTAGACATGTGCATTTTCAGTCCTCATTTCATTGCTTCCTCATTATTATGCACTCTGAGACTGTCTTCACTGTATGCTAGATGTGGATCACTGAATGGTCAATGTGAATAATTGATGTTGTTGAGTGTACACGACGGGTGTCGAACCGGGCGCTTTGACGAATTTCACCAATTTAACTCAAGTGAATCGGCTTCACCTTCCTCCCACTCCACCACACACCCGCGCGCCCGCCAAAAATCAGCCCCACCAGTCGCGACCAGCAACGCCAACTGATTTTGCTCGACACATCGCGCATCTGCAGCAGCACTCGCCTATTCGGTACACAGCAGCGCGTATAAGCTATCCTTCGCTATACAGCAGAGACCCCTCGACCATGCCACCACCCCGCCGCATCGCTCCAGGTAGGAGGCCGGCGGCTCTCCCTGGCGGTGGCGCCCGCAAGAAACCTCAGCCCACCTCGACAAAGGCGAAATGTTGTGACGAGCCGGACATCCAGGACCGCGACGGCGCCAAAATCTGTACCAACTGTTTTACTCAAATCTCCGAGGCCAACATCGTCGCCGATATCACCTTTGAGGAATCTGCCAGCGGCGCGGCCACCGTGCAGGGTGGCTTCATCGGCGAGAACTCCCGCCATGCCAATACCATCAATACCAATGCCTTCCGCCGTATGGGCGGTGGCGAACGCAACAATATCGAGGAGATCCGTCGCAGGGGTCAGCAGGAGCTTCAGAGCATATATCCTCGGGTTCCTATCACCGATGCTCAGATCGTCACGCAGGCCATGTCAATCTGGAGTATGGCTGCAGGTAACAACTTCACCGCTGGACGCACACTTTCTGAGGTTGTCGGGGCCTGTCTCTACGCTTCTTGCCGCCGAAGTCCGGACAACGAAGTACTGTTGATTGATATCGCTGAAGTTATCAAGATCAATGTCTTCAGATTGGGTGAGGTCTACAAGACCATGTGCAAGGAGCTGTACATCGGTAGAGGCGACTTGCACTTCCAGCACATGATGGACATTGAGAACCTCATTCTCAAGTACTGCAGAAGGCTAGAATTTGGCGATGCCACCAACCAAGTCGCCGAAGATGCAATCAAGATCGTTCGTCGAATGAAGCGCGACTGGATCGCAACTGGTCGCCACCCCTCTGGACTCTGTGGCGCGTGCATCATTCTTGCCGCTCGCATGAACAACTTCAAGCGCACCGTGCGTGAGGTGGTTTACGTCTCTAAAATCGCGGACATCACAATCGCCAAGCGTATCGACGAGTTCAGGCGAACCAAGAGTGCGGCACTCACCGTCAACCAGTTCCGTAAATACGGCGAGCGCCTGAAGCATCAGCATGATCCGCCTTCGATCCTCGAGAGCGAACTGAAGGCCAAGAGGCTTGAAGAGAAGAAGCGCAAACGTCAAGCCAGCGCGAATGAGCGCCTCGGCTCTGAAGGTCCTGTTGTCGTCGACGATGAATTCGAGACCAATTCTGAAACAGGCACCCCAGGGCCTCCGACCACCGAAGAGGCAGAGCGACGCAAGCGTGCACGTACTTCCGGGCCCTCTGCAAACCAACAAGATCAACAAGAACCTCGCTTCGACTCCGACGGGTTTGCCATTCCTGCCCTTCCAGCGCGTGCCACCAACCTCGACCCAGCACTTGGGGGGACTCCACAACCAGAAGAAGATGGCGAGAAAGAGGTTCCCAAGAAACGCGGACGCCCTAAGAAAGTGGCACCTGCGCCCATAGAGATCAGTGAAGAGGAGCTTCTGATCGAGAGCGAGCTCCAACAACAGATTGAAGAAGCGCTAGACGATGGCGAAGTCAACGCACAACGTGATAAACTACTCAAGGAACACGAAGAAGAACGATCAAAAGTCAGTGCCGCCACACAGAGGGAGCTTGATGCGCAACGGATACAAGCCCGTCGCCTTGCGGACGGTATTACGTGGCACAATTATACAGCAAACAACGAACTTGAGCTTGTCACCGCCGAGCAGCTCGAAGAAGAGTTCAAAGACGACCCAGAAGTGGAAAACTGTATTCTGTCAGGTCAAGCCGCCATTGAGAAGGAGAAGATCTGGCTCTACCACAATGAAGACTGGCTCCGTGAACAGTACGAGAAAGAGCTGCTCAAGAAGATCGCTGCCGCCAAAGGCGCCAACAAGCCCAAGGGTGGTAGGAAAAAGAGGAGCAAGATGGGCGAACCTCTGCTCACTGCCGCCGGAACACCTGCCGAAACACCCGCCGATGCCACTGCTGCCATGCTGGCGAGGCACGCTGGACCAGGATTCTCCAAGTTCGTCGATTACGAAGCTCTTGGCAAGGTGTACGGCAACGATTCGCGCGCTGGGAGCCGGGCTGGTTCACAAGCTCCCAGTCAGGCTGGCAGCCCATTGCGCGATGCGACTCCCTCGGCAGTGTCAGGCGCCTCACCTCCAGCAGACGGTCTTCCATCTCCAGAGGCAACACAAGAGCAACCAGTGGCAGCCACCGTTGAGAAATCGGCACCCGCTCCGGAGATGCCATCGCCACCTCCGACTCAAAAAGAACCTCTGGCCGCACAAGGAGCACAGCCAGAGGACGATACGGTGGTGGGAGATGAGACTGTACAGGAAGATGAGACGGTGCAAGAAGACGAAGATGACGAAGACCCTGTGGAAGACGACGAAGAAGCTCGCCCTCGTTACCCTGGCGGTTACGATGATGACGACGATGATGGCTACGGCGATCGCGACGAGTACGGCGGGGATGACTATGGCGAGGACGGCTTCGACGACGCGATCGACCCTCTTGGGGGCGCGTCGATGGGAGCGTGGTGAGAGCGGGTGAGGTTTGATTGTTATTGATACCAGGCGACGAGGAGAGACAAACTCGGCCAATTGTTGCGTTTGTGTTGTTTTTATTTAGGCAGTATGCGTTGGATGACGACACTGGTCGATCCTGGCCTTTTATCATACATATCACCAGGTGGAAAAGCGGCAATTTGGAGCTGCTGCTACGGATTGCAGTCTGGCGAGATATGGATAGAGACTTGTAGATAGGTATTGCTTGAATAACCCAAACAACATTACTAATCATCATCATGGCATTTGACTCTGAAACCCCTTGCAATAAATCGATAGGACCCTTGGACAGTCTCAGGAACAGAGTCTCGGCCCCAGTGAATCTGAATCCGCCGAGCCCACCAGTTCGGTGGTTGGCGTCTCCGCATCGAGGTGATGCAATAAGTCGTCTCCCGTCCGAGCTCGGGAGCTCAAGCTCCAAGCAGCAGAGAACGAGGTGAGAGGTAAGGTGAGGTCTGATGTGTTTGCGCCACAGATGTGCTGCTGCCATCGTCCCCAGCCGCCGCCACGCAAGGCCGCACCTCTGAGAGTAGCAACCCAGGTTTGGTCTCATTTTCCCTCTTCTTCCGTCCCCTCTCTCCCTCCCTCTGTCTCCCTGCCCTTCCCATTCTCCTCTGACCTAACAACCGCCCACACACGCAATTTTCTCACTCCATCCATAAACCCTTACACTCACGAAACCACATCACAATGACTGGTACCCGCAGCAGCGCTCGCAAGAGAAAGCAGGAGGACGAGGAGCCCGAGGAGCTTGTTGAGCTGCCCGAGGACAGCGATGCTGAGAGCGAGGAGGAGTAAGTCAATCCTCAATCCTGCGTATCTTCATCTGCGCGAATGCGCGCGACAATGCGCCCGGTCGCATCGCATCGCATCGCGTCGCATCGAAGCCGCCAATGGATGGCTCAACGGTCGCATCATGCGTCGAACGCAGCACGCACTTTACTCCGTCGTGTAAACGAATCATTGGCTAACGCGATTCTCTTTCCGTCTCACTAGGTACGTTTCCGAGGGCGACGAAGCCGCTGCTGCTAGCGGAAGCGACGACGACGACGATGCCGAGGAAAAGCGGCTGTACGCTTGCTACGATATTGATAGATGACTTGAGAATCGAAAGAAAAGATCATTACTAGATTGACGACGACGACGATGCCGAGGAAGAGGAGGTTGTAGAGGAGGAAGATGCTGCACCTGGTAAGTACAAACCCGAACCATGCGCGCGGCGAGCGCACGACACCTCCGGTTACACGTCTTTGTGAGCGGTTTGATTGACGGAACGACAGCTCCCAAAGCCAAGAAGCGCAAGACAGAACAGCCTGAAGAAGCCGAGGACGACGAAGAGGAAGTCGCAGGCGAGGATGACGGTGAGGTCGATGGAAAGGATCTCGAGGACGATGAGGCGGATGCTGGCGAGGGGGACGCAGATGAGGATGTAAGTTCTTGACTTGCCGTTGCATGGCTGTCTTGGTCGGAGAGGACGGGAACGAGTACTGACATTGATATCAGGCTGCCGACACTGCAAAGACCGGTGGCCCTGCGGCTGCTGCCAAAGCGGCCAAGGGCAAAGACGTGCCCAAGGAGGCCAGTCTGAGCGAAGTCGACGATGCCGAGTAAATGCGGCTGTACGCTTGCTACGATATTGATAGATGACTTGGGAATGGAATGAAAAGATGTTTACTTGTATGGATTGAGGACGATTCGTGTTTCACAATCGCACGCTTTGTTGATTCATGTGATCATACCTACAGTATGAGGAGCAGACCTTCCGTTGCTGTACCCAATCACTCAATCACGATGCCGTAGGATACAGTATGTAGCATCAACCCGAACGAACAAGAGACCCTCAAAACTCGTGCTGTAATGAACCTCAGTCGACACATTTTCACGGCTAAATGAACTGGATACATGCCCTACTCTCCGATAACCCTCCAATCCAACTGCCGTTTGAAGACTACAGTCAAGCCACAAGGACGTGTGAATGACGCGTCTGGCCATGACGTAGCACTTCACCTTTGTCACGAAGGTTCCTTGGTTGTAGGTATGCCCTGCATCTTGTGCATGTTTCTTCATCGTGGAGACGCATCCTCCAGATTAACTCTGATCGCTGCTGGGTTAAGGTTACCTTAGCACTGAAGGTAACAACACCGCACTGCGTCCTACGCCCCTGACCACTGGGCTTCCGATTAACGACCCGCCATCTGTACAACATGGCCGACAGCTCAGGCGTCGTTTACAGGGACTTGGGCACAGAAAACACCGAGCCCATCGCCAATTCCTTCAAAGACCCCTCTAGGGCCAAAGAACAAGCTGCCGTTCCCCTACATGAAGGTCCCACCGTGAGCCATGCCTTGGCCACTTCTCCCTCCGTAGAGGAGCCAGGTCTTGTGCAGCTTGACCACGATGAAGAGGTCAAAGATCTGGGTTGGAACCAGCCGAAAGAGGGCATTCCGGCGCCTCTCGTCGGTGGTATGGAAAATGAGGATCTTTGGGTGCTTGTTCGACGATTCGACAAGGTATGTCTTGAGGGACTGGTATTGATCCAAACGATCGTCACTAACTCCATCTCAAGCAAATGTACCACGTCAAAGAATACCCGCATCCTGTAGCGAACGATCTCGACCTCAACATCGCCGACGAGGACGAGTTCTCACCTGACAAGCTCCGCGCGAGCATCGAGCGCCTCTACATGACGGTTGGTATTGGGATGATAGGAGCTGCCAAGCAGATCATGAGGCTCCGTTCATGGCGTGAAAAAAGGCGGACGGCCTGGGCTTGTGCTACATACTTCGTCGCTTGGGCCTTCGACTTCCTCGTTCCGCTCTTCATTGCGACCCTCATCGCTTTGATCGCTTACCCTCCCGCGCGAGAGATACTCTTCCCTCCTGCACCACTGGCTCTCGTGTCAGCGACCACAGGCGGTATTCAGAAACCCAAGGCTGGTGTTCTTGGCTCAACCGATAGTGCGACAGGAGCTCCGGAAAATCATAAGGGAGAGGCGGTCGAAGCTGAGGCTGCAAATTTCGTCAACAGTATAGCTTCTGTCGCTTTGAGCTCAGCATCTGGCAAGCACCCCCAGGACGATCCCAAGGAAGACGAAGCCGGTGCGCCCAATGACAGTGTTCCCGATCCTACTGCCATCGCTATCGGCGCCAGCACTGCCAGGGCGAAGCAGAACGGTCACCATGTGAAACACGACAAATCGAAAGTTCCGATGGAGACGGCTATGTGGAATGGCATGCGACCCATCATGCATGGCATTGGCGATGTCAACGACACGTGGGAACGATTTGCCAATGCTCTTTCTCCGACTCCTCCCTTCCCTCACGACGCGTATCGCCTTCGACTCGCGGCTGTTGTTGTTCCAATGCTTGCTGCATCTATCTTCGTTACCAGCTACATGGTGGTGAAGGGTCTCACCTTTGGAATCGGATTTGGCTTCTTCGGCGATCCTATTATCCAGCCAGGCATCAAGTGGCTCAATTCCAAATACCCACACTGGCAGAGGTTGCTCGAGTTGCGCAACACCCTCCTGAAGGGTGTACCCACGAACGCACAGCTCACAATCACTCTCCTCCGCCTCGGTGAGGCCAACAAGGCTCCACTTCCCCCGCCACCTAGTGCCGGACAAGCTCCTCCTGACGAGCCGGCTGCGATTACCGATGAGCATCTGCGAAGTGTAGGCGCCGACTGGCCACTCAACGCTACCCCAGAGGAAATCGCAGCCGCCATGGAGCACGATGCGAACACGCCGCACGAGCACACTGGCGACGACGTTGCCGCTGCCAAGGACAAGTCTCACGGCAAGAAAGGATCACGCCTTCTCGGAGCGTTCAGATCGGGTGTCAAGGGCGCTGTCTCCTCTGCTCTCGGCGCTGACCATCTCAAGGCAAAGACTGGATCATCACATGCAAAGCAGCGCCTGGGTGTCGTGCCCCGCGATCCCAAATCCGATGTGTCTGGACCTTCGGACTTCAAGTGCAGGTACAATGGTCACAAGGGCTACGTCTACATCGCCACTAAGTCCACCATTCCGTGCGTCGCATTCAGCATGGATAAAAAGATTGGGACAGACAGCGTCTCGGGCCGAGAGGAGAGAGAACTGCATCCTGTTTGGAGCGTGCCGATTGGCGATATCAAAGAACTGAAGAAAATCGGTGGGTTGGGCTGGAAGGCGAAGCTTGTCGTTGGATGGGCACTGGACCGCGAGGTCGCCGATGGGCTGGAGATTGTCGACAAGCTTGGTAACCACTTCACCGTCACCGCGATGGTGTTGAGAGACGAACTATTCAATCGCCTGGTGGCGATGGGTGGTCAGAAGTGGGAGGCTTGGTGATCGCATCAACATCGACACTCCTTCGTCTTGCAGATTGCCATCGCGTCTGGCAGGAGCATCCATTCTGCATAACGGACTTGACACGATTATGAGATATGAGCCATGACTTTGGTATTCTAATGATTTGTCTTTTGTGGGGAAGCATGAGAGGATGGAGGAAGGTATTTTGGAATGGTATACGGCACATGATCAATTCGCTCCACCTCAGCATGGTTGATGAAAGTTTGACTAGATTACCACATCGGATGTAATAGCCCTATCAACTTCATCGCTTATACAATACTCCGACTTGCTTGATGACACAGTCTCTTCAACGAACCTAGGGATATGCCTTACAAAACACGTTCACCGTTCTGCAGCATTTTGGCTGTCGTCGAGAGTGCTCTTCTTTTCCCTTTGGTCACACCCATGCTGTTGATGAACTTCTCTCCTGCGTCCATTCTCTTGTATCTGGGCCCATCTTTCTGTTCATCTTCTCTTCCTGCCCTTTCTCCCTCTTCCCTCCGTCACTCCCCTCCTTTTGGCGCATCTGCTGCCTTCTTCCTTCTCCAAATATGGGTCCCCCTTACCACCACCACCGAGCCATTTTTCAGACGATTCGGTACCATCCCGTTGAGAGAGAGGTTGCTGACAGTCAGCCCCTGGTGGTCGCTCAGCCTGAGACGAGTCGCATTGCCGACAGGCCAGGTACAGCTCCCTCTGCTGCCCATGAAGTCTTTGCAGTAGAGGAGCTTCTCGGCATGATTTTGACCCACCTGCCGACAGGCCCCCTGCGCCACGCCATGGAGGTCTCCAAGCAATTCCGCGACGCCATCAATCCCAAAGCCGCTCACCCCGTAACTGGTATGCGCGTGGCCCTGGGATTGCGATTCAGCCGGAAGGTCGAGGACATGACTCCCTCTGAGCATGCGGACTTGGCCTTCCGCGACGAAGCTGCCACCAGCGCAACCTCCATCTTCCACATGCTGTTTCTGAACCTCCAACGCCGCGTCCAATGGCTCCTGAACGCTACCCTCGACCCGATCGACCACCCGACCATACGAACGGGCCGTCTCTCCTCCAGTCCCAACCTCGCAATCGCGCCCTTCCATCTCATCCGCATCTTGAGGGGAGACCACGCAGGTCGCAGTAACAGCTTCACCAGCCACAGACGCAGCGGCGACGAGAGCAGCAACGTCCTGACTCTGAAGTTCACCCTTAACGCCAAGGGCTACGACGACACCGCGATGATGACCAGAGGCATCTCCAAGGGCGGCAAGATCTACCCAGACGACGGCCACGGGAGTGCGAGTTGGTCCGGTATCAAGATCTTGACGATGCCGTTTGACTTTCGCGCCATCGTCTCGGTCGATTTCCGCGATGCTATGCATGCGCTGCATCATCATGTTGGTTTCTGTCAGGTTCCGGGTTGCCAGGTTGGGGATCATGGTGTTCAGGTGAGTTGAAAGAGATATCGATTGCCTGCATCCCATCGAGGTTGATCAAAGCTAACGATCACCCCAACGAACCAGGAAACCTCAATCCTCTTCCCAGCCGAGCAGGCAACTCTGGGCAACCTTATCACGTTCCTCAACGGCGTCGAATACTACTCAATCAAAAACGCGATGCTCATTCGTCACCAGACGGAGACGCACGGCACTTCCATGGAAAGAGATTGGTACTACCTGGGTAACGGTAGGTTGGGACATGTTTTCCGTCACCGAGGCGAATGGTCATGCTGATTCTGTTCTTCTTGTCTCTCCGAATAGGTGGCGATTCTGAGCCGCCTCCGATACTCGAGCGTGAGTGGTGCGGTTGGTGGGGAGGTCTGGGCAGTCGGATGACCTAGGGGATGAGCCGACCAGTTCTCTGGCTGTAGGCGATCGGTTATTCGATCTGGCTCCTGTCTTCCTTGGTTGACTGGAACGCCGTCCCGGTCGCCGAATAACGACGAAACGATTTCTATTTTTTCCATTTAGCACCTATGGTCGAGTGTCGCCCAAGCGGGCTTGATACACATTGCTAATACATCTAGCGATACCCCTTCGACTTTCTTGCACTCTGTAGTAGATTGTGTGTAGTACGTGCGGAGCCACCGGGTGTCTGGTTGGGAAAGAACATTTTCCACATCTCCGTCCGTTGAGATCTTTGCTTCTTCACACGCAGCATGTCAGGGGTTTGTTGATCTCTTGGAATATTGGTTTGGCTTACCTCCAGCAACATTCGTCGGGGAACCGAGAAGAAGGATCGAACAGATTGTTGTAGTACCGTCTGACTGTATCCAGATGGACGTGTATGTGCATGTGTACATGCATAGCTCGAAGAGTTACGTGTTTATTGACACAACGGGCAACATCACTTCAACACCAACCCTTACCCTAAACACACATCCATACAATCTGGACGACGACCACCGCGATCCGATCAGAGCGTATTTTTTGCAACTGTTTGCATGACCGAGTCAAGTCAAGGGTATCACACCATCTCATCTCTGCGGGTCGAACGAATTCAATGTTCCACCAGCCTTCCATCGTCGTACAGGCCGATGCTGCGAAATCAGACGACGCAAAATCACCTCATGATGAGCTCAGAGTCAGCAGTGGAACGAGTATGTATCGCAAGCAAATACCGAACGCATGCAACGAGCTTGTTTCATGATCTTTAGTCGGGTGACTTGTTCAGGTGAGCAAGTTAGGTCAGGTGAGGTGAGGTGAAGTGAGGTGCCCAAAAGAGTCGCAAATTGGGTATAAAGTTTACCGTTGTTATGGCGATTCAAACTACTCTCCAAAAAGGGTTCAGGTCCGAGGTTTCGTGTAGATAGATAGACTCAGACTCGGTGATGTCAAAGGGACCTACCAGATCGATTACTGCAAATCGTCCAGCATTTCAGTCCGTGATCGATAGACGTTTGTTGATCAGGGCATAAAGTTTTACCGTCAATATGTTTTTCATCCGACCATACCTCCATACCAGCGACACCGACCGCGACCGCGACAACAACGACAAGGACAACCCTACCACATCAGCCTCCCAAGACAACGCCGACACGCCAACCCGGAGAAAACAATAGATTAACGTGCAGATGCGTCGGACCCAGCCGCCGCAGGGTCTCTGAACCCGACGCAATGCAATGCAATGCTCATGCAAATGCGATGGCTGGCTGACTGGCTTGGAAGTCGTGCTGGGATGGGGAAACGCAGAAGCAAAAGAAGAGAAGCACGACCGCGCCTGACCGCTCCTGATTGAGATTGAGACATGTTTTGGCGGGCGACGGGCGTGGGTTGTGGTTTTTCTTTCTTTTGTTCAGGGTCAAATCTGCCGAACATGGAACCGAAGTTTGCACGACTCTAGAAGGTATTTGATGTTATGGACTCGTCCGTCGTACATAACTCGTAAACTGCGTGGCTGCTTGCTCGGATTAATTCTGCCATCGCTGCACCCCGAGTTTTCCGACGCGGGAAAACGATGGAGAAAGAAGTGGGCTTTCTTTTTCAAGGGAGTGTAAAGTGGAGATGGGAAACGCAATGTTGATCACTCTCCCTTTCCCTTCTCGCATTGCATCGCATATGGCGGCTGTTGTTTGGCTTTTCGCTCAGCTTGCGTGCTTGCGTGCGCGTTGTGGAGACGAGAAAGAGAAGTGGAGAGATTTAGTGAGTTAGGAATCGGAATGCAAGTCATTCGTTGGACGAGAAAGCAAGTCGGTGATGGTCCAAACCTCCAAGGGTCTGCCGCGCTGCGCCGTGTGTGCAAGGCGTGAGCGTGGAACAGTTCCAAGCGGCTTCTTTGTTTTGCGGGAAATTTGCAGGTTTCGTCTCAGAGCACGGCGCTTGCGTGCGTGGATGATGATGAAGAGATGCACAATGCAAAAGAGAAGCTGGAAGACGGACGGACAGACAACGGGGGTGGCGTGACAACGGGCAACGGGCAATTGCAACGGTAATTGACCAAGGACTTTTGACGGATTGTTGCGACGAACACAAAACGACGAGGCAACGTGTTGGTCGCGTGAGTCTCGTCTGGTAGACTCCCCAGTGGTTTTGTTTTGCGTCTGCCGGCGTTGTTTGCTGCGAGTCCGATCCTAGCACAATAGCACATCGGCTGTTATCATCCAGTGCCCTCGTTACATACGAGACCCTGATCGCTCTCTGGGCTGAAGTCGGTGGGAGGGATGGCGTGGGATGGCACGATGGCTAGGGGATTGTTGCGAAAAAAGAGTTTTGCTGGCGTACACTGTGATTGATTACGATGGTGATCATTACTGTTTGCTCGCTTGGTCGCCTATCAGTTTGAGCATGCATAGGATATAGACGACCGACCTCGGGTGCAGAATCAAGTCCGCACTATCAATGCATCGGAGGCATGCATGAACGTGGATGCTTGTTTGCATGTGCATGTGCATGTAAAGTACATGGCACAAGATAATGCATGTATCATGTATGGCATACTCACCTCGCCTCTGCCCGTGGCGGCGATCCACCAGTGTTTCTCCCGGTGGCGCGGAGATGTCATGCCGGATTGTGTTTGTGGTATGGTTGGCATCTGGCACTATCAGCATTGGCATTGGCAGTGGCATTAGTGGCATGATCATTCGCAATTGGCAGACGTGGCAGAGTGGTGTGGCGTGGGCGTGGGATCTCTCGGTCTCGGATCTTTCGCCAACCAGCAGCTGCACGCAATACTGTAGTAGCAATTAGCGCGTGCGGAGCGCTCTGATCCCCTGCAGCGGTTGCTGATCAGAAAAAGACTACTAGGATCAAAGGGCATGAGCGGCGGGAGTACGAGCTGCTGCTGCGAATACGCGCGCCCGTTCAATCTGCGGAGGATTGCGAGTCGAACGTGCTGAGCATGTCTTTACGCTACTGCTGCCATGTTCTTCTCCCCAGCGTTTGACCAGACGCCACAGCAACGCCAGAGTTCAATGTCTTAGTCCGGCTCTTGCATGCCGTGCAACACTACGCAATCGCCGTGGGTACGTCGTCCTGTAACAATCATGTGGGCGAAAGGCACGCATTGGTTTTTGAGAGGACCAAACCCCGCCTGGGCCGTGCTCTGGCCGTGCTGATGCCCGTCGTATCTAACGGCCGGCGAGGCACAGACGGAGCCTGCTGTGCTACTTTGCGGCTTGAGCCAGTGGGCTGCCTGCTTGGATAATGGTCTGCTTGCTTGCCGCCTGTAGCGGGAAGCGAAGCAGTCGAGCAGGTAGGTAGGTATAAGCGCAGGCAGTAGTATGTATGTAGTCAGGCGGCGTGCGCGAGATACAGAGCAATGGTACTCGGCGCCTTACCGAGCCAGCCCGCTTGGCTGCGTGGTGGTTCCTGTGAATGGCGTTGCCTGGACCACTAGAGGAGGGAGTACAGGTACTTGACATGTGCCAAAGTCTCCGGGCAAGCAAGCAAGCCGGCAGCATGACTGTCCACTCGGTGTTTATGTAGTTGTCATGCGAGCATCAGAATCAGCAGAAGTAGCGATTACTGTACCAGAGCTTCCATGTCGGCGTAAGGCAGGAACGCGTCTGGTTCTGCTGCTAGTACAGGATAGTGTAATGCATTGCAGGACAACTGAACTCTCCAACGAAAGTATATCCATGTCACATGCCTTGTAGGTATGTTGGCTCGGCACTCGTCTGTCGCCCAGGCGTGTCTGATGGCACAAAAGGGTAGGGCAAGCAACCGGTGGCTGAGCAGGTCTTGATGTATATGGCAACGAGATGATGGCGGTGCTGGGCTTCGGTGGCAGGGAGAGTAATAATAGCAGGAACAGCTACAAGGGCTCACGCCGACGCTAAATTGCGGGCTAAGATGGGTTTAATCTGCGGCGCAGGGATGTCTGGATGGAGGGCCTTGTCGTCTGTGCCGCCGCGCAGCCACTCGCAGCCTCTGGCTCCACCCGAACCAGCTTCACTGCGCTGGCCCTGCCGTTCCATCCATGCCATGCCAATCATCCACCTCCAACATCTCGAGCAGCCTTCCTCTCGCTCTGTCTCTGCCTCACCACCGTCAGGTTCAGGTCCCATTCTTCGTCACCTCCACCAACCCATATCTCCATCCCACCGCTAGAGCTATCGCTATCTCGCCCGCCCACCCGTCGCCCTGCACCTCACTTACACCCACGCCCGCCCGCCCTCCTCACCTCACTTCACTTCATTTACACCTGGTGACCGCGCCTGCGTTGTCGCCGTCCGCTCCTTTCCGCTGCTAGTCGTTTTGCTTAGACGCCGCATCCACCCACCCGTCCGCTGCCTGTGCTCCGCGCTCTGCGAGTTTGAGCCTCCACGATACCCCGGTACGCATCCTCCCTCTGCTCCTGCGCTCCGGTCGCTCGCTGCAAGTGCTGATACAATCTCCCTGCCTCCTCCAGACAATACTCTTTCCAGTGCCTATTGCATGATTTGAAGCCTTCCTGTCCCGCGTTTTCAGCGATCCGATTCCAATTGCGAGCATCCATACGTCTAGCCTTCTTCCATCCTTAGACTACCGGCACTCGAGCGTATACCAACAAACTCGACCGATTATACGAGCAACCTTCACATGAGCATCTGGAGTCTACAGTAACCTACCTACCCACCCGACCACACTTCGACCTCTGTCGCCTGCTCCAGGTAACATCGCCGCGACTATGGCCGAGGTCGCGCTGCCTGGACGATCGCGTCACAGTCGACAAGCCAGCAGCATTTCCAACATCATGTCTGGCAACGTCGCTGTTACCGAGCCGAAGTTCGAGATGGTTCCAAACCCGTCATTCTCCTTCCCAATGCAGCCCAGAGGACCGAGTCCGTCAAATCTGCAAACTGGTCCCGGATCCTCGCGGCGGCGGCCAATGTCAATGCACCTGGGAGTGCCTGGTGCGCAACCGGGAAGCACTGGCGGTGCACACAGGAGGACCACATCTGCTCTCCCGAGCTTTTCTTTCAACGCCGACAACACATCAGGCTTGCAAGAATCACCCTCAGAACCCACGGTGGACGCTACTTCGCCCGCACCAACGCCGCGCAGAGGACACAAAAGAGGTGGAAGTGAATTTGTTGGCGGCGATTCAAGGCTTGGCTTGATCAATGCTCTCAGCACCAGCCCGACCAGGACAACTGCCGCTGAACCAACAACTCTGGAGCCGAGTAATGCACTGCCTGTGCCTGGACCCTCAGGAAAGCGTGGACATGCGCACCGCCGGTCGGCAGCGTTGTCGAGCCACGACGTCATGTCCATCATGCTCCCGACTGAAGAGACGCCACCAAGGATGAGCACAAGCCTTCCGAATACGCCACTGGGCCACCCCGGAGCATCAGTAGCAAGCACACCCGTGTTGGATCGATCGGCGTCTTTTTCCAATGCAGACTTTGGTTCTCGGGATTCGTCGCCATCTAGGCCTGGATCACGTCCTCGCGTCGGCTTCTCCGAGAATGTTGAAATCATCCCGAGGCCACTTTCCACCATCTCTTCCGAAGGCTCCTTTTCCATGAGCAGAACCCATTCTGTTAACAACAGCATAACCTCTGTGATCAGCATGGGCTCGCCTCCGCCAAGAATCTCGCGACGTTCTCTCAGCGCAAGCAACATGACTTCGATTATAGAACAGTCTACTCCAAAGCGCTCCTCGGCCGAGATCAGCAGGCGAGTGGAGAGGGAGGGTGCGTGGTTGAAAACACCTAGTAGTCCGTTCCCTGAAGCGGAGGTATCACCACATATGCTCTCCTTCGCGGACAACGGCCACAACGAGCAGCCCACCATCGCTCACCGGAGAAAGCGCTCGCTCGGACGGGACCTTGAGTTCGACAGGAGAAAGAGCGAGCCCTCGTTATCTTTGTGTGCGAACGATGAGACGACGCTTTCCACGGTCTCATTGCAAGACGACAACACTGTTTCTCCCGCGGATCTGGATGAGCTGGACAGCAACGTTGATCGCAGGTCATCAACGAGACGACTAAAGGAATGGGCCGCATCCAAGCTACATCGCCGCTCGCGAGACTTTAACAAATCCTACCCGACGCCTCTTAACATTGCTCGAACCGGAAGTGTCAGGCCAAAGAGTGACGGCTTCTTTGATGTTCCTGGCCAAGTTTCGATGTCGAGTTCGGACAATGACTTGTCAGAGCCTGCAGCTGCAGAGACTGATCTGGATGCGGTGTTCGGAGGATCTGGTGACCCAGAAGATGAGAATGGAGCATCTGAGGCAGAGCCACGCGTGCAGTTCAACACGCCTACGTTTACCCAACCCAGCACATTCCGTCCAGCGGATGACGATTCTGCACAAGTGATCGACCTGGACGATGCCATAAGCCTACAGACGCCGCCATTGGGGTCAACTCACCGAAAGCAGCTACACAGCGCTGCGAGATCGAACAATGTGCCCAATGGCTACTTACATAGGAGAACCGAGAGTGCGCCTGTCATGATGCCCTTCGACTTCTCCCGCACTGGAACCCCGCAGTCGTCCATGGCAGATGTGTTCGAGGAGGAAGAAGAGGATGATCAAATTGGCTCGAAGAGTGAGCGGCCACACACTAGCCATGGACTGTCGCGTGAAGAGTCTGCTGGCATTGGGATATCGATTGTAGACGCGGACAGTGCAGCACTCAACTTTGGTGCTGAGGATGCAGCCCATAGCGGAAGAAGCGATTGGGAACAAGAGCGCCCTTCCTCGGGTTACACAAGCATGAGCTCTCACCTCAACACACCACTGAACGAAAGGAGAGGCTCTTCGATCATCGAGGAGACTATCATGGAGGAATCCAGCCCGGTTGAACAGCAAGCTGCAGGCATTCACATTGTCGCGGACCACGAAGAGCCGAGGGCACCATCCCTCACAAAGTCGTCAGACTCCAGCGATACACCCACACTGCTTGCTTCGCAGCGTGAGGGCATGTTCTACCCGGCTTTGGCACCGTCGATGATGACACCCGAGACTTATCAGACCTCGACTTTCTCCTCGTCCTCTCCTGGCCGTCCGCCTTCGTTCGACACTCCTCGCCTTGGCACGTCGGCATCCTCGATCAACGACAACCGCACTGTCTCTTCTTGCACTACAGGCGAGCAGCCACAGGAACTTCGCATCTCCACCGATGATATTCCGTCGCTCACCAGTAGCCGGTCGACAATGTTCAGCACTGCCCACGCTAACAGCTCGCACCGCGACTTCAGCGGTGCCAGTGCCGGATACGTCGGTCAACGCAACTCCTCGGGCGCGTCTAGCACTCTCGACCCGACGATGATAGCCGAGCGCCGACGCAAACGATCCAGTATCCAGAGTTTGTCGCAACTCATGGGTAGTTCATTCGGTCCGAAGGCGAAAGCCAGCGAGGAGTTCCGACCGCAAACATCCTCTGCGGCGACAGTGTCGACCTTTAAGGCGCCGAAGAAAGAGCACAGGCTGAAGAAACTCATGTTCTGGCGCTCGAAGCAGTCCGACGCGGAGGGCTCTCGCTCTGTGAGCCTCAACCGACCTGGGTCGAAATCAGGCTGAGCAGTAGAGGAAGCGTGACGTGGATCGATATTTATCGTTCAAAAGCAACAAATGGAACCAAACAGCAAATGGTCAGCATTATATCAAAGGCTAGAATGCCTCTCCACTCACCCCTCTTGGATGACAAGAAAATCACAAAATACCGGCACACCCGGATCGCCTCGTGACTTGTGCACGCTCGCCTCTCCATCGACTGCGGCGTGTCAGCATCACCTGTGACAGGCTTACGACTTACCCTACTCTTCTCTATCATTCTTGCTATTATTGCAATCGAAAAACACACTTTGGGGAAAGTAAAATTCCGTGCTTTTTGGATCATGCGAGCGAGCGAAAAGAGGGGAAAAACTCTTGGGTTGGTGTTTTTTGCTTATCATTTTTATGATACAGGGTTTTAGAATAAGTTTCTTGGGTTTTTGGCTTACTGTCCTTTTTTCGCGGGATGCATTACTGAGCGAGAGGGTGGCAAGGGACAAATTGAAGGGCTGCAAATGATTTGGGTCATATGGGTGGTCTTTCGATTGGAAGATACATCAAGAGTAATTGGTTGTAGCGTGCGTGCATTGCTGGGAGGAGGAAGAGGATGGAGAGGGGAAGTATGCATTATCATTATTATTGTTTATCGTCATCATCATCATCATCATCAAGTAGATAGGAACAAGAACTATGTATGAGAGTATTTGATACAATCCAGCTTTACTTTTCATTGAAATGAAGGCATCGTGTTTTGACTGGGACTTTCGATGCCTTGAGTAGGTAAGCATCATCACTGGCCGGGCTTTCTTCACTATTACATGTCGATGCACACTACATGCACATGGACAACCGCACAGCAATATAAATACACATGGACATCCAACCGCGTGCTCGATGTTGATTCGCTTCTCATACAATCAATAATCCCACCACCCATGGCGCGATCTGAAGGGAACCTAACCATAAGATTTGGCACGTGCCAAGCTCAAACGGCGCCGCGCGGCAAAAGCGACTTGGCTTGGACTCTTTGCAGCAGCGCCAATTTGGTCCATGGCGAATCAAGAGTGTCTTGGCTGGGGATGGTCGGTGTTCAAGCAATTGCTTGGTGAAGGCGTGGCATGGCGGTGATGGGACTTCATGTCATTGATCATGTAAAGCTGAAGACTCTGATTATGATACGTATACATCTTCTTATGTATGGATTGATTTTCTTTTTGACTCGATGACGGTTTCATGTAGCACCAACTTACTGGGCCTACTCACCATTGCCGATGAACCCCTTGCACACGCAAGGTCAGGGCCATGGCGATCAGCATACATTGTCAGCACAGCCTGCGCATCGCTATTTGACGATGCATCCTTGGTGGGATGGATGGATGGATGGAGGGAGGGAGAGCAGGATAGAACAGAGAGCGAGGTTAGTGGGCTCTCTCCAGAAAGCACATGCGGTTTCAAGAGTCGCGGTGCAAGATTGGGGTGTCGTAATGGTCGCGGAAAAGGCCCACAGCTCCAATGGCTTGGAGGGTGGTAATTGGCTGTTTCTATTACTGGTGGCTGCTGGCGGCGGCCGTTCGGCTCCCAGGAGTGGTGAAGCTGGGGAAAAAGCGATGGGCCAGTCGATACGGCTCGGGAGACCAGACCTCGATCTAAATGTGTGGGAAAGCATGTTTCGTATCGCGTCTCCTCTCCTTGAACCTCTGCATCTGCCTCCTCCTTTCCTCTTCCCTCTTCTCTTTCCCTTCCTCTTCCCTCCACGCTTCCTGTTTTAGGAACCCTCTCACACCTTCGTTCTTTCCACCATTGTGTGTCATTCGCTACTTCTTCTAATCGCGCCAATTTCCAACTGCTACACTCACTCGCTCAACGCGCCACTTTCCACTCACTCCCACCACCCGGGAGTTTCTTCTTTGACACCCAATTTCGACTTCTCACCACCCAATTACCCATACAATCACCATGAAGAACGCTATTACTATCGCCGCTGCTTCGGCCGCCCTCGCCGCCGCCGCCGCCGCCACCCCGGCC
This sequence comes from Cladosporium phlei, assembly GCA_003614995.1. NCBI lineage: Eukaryota > Fungi > Ascomycota > Dothideomycetes > Cladosporiales > Cladosporiaceae > Cladosporium > Cladosporium phlei. The sequence goes on along the minus strand of QZFA01000076.1, from coordinate 57,622 downwards.
AAGGTCCAGCAGAGAGCCACTGGCACCAGCTCCGGCAGCCTGCCCCAGGTCTCCGTCAAGGGCAATGGTACGCGTTGATGTCTTTACTCGCAAGTCTGACTCTTACTAACAATTGACCACAGCTTTCTGGGCCGGCGACAACCGCTTCTACGTTCGCGGTGTCGACTACCAACCCGGCGGCTCTTCCGAGGCTAAGGACCCCATCGCCGACGTCGACGGCTGCAAGCGCGATGTCGAGGAGTTCAAGAAGCTGGGCATCAACACCGTCCGCGTGTACACCGTCGACAACACCGCCGACCACGACGAGTGCATGTCCCTGCTCGCCGACGCCGGCATCTACCTCGCCCTGGACGTCAACACCCCCAAGTACTCGCTCAACCGCGCCGACCCCGGCCCTTCATACAACAAGGTCTACCTCCAGAGCTTGTTCGCCACCGTTGACGCCTTCGCCAACTACGACAACACCCTTCTCTTCTTCTCCGGCAACGAGGTCATCAACGACGACACCACCACCCCCGCCGCCCCTTACGTCAAGGCCGTCACCCGCGATCTGAGACAGTACATTGGCTCGCGCGGCTACCGCAAGATCCCCGTTGGATACTCGGCCGCCGATGTCGAGAGCAACCGCTTCGAGATGGCCCAGTACATGAACTGCGGCACCGACGACCAGCGCAGCGACTTCTACGCCTTCAACGACTACTCTTGGTGTGACCCGTCTTCCTTCACCCAGGCTGGCTGGGACCAGAAGGTCAAGCAATACGGAAACTACAGCCTTCCTCTCTTGTAAGCAGGAATTGCAAATATGAAAGAAACAGACCACCCGCTAACCTCCACACAGCCTCTCCGAGTACGGCTGCAACAAGAACAAGCGCACCTTCCAAGCCGTCAAGTCCCTCTACGACGACGACATGAGCTCCGTCTACTCTGGCGGTCTTGTCTACGAGTACTCCGAGGAGGACTCCGGATACGGCCTCGTCAAGATCAACGGCGACAGCGTGACCGAGAACCAGGACTTCCAGGAGCTCATGAACCAGTTCAAGAGCAACCCCTCGCCCCAGGGCGACGGCGGCTACAAGTCCGACGGCAGCGCCAGCCCCTGCCCTGCCAACAGCAAGACCTGGGACGTGACTGCTTTCAAGGACGACGAGCTGCCCGCCATCCCCGACGGCGCCGACAAGTTCATGAAGGACGGCGCCGGCAAGGGCCCCGGTCTCCAGGGTGACGGTTCCCAGAACGCCGGCGGCGGATCTACTGCCACTGCCCAGGCCGGTTCCGGCAGTGTCACCGCCACCGCTTCGAACTCTGCTTCGAACTCTGCTGGTTCCAGCAGCGGTGCTGCCAACGCCGCCGAGTCTAGCGGCGCTGCTTCCTCGCTTATTATGGGTGACATGGGCAAGATGCCTCTTGTTTGCGGCGCTGTTGTTCTCATCAGCACCCTCTTCGGCGCTAGCCTTATCTAGAGGGATTGATGAGAGAAGTCGAGAGGAAGACGGGAGAGGAGGGAAAGAAACGAGAAGTGCTGTGACGATACTGATCTTGTTTACTTTGCCCCTCCTGCGGTCACAGCAACATGTGCATTTCCGGGAGTTGTACTGTAACCTTTTTTTTTTTTGTCTTTTCCTACTTTACTTTATGTAAGGTGTATAGATCAACCAGCGTCTGATCTGGTGCTGGCATGCAAGCAAGAAGTCCAATGGATAGTCTCTTTTTTTCTCTTGATCGCAATTCACTTTGTCTCATACGTTCGGTTTCAAATCATTCATACAATTGGTGATTTAACATTACAATGGATTTTGATTGTACACGTGTGTTTTACATTTGCAATTCGCCTCTAGCGATCCTTCTATCGTCCATCTTACATTCGTGTCTAGATCTGTCGTTGCACTGAGAGCGCTTCTTCTCAAGTCTGCTACCAGAATGCCGTTCCAGAACTCATGTACCGTTGATCGGCAAGACTCCGAGCTTTCGTTGATCATAATGTAGGTGCTCGAGACTCATGCCGCTCTCATTCGCCATTGACGACGACAACGCCGTACTTCTAGTGATCTCTTCATGCAGCTTTCGCGCTGTAGATGGCGGATAGTCAAGTGGGCATGCGGACAGTTGTCAAGGTCCACCTTTGGGGCCGAGAGGGTTGGCTTTCGGTGCTGATTTGCTCACAGCAGCGTCGTCGCTGAGAGACAGATGCACGCCTGAGTTCGGTCGGGTGCGTGATAGTGGGTTGGGTCAACGGCTTGCTGCTCGCTCTTCTAGCTCTGTCGCGAAGCTGGACTCGTGGGTCTCGCTTTTGTCGAAGGACGGCTTGGGCATTTGCTTGCCTGCATCCGTGTAGGCAGGCGGTGGTTGTCGTGGCGCGAGGTAATCCAGCTTGCGATTCTCTCGGCAGCCCGTTCGATCCTCTCTTAACGTCTTTCATCTTACCCCGATTCCTCTCTCTCTGCCTCTCTCTCCAAGCGCAATTGCCTCTCAAGTCCATTCCAATCAACCAGCAATGTTCCTAATCCCAGGCGCTTCGTAAACCTCCAACTGCTTCTGCCCTTTTCGCAGCAGGAACTCGATCGCGCCGAAGTCTTTCTTGTCCAGGGTTATGTAGCGAGCGAATTCCCGCCGCGCGAAGGCCTCGAAGTTGGGCCGGTTTGCTGCGGGCTTGAGGCGGGCGGCGCGTAGGCAGCGGCGGTAGAGGGAGAGGACGTCGCGTTGGAGGCCGGATAGGCGGGCTGCGCGGGCCATGATTATGAGTTGTTTGTGATATCGCTGGTAGTGTATCGGTGGTGTTGTTGGGTGTGGTGAGTAGAAAGGAAGGTAAGATGGAATGGAAGAGACAATTTAGTTGATAATTTGATTGAAGCTGGTTCAATGTCGTCAGCAAGCGGCTCCCCCAGTCCCTGACGACAGCGCTTGGCGAGGCTCTGTTGTCTTGCGCTTGCGAGGCCTCGATGAATGTCCCCACATCTTTGGGCCAGGCAGTGATACACCTTAATAACATACCGTGATCCGACATTCTGCGCATACCACTAGACTGATTGTACCTCTTCCTTCCACCTCTCGTTGTCCTCTTCCTCCTTCTCCTCACAAACACACACTCTCCCGACATGGCGGAAGCACCCATCGGTATCGTCATCTCCACGCCGCCTCTCCGCCAATGCCAGCTTGCTAACCTCCCACCATAGTCCTCGATGGAGGTACCGGTTTCCTCAAGGCTGGTTTCGCCGGCACGGTACGCCAATACTCTACAATATAAATGCGCTCCCGCCCGCGACCATTGCTGAGACGATTGCATAGAACTTCCCCGACCACCAATACCCCTCCATAATCGGCCGACCCATCCTCCGAACAGAAGAGCAGTCGTCCGGCGATGTCGTGCTCAAGGACATCATGTGCGGTGACGAGGCGGCGGCCGCGAGATCGATGCTGCAGATCACCTACCCGGTATGCGACCACCCGCCCGGACATTGAAGGGAGGAGGACAAACAGGAAGGGAGAGCCAGAGGGCTTCTAGAGCGCAAGGAGCAGGCCAGCTAACTTGCTTCCTTTTTGGAACGCGTGTAGATGGAGAACGGCATAGTGAAGCGCTGGGACGACATGCAACACCTCTGGGACTACACTTTCTACGAGAAGATGAAGATCGACCCGACCGGCCGCAAGATCCTCCTCACCGAGCCGCCCATGAACCCGCTCAAGAACCGTGAGCACATGTGCGAGGTCATGTTCGAGCGCTACAACTTCGGCGGCGTCTACGTCGCCATCCAGGCCGTGCTGGCCCTCTACGCCCAGGGTCTCTCGTCGGGTGTTGTCGTTGACTCCGGAGATGGTGTCACTCACATCGTGCCCGTGTACGAATCCACCGTCCTGAACCACTTGACGCGCAGACTCGATGTCGCCGGCCGCGACGTCACCCGCAACCTGATCTCCCTGCTGCTGCGCCGCGGCTACGCCCTCAACCGTACGGCTGACTTCGAAACCGTCCGCGCGATCAAGGAGAAACTCTGCTACGTCAGCTACGACCTCGCGCTCGACCAGAAGCTCAGCGAAGACACGACGACACTAGTCGAGAGCTACACCCTGCCCGACGGCCGCGTGATCCGCGTGGGCAGCGAGCGCTTCGAGGCGCCCGAGTGCCTCTTCCAACCGCACCTGGTCGATGTCGAGCAGCCCGGTATCGCCGAATTCCTCTTCAACACCATCCAATCCGCCGACGTCGACATCCGCTCTTCCCTGTACCGCGCGATCGTCCTGTCCGGTGGCAGCAGCATGTACCCAGGCCTGCCTTCACGCATGGAGAAGGAGATCAAGCAGCTGTGGCTGCACAAGGTGCTCGGCGGCAACCCGGAGCGCTTGGAGAAGTTCAAGGTGCGCATCGAGGACCCGCCGCGTCGTCGTCACATGGTCTTCCTTGGTGGTGCTGTTTTGGCGAACATCATGGCTGAGCGTGATAACATGTGGGTCAGCAAGGCGGAGTGGGAAGAACAAGGCGTCAGGGCGTTGGAGAAGTTGGGCGCGAGGGGATGATGGAAATCATGATGATGGAAAAGGAGAAACATAGATATTTTCGAGAAGAAAGGTTTGTGTCCAAATATTCCACACAAAAAGTCATGATGAAACAGTTTTGATTACTCGGGCTTTTCTGTCACTACAACTTCTTCATTTTTCCAATTGAGAGACCAAGTTCAGCACCAAATGTGTTTGAAAAGACGCGTCAGTTAAAGGCGCATTTGCTGGATCCGACCAACATGAAGAGTCGCAAGCGGCTTGGGATGTATTTTTTTTCTTTCCCAGCTTCGATCATCAGGTGGCATGTCGGACGAAAGACTCCGTTCGATGGGGCTGATGATCACCAGCACCAAACCATCGAACACTACCTCTACCTCTCTGTTCAGTCCGGTGAGAGGAACAGATGTCTAGGATTCATCAATGACGCATTAGAGGGATGAAGAAATGGTCGGGCTGAGAACCTGACCGATTTTGCGGACTATGCAGACAATATCGAGTGGTGAAGGAAAGAGGGATGGGTAGAGGTTGATGTAGGAAGAGGAGGGATAGAGGAAAAGATGGATTGAGGAAGAGAGATAGAGGGAGAGAGAGAGAGAGAGATCTCAAGGGAGAGATGGAGAATGAGAAAGAGAGAGAGAGAGAGAGAGAGAGAGAGCGGAAGGTAGGGGAAGAGAGAGGTAGAAAAAGAAGTGAAGTGAGAGAAGGTAACATTAATCAAAGACATTATGTACAAAAGCCGCACAAACGCGCGCGCATTCACACACTGAAAGCTGCCCCGACCTCGTGCAAATGGTGTGGAGAAGGGGCTCATGGGATGGTGGACAGAGAGAAGTCCCGTCTCGGCGGCCCTGTAGCAAAAGAAAAAGCATGCATATCCACATCATCCTTTGCTCTCTCGGTCGTTCATGTTGCAGTGTTGGATGGAAGAGCAGGAGCAAAAAGGGGGAATCGGAGAATGAAAGAAACAGAGAGAACAGAAACCGTGCCTCGCGATTCCGCAAGAACACCGACACGAAAAGGCGCGCAGAGAACAGGGTTTTGATTTTTGTGTTTTGTTTTGTGACCGTGCTGTTGTACCCTGTCATTTTGATGGTTTCGAATAAGACTGTTGTTATTGAAGGGTTGCAATCTACTCAAGGCCGGCCGAGAGGCTTCAAGTATTGTGTCGAGAGGGCACTTTGTTTGCTGTTGCGATGGTGTCTTTCAATTGTGTCCAGTCATGTGTTATGTGCATGGCCGAAGAGTGCCTGCCAGGCCGGCCAGAAATGTCAGATGTGAGCAGATGCACGCCGGGTGTCTGTCTGATGAAAACCAGATTGCGTGCAAGTGGCGGGAGAGCAGGGCCTGCTTGCTTCATCCTGATAGATGTGAATGAATCCATATCTAGTCCGAGAAGACGAAAGTGGCGGTGCCGGAGCCAACGGAGACCTGAAATGATTGTCAGTGGAAATCCTTTACGATTGATGAATTGGACGAGTGGGAACTTACAGTGCAACCGATGTCAGGGCTGCAGCCGGTGTCGGAGCAGTACTGGCCGTTGGAGTACTTGCAGGTGCCGCTCATGTCGTCGCCACCCTTGATCTCGACGCTGAACTCGAGCTTGGCATCGGTGGTGGGCGAGTTCTGGAAGATGGACAACCAAGCACGGCCGCCGCTGTAGCCAACACCAAGGTTCATCGGCGCGAAGTTACCCCAGGGGTTGTCGTTGGAGCCCCACTGGCAGGCATCCTGCACCGAGACGCCCATTGGGTTGACGTAGTACTGGGCGCTGGTCTTGCCACCCTTCCAGTTGTAGTAGTTGTCGGCATCGGGGCAAGTGAGCGGGTAGGTCTTGCCGGGCGTGGTGTTCAGAGGGACGGTCTCGGACTCGGTGCCGGGGTAGTCGGTACGGCAGACGGCGACGTTCTTGCTGACGTTGTTCTCGATCTTGATATCGACCTCGGCAGTGCCCTTCATGCAAAGCTTCTTGGACATGGCAGAGTTGGTCAAGCGGAGCTTGCCATCCTTGCACAGAACACCACCAACAGACTGGCCGGTCGCGCCCTGGTCAGAAGGCCACTGGGCTTTTTGGTAGCCGGCAGGGCAGGCGTAGGAGCAGTAGCAACCCTCAGTGCAGCTCTCGCCAGTCAGAGCGGTCTTGATGTTAGCAAAGCCGTTCAGGAAGCTGCCGGGCTGTTGAACGCCAGTCCAGCCACCGTGACCTTGCCAGTCGACGGGAATCGCACCGTAGTCCTCGGGGAAGTGGGAGCAGTCAAGCTCTCCATCGGGGAAGTCCTCGTCAACACCGTTGCCGGGGTGGTTGTCGTCGTCGTCATCGTCATCGCTGTCGCTGCCGGAGCTGTAAGACGAAGCCTGGGCGGACGAGGAGGATGCGGCGTACGAGGAAGGAGCGACGTAGGCCGAGCTGGAAGTCGTCGCAACCCATGAAGATGAGGAAGCGACGATGGTGGAAGCAGGCTGAATCCAAATAGATTCGCTGCTGGAGCTTGCGACGTAGGGAGCCTGGGTGGACTGCGCATACGAGCTGGCGACAGGGGCGGAAGAAAGCTGGCCGTCCTTGGCCATGACAAGGCTGCCGTTCTGGAGGCCCTGCTGCACCTCATCTTCGGTGATGAGGCGGCCGGCGAGCTCGTAGACAACAACGGTAGGACCGGCGACGTTGACGACGTCGACGGGAGTCGGGTCACGCTTGGCGTGGTGAAGGTGCTGGTGGCCGTGCTGGTGGGCAGGCTGAGCGGCCGAGACGGCGGCGGCGCCAATGATGGCGAAGACTGCTTGCTTCATTGTTGCGACGATTGATATGCGTGGAGTGAGGCGTGAGTAGGTGTTTGGGCGAGTAGAGACTGTAGTGGTGCGACGGGGCGGGTGGTTGGGATTGACGCGCAGGAATGGTGTTGTCGCTGTTGTGAAAGAATGGCGTTTCCAACGAGTGAAATGGAGACTGACGACTCCGGGTGGAAATGAGAGTGGTGGTGGTGGTGGTGGTGGTGGTGGTGAAGAGAAGGTCGGGTCGGGGGAAGAGGAGGGAAATGAAGGTTGTGGCGATTCACAGGATGCAGCGGTTGTATGTGATAGAGGTTACTAGGTAGCTAGAGCTGCTGCTAGGGGAATACTCCATGGAAAGCTTGCTGGGCGAGATTGCGGCCTCTCCTGTCCGTAGCGCTGGCTGGGCTGTATGGGGGGGTCTGGGAAATTGCCTGCCATTGCTGAACGCGCCTAGAACGCCACTGCCTCTTGGGACTGCTGTCACTCATAAGCACTGCATATTGTGAGAGAGGGATGCATTGTGCGAATCCCATTACTCGCATCAAATACACCATTGTCCTCGACAACCAAGAAACACGGCATCAATAAGACAGCCCAAGGCCCATGGCCCGTGAGTACGCTCTGTGATGATCAGGCATTCTAGACCACCAACGTTGAATCCGCTTCGACCATTTAATCTAACAAGCACAGAAGCCTCTTTCACTCATCGTATACGACCAAACATGACTCTCGCCGCGTCTTCACGTGGTAGTAACCCCCGACCCTTTTGACCTTGTCCATCTGTCACCGACATCTTCACGTACCTTTGTAAACAGTCCTTTCCTCCTGCTCGTGAGAATCGTGCGACATGCCAACATCCAACGAACTCGTGGAGTCTAGCCTTCAGGGAGGCCACTTTACCCAAAGCAGTAGTTGATTCTCGGGCTCGTCCGCGTTCCTTGCAGTAGCGGGCGTGGCATCAACCAAAACAGACAGGGCTCCCGCGCTTCCATTCCAAAGAAGAAGGGAATTGGAAACAACAACAAACAACACAAGACACTTTTCGATTCCATGACAGCAGCCAGATCCCCATTTTGATTGTCGATCCATCCATCACCCAAGACTGTGTCACCGTCTCACCGAGAATGCAACACATCCATGTCATTCGTCACACGGTAACATTGGACCCCTCTTCGTGGAAATCATGCTCAGGTGTCCAAAAAAAGTTCAACGCCATGTCCAATTCTGGCTCACTTTCCGGGGCGACCGCCACGCGTGTTTTCGTGCCGCGCATGTCAAACCACCATGTCCCTTGGCTCGTGACGGGAAGCTACCATCCGATTTCGTCGTTGGTTGACGAGCGTTGCCAATTTGTTCTTCACATAGGTCAATTTTCATGCCGCTGATATTTGCAGGTTTGATATGCCATGTGCGGCGGCTTGACTTGAGGTTGTTTCTAGGTGATGACCGACGGTTGAAGACCTACATGTAGGCTCTGTGCTCGATGCGACACTGTGCTCCTTGATCCCTACCTCGGCGATCATCTTTCGGGGTTATGGATCAAAATCGCCTACTGTATAACCGCCAAACTTTTCTGCTGTATACATGTATACATAAAAACTCAACACGTGCGATATCCGAATGAGGGATACGATCAAACTCTCCATCACAGCTCGCAACTCATGCGTGACAATAGGGGTAATCTCTGTCACGCACATGGCCGCGCGTCCATATAGCAGGCGTAGTTAGGCAACTACTAGCCAGAGTCGACAGCCGATCTGTTTGTCTCAGATGAGCATGAGGATACCAAACTGTTATCGAAGTCAAAGATTCATCTTACCGACAGCTCTCGGTTAGTCGGCACCTACACACAATCGTCAAGCCCCGCGTCACTTTGGGAACCGCAACAACGAAGCCATATCATCTTTTCTCGCACATACCTTATTTTTTCCACATCAACATCAAAAAGAGACACACACATGAGGCATCCAGAGAGAGCAAAAAGTGGGGCCGAACCAGGAATCGAACCAGGGACCTCGCCCATACTCAGAGAGTCTGTTAAACTCCCGGGCATGAACCCGAAGGGCGAATTATACCACTAAACCATCCGGCCAATTGACGAAAATAAGGGGCACGTAGGATATGTTGCTTTGCATTTGGGGCCGACAGCGACATCGACCACGGTGGACGTCTGGAAGGCCATGAGACTGGCGAGACTTGGTATAGTATTCAAGCTTCCTGGAGTTTTACTCGATCCGTAGGGGTGTTGTCGAATGTGCGACACAAAGTGCTTCCTCAGAGAACTCAAGGTGCCGTCGTTCTGCAACACCAACAGATCGGGGATCGTTGAACACGAAACGACACGACTCCAGACGTCACGTTAAGTAACCGTGGAGCCTTCCCTGCTGGCATTGTGGTCCTCGACGAAACAGGGTCCAGCGCCTCTTCTGCAGCGCGTGAAGGAACAAGATCAGGTCTCGACATGCCCTTGTTTTTCCACCATGAGCCTGGAGGCGTAGGGGTGAATTCTTCCAAAGTCTCGTTCCATGCTAGCTCCTTTTTGGCCTAACCCTGTGCCTCTGGCGCCTGTCTAATCAAGTCGTCTGTTACATTTCTGTAGCGTAGGAGCTTTCGCGGGAGCTTTCGCGGGTGTCTTCTGGGTCGCTGGCTTGTGACGAGGAGCTTCTTGGCGTCGGCCGGAGGTGTCGCGAGAAGGCAACACTGAATCGTCATTCATCTTGGGTTTGTTACGACCATAGGTAGAAGACGACCTCTTTGCTTGAGTCCGATGGAGTTGGTGACGCCGCTCGTACGGGGACGTTGACCTTGGCCTTTGAAATCCAGGAACGGCTTGATGAAGCATCGCCCTCTGTGTCAATAACGAAAGATATGCAGAGTTTGAACTCCAGGTGATGCATGGGAAGAGGTTGACTGAGGTGCCTTTCGGAAACATACATGTAGCGTGTTCGACCTTCCCCAGTGTGCAAGTGTTTTGACTTTCCGTATCGAGCTGTCCTGAATGTCTGCGTTGAAGCAAAAAAAAAGAGATCTGTTCATGCGCTTACATCTTCTTGGATGCAGTCGTCTTCATGTCGAGGCCAGATCCTGTTTGCTAGCATGCAGTGTTTTCGAAAGAGTCGAGGTTTGGCGACCGAATCGCCAAAAAGGTGAAAAGGTGCTCTCGAGGGTTGGCTGCCGGGTGAAGTGAGAAGAAGAGGAAGGGACGACCGCAGCAAACAATCACAACAACAAAACTCACCCAATCAAACTCGGTCGCCACCCTCAGGCCACAAACAGTCCCACATCACATCGCCCCATGACCAAACGACCTCACTCACCAAACACCCTCATCTTTAACAACATGGCAGAACCAACCGAAGGCCGCGAGCCCAAGAGACGCCGCAGCGCACCCTCGCCACTGGATCTGAATGTCGCCCTGGCCATGAAGCCCGAGAGGAACGTCGACGTGATTGAAGACGGCGATGTTTTGCTGGTCGTGAGCGGCTTGAAGGGCGATGACAAACCGTGAGTATTGGTACCCGGATATGCTTGTTGTGCTCTCACTAACCCTCGGGATAGCACCGGTCTGCGCTGCTCATCAGCCGCCCTCTCCATGGCCTCCTCAGTCTTCAAAGAGGCCCTCGCCACCCCAGTCGTGGCACCGCCTCCCGCGACCGACTCATCAGCATTCTCTTCGGCCTCCGCCTCCTCGACGCTAACGGGCAGACTCATCTCCCTCCCCGAAGACGACGGCGACGCCCTAATCCTCATCCTCTACATCCTGCACTTCCGCCACCAATCGCTCCCAGCCCATATCCAACCCGACGCCCTGATCCGCATCGGCGTCCTCGCGAACAAATACCGCTGCACGCACGCCATCTCGCGCGCCACGACCCAATGGTTCGACCGCATCTTCACCGGCCTGAAATCGTCTAACAACGCCGCCAACGCCACCGAAACGACACTCCTCATGATCCAAGCAGCTTTTGTCCTCGACGAAGCAACCTACTTCGCGCGCTTCACCGGCCGCTACGTGCGCACCACTCCCAAAAGCGCGGTCACTATCAGTGAAGAGCTCCCCGCCGGCGTCAAACGCATCAAAACCGCCCTCCAGCAGCGTCAGGCCGAGAGCTTCGCAGCAATGCGCCTAGACATCGACCTGCTGCTCGAGCCGTGCGCGATTGCACTCGGTCAGGAATCGCACCACTACATCGACTTCCCGCCCAACATGGAGCCGGACGTGGACGAGTTGCCGCTGACGTCGGATGGGGAGCCTGGCAAGCCGGTGGTGTGCGCTGTGGATTCTCAAGCCGCGCCGCTGTATCTCGGAGCTTTGAGGGATGCGGGCTTGTGGCCGCCGGCTGCTTGGGGACTTCGTACAGTGGGGCAGTTGATCACGGCAGTGGAGAGGTTCAGGGAGCCGGAGTACGACGACTGCGACAAGTGCGAGTTCTGCTTGCCTCTGGTTGAGAGTTTTGAGCAGAAGTTGACGCTGGTGAAGAAGTTGCATCAGGAACGGCTTTGGGGAATCTGCTTGGATTGTTTCTCGGCTGCTGCTGGTGTTGATAAGGTGGAGTGCAGGTTCGCACATGTCAAGCCGTCAGTTGCACAGAAGTGAGAGGAGGAAGACAAGGAGATATCAAAGAAAAAGGGGTGTGATGAACAGGCGCCCCAAAGGACTGTTTGATTGATCGATTTATTGTTTAACTGGACACTGGGGTTGGGTATGGTGTTGGAGCAAATGGTCTAGTCTAGCTAGGTCTTGAGAAAGGGAAGGAAGCTGCCAGCGTCGCTCATCAGAAATGAAAATGCGTTGCGCTGTTCGTACAGACCCACTGGTGCAAAGTACCGGAGCGTATGCGCTTTCGAGGCTCAATAGACACTCTCATAGTCCATGAAGCTTGAATCAAATGAGTTCGAGATCCTCGCAGTCTTGGTGAATTTGAAATTTGCGATCCACTCAGCCGCTCAGCCCTCGGTACCGTCACTCTTGAAAGCTGCACAGAGTGCAGCATACTGGTGCGTAAGGTCCAGGATATGTTGCGGGAGGCTCGTGGCTTGGATGATGCTGCGGACCTTGACCGCGCCTTCTTCCTCAATGAGTTTTCGGATGGCGTACAGCAGGTCGGGAGAGAACTGGAGACATATTAGCTTGAGCTGAAAAATGAAAATCGAATAGTAGGCTTTCACATACCTCAGAGTACCACCTGTACTGCCACGCGACCAGTCGGATCAGCGCGCCCAGCGTCCCTCTGTGGTCACCGTGCTTCTCGTACAGGCACAGCACGCCGCGCATCGCCTTCGGGCTGAAGCGCATGCTCAAGCATGCCTGCCAGGCCTCTATCGCCTCATCGGGGTGGTGCAGACGCTCGGCCAGGTCACCGAGAATTTCCCATTCCTCGGCGTTCTTCTTGTACGCGAGTTGCTGTTGGCGGTACTGCGCAGTCTCGGTTCGCCAGATGGTGTAAATTCGCAGATCTTCGTACAAGACCATGAAAAGGTTGTCGAGCCAGCGCTCGCAGAGACGTTTGTGTTGAAATTGAGTGTAGTCCTGGTGGGAAGGATCCGCGGGTTGCGGTGTATCGGCGGCGGATCGGACGGTGATGGTTGTGTCGGGCTTGGAGAGGTCTGGGTCGAGGGATGAAGCGGATGAGGGCTCGCCGTCTTCTTGCGGCTCTTCGCCGTCTTCTGATGTTGCCTCGGGTGCGCCGTGTCCGTTTGGTTGCAGGTTTTCGGTGCTATGAAGGGCAGTTGTGCTAGCGTTGCGAGTCTTTTCTGTGGGCGCGGTCTGCTTCTCCGCTCTGTATTCTTCTTCCATGACGAACACCTGACTTCTCGTCTTCAGAAGCTGATCCCAGCCGATCTTCTTCGTGATCTGAGTGAGGAGCATATATGCCTTGTGGAATGTACCCTTGTAGTTTCCAGCGGCCAGTCGTCTCAGGGTTGGGTGTACCATGTCGACCTCTGGTGCAGCACCTGCATCGTCGATTTCGTCGCAAAGAGTTTCTGGCGCCAAAGGAAGCGAGACCCTCGATGGCTCGGGCAGTCTCGGTGCGTCTTTATCCTGGTATGTGAACATGGGACATGAGTTGAGAGTAAGGAGAGCAAGCTCCCACTGCTCTTGTCCCACGTATACTTCTGCGAGTCTGGCCCATGTGTTGAACTCGCTGGGAGCTGCTATCACGCCACGCTTCGCAATGTCGAGTGCAAGATCGCTCCTGCCTTTCTTGTTGCAGAAGTCTGCTTGGCAGTCCAGCAAAGAGTAGTCCATTGGCAGCTCCTGAACAGCTGAGTGAAGCAACTGCACTGCCTTTACTTCTTCGTCTCCAGCGAGGTAGACGCGTGCAAGTAAGGAGGAGATCTCAGGGTCTCTTGCTCGCAGTTTCTCGAAGAGGTTGATGCCGGAAGCAAAACGACCCGAGATTTTGATGTAGCTCAGAATGCCGGAAGTCAGATGATTTGAGACCAAGTTCGGGACTTGAATCTCAGGGTCGGAGCCAAGTTGCCAACCTACTCGTTGTTAGCATGGGTTTTGTCGTCTCGTGAAACCAACATACCACTGAAGAAGAGGCGCTCAGCTGCATCCAAGAATCGCTGCTCCTGATCTGTGCTTGTGATGGGGTTGAATCGCCGCACGCCAATGATGCGCTTGATTGTGTCTCCCGATCCGTTGTCTGCGTAAGAGTAGGCGCGCAGCACGCTGCAAAGGTATGTCTCCAGCCAATGCTCTTCAGTCGCCTCCATTTTGCTTCCTCGCTCATCCACGCAATAGCTCTCCACTGTGCCTGGGATCTGAACTTGAACCCGCATGTCGACCCGTGAGAAGGCATTGTAACAGCTGCGACGGGTCAGCTACGCGCGCAGCAGTACTGGTAGACGATCCCTTACCAGTAGGTACCAGAGGTGACCTTGTTGAGTTTGTCGTTGGGCATGTAGGTCAGGGTGTTGATGTAGGCGGCCAAGCTCGCGGACGAGGAGGCATCGACACCGGTGACATGGTGGTATACGCCTACCTTCACAAGGTCTTAGTATGTGTTCCAGTATGCTGTACTTGACATCCTCCTCCTCCCATCACGGGTGCGAATTACCTGTTTGTTGGCGGATTTGACTGGTTGTTTGATAAGGTGAACTAGATCTGGTGGGCCGAGTTCGCGCAGGGTTGAGAGGCTGTCGGTTCTGATCTCAACTACGGAGTGTGCGTCGTCTTCGAACAGTCTGCGCGGGCGGTCAGCGAAATGGCCTTGTGTATGTATAAGTCGGGCGGGAGAGCTACTCTGGTACAGCGGTCGAAGGCATGATTCAATGTCGGTCGCGACCACTGGCGCGGTGGATGTGGATGGAGCTCCCCGGTTCCGTGTACAGTGAGTGCTGTAGTAGCCCTGGCCGAAGTGAATTCCACGAGGCCAATTAATCGGGACGAAGGCAGGCAGATTCTTGTGCGGTGAATAGCGCGGTTAGGTATTAAGCAAACGGTCAATTGTACGATTCACTTCCACTAATCTGCTCGCCTCGTGGCTGGCTGGCGCGGACACCTGGTCCCTGGTGCTTGGTGCGTTAGGTAGTCCTCAACTTTAGACTCAGCTCAGCCCTGCCCGAGCTCCTCGGCCCGCTTCCCTTCCCTTGTTCCTCCTTCTGCCTCGAAGCTAACTTGACGACGCGACCATTAACTATCTACGCGACACCACTTTCTTGCGACTTCTCACTTTTCACTTGCAAACAGCTCACTGCATCTCATCTACCAGGAGAATTCCACCACCGAGAATGCGCTCTCTATTCTTTGAACACCAACACACACCTCGCGCATAATCTCAACCCTCCCTCGCCATGTCTAATTTCAAGGCGCTGAACATCGAATCCGACGACGAGTCCGACATCGAGGTCGATGACACCAAAGAGATTCAAATCGAAGAAACCCTCAAACTCTACCAGGCTGCGCTCAAATTCCACTCCGAAGGCCCGGCTTCATTCGACAAGGCCGCCGAAGCCTATCGTCAGCTGTTCGAATCCGAGATCTTCCAATACCCCGAGTCGCAAGCTGAGCTCCGTCGCATCGAGCTTTATGGACCGAATGTCGACGCCGACGACAGCTGGCTGGACGTCGCAGTCCCCACCGGCTTTTTGAGTGGCAATCTCGAAACCAACAACAGCACTCTTCCCCAGATCTTGCACTTGTCGCACAAGAACTACGCCCAGTTTAGGCTCGAAGCCCTGGCAGCACAGATCGAGACCTTGAATGTGAATTTGCAACAGATTTTTGCAGATGCGAGCGAAGCGCTGGACCACTTTGTACAGGCCCTCGACAAAGATGCTACGGATCTGGACTTATGGCGAAGGACGGCAACCGTGGGCGAGTTACTGAACAGCAAACGCGCTGCTCGGTTCTGCCTCGAGGCTGTGCTTGATGGTGACGAGGAAGGGATGACCAGTCTGATGACCCTGCCCGGTCTGGAAGATGGCTTGGCTGGCGAGCAGCTGCGTGAACTGATTGCGACGCTGGAGGACCAGCTTTCCGTCCTGCAAGCGCCCTTGCCACCGTCAAAACGGAAATTCCTATCAAGAATGCTCAAACAGCGTCTGGACCCGTACAGCAAAATTGTCTTGAGCCAGAAGAACCTCCTAAAGCAGGGAGGACACGATTCCAGAGCTTTGCCACGTCAAGAGAGGGCTCTGATACCAGCTCCAACATCCTGGACGGACTTGGGTGATGCCCTTCTTCGCCACCATAATGCGAATCAGTACAGCTCTACACCATTGTCCGTTATCTCGTTCGATTTGACGGAGCAGCCTACTATTTCTGGCCCGGTAGCAGCGACTAAAACACAAAGTCCTTCTGCGACGCCAATTATCTACGAGAAGAAAGCCAAGTTCATGCCCGCATCACTCAATGAGCAGTTCCCAGGGATGGGTGATGGAGCACCCACGGTACAGCCGCGAATCGCCGACGCAGATGCTAGCATGCACACAATTTCGCGCCCTGCCGAGATCCCCGATGTTGACATGACCGAAGTGTCCTCAGTTTCATTACCTACAAGGAAGAGGTCTGGCGACGCAGCAGGCCTGGTCGATGGTGCCGAAGAAAGCCGTGCGAAGAGTAGGCGTACGCGCGGTCGGGAGTCTATACTTGACTCCGCTGAGAGCAAACAAGCCACAGTTGATGCAAATACGCAATGGGAATTCGAGCAGCAACTGAAAGAACGCAAAGCCGCGGATGACTGGTTGTACGAAACGGTCGGCGTGCTCTTCGAGAAACTCGGCGTCGTCGGATTCGAAGACGGCAAGAATGTACGACAAGAGGTTGCGGCACTCAGTCAAACAACAAATGACAAAGACTCTTCCAGCTCCCCAGCAGAATCGCTCAAAACCGCGAGATTAGACTTTGCCGAGTTCTTGAGCGCCTACTCTGACCAAGTCGCGCCCCTTCTCGTGTGCGGCGGCCTCGACGTGAGTATTGGCAAATCTGCATCCACTACGGGACCCACAAACACAATGGCTGGGTCTGGCTCATCGAAAGCCCCAGTGAAGTTCGACCCCATCCCGAATGATCGCGTGCGGGAGTTCCTGCAAAGCATCAACGCAGCGTGGCTATCAACCGCAGAAGTAGCTTACGCATTCATCAAAAGTTTGGCATCGCCAAGTGTTAGCTCACCGGGCACCAGTGCATACGCTCAGTACACTTGGCCAGAAGCGTTGAAGACTATCGTCGTTCGAACCATGGTGACATTTGACAGCCACATCCTCGAGGCTGCCTCTTCAGAGCTTACTCGCTCCCATCAACATCGCAGCGAAGGCAACGATTTCGAGGGCGATGGGCGGCTGTCAGAAATGCTACTCACTATCTACGAGATCCACTTGGACATTTATTGTCTCATCAGGGACAAGAACAGCGGCGTTGACGCGGAGACTGTTGAGCAGCAAGGAGACAGGCTGCAGCGATGGTCTGACCTAACACGAGAAGCAATGCATGCCAGGGCCATGTCTTCTGGTGCTCCGGATCTGACAGACCAGCTCAGCCTCCGCTTTCTCTGGGCCACAACTTTCCACGTAGCTGCATGCAAAGACGTGCACCAGAATTATGCGCTGGAGTGCATGCAAGACTTACGTCGAACCCTGCTTGCAGCAGATGGGTTTGTCATTTGCCTGCCCAACAATGCCATCATGCCAGAGCTCTCGGTCTCCGCTATCGACAGAAAGCTCTCTGAGCTCACCACGAAGGACTTCTTTGCAAAGGTCACCGAAAACGAAATGAACGATCCGACAGCTACCATAGAGAACCTGGAACCTCTTCTTGAAGCTGTGGCAGCTCGACAATCGATGAATGATGTGGACGGTGAGACCGGAAGTGACGCGCAGCAAACGATTTCTCAAGATCTTATTGGGTTCTTGGAAGGGAGTAGCACGTCAATTCGCCTCATGCTCTGGCAGCGTCTGCGAGACGCCTACGCCGCCATAGAGTATCAGCCAATGGTCGTGGCTTGCTACTTCCGCATGATGAGAATGGTTCTCGATGAACTCCGTGGCGCGCAATATGTGGAGCTCGAGCGAGAGGAGCGACAAGCGTTGGTGCTCAAGACCGTGCGCATGCTTCATGTCATGATCAACAAAGTCTTCGCCATGAGTGAGACAGCGTCCAATGCATGGGATTGTATGGATGAACATGGGTTGCAACGTGCAATCACGCTTCTTGGTGAGCTGCTACATATCCTCCAAGTCTTCAACGTGTACGAAGACTCGATCCAGATCGGCCAGACAATGCCCCCAACCAACGCCAAGGGGCTTGTTGTGCCTACCTTTGGGACCGTCACAACCCATGTCCACGAACTGCAAATTCAAATCTGGATGATATTGTATGGCTTGCTCAAGGAGGGCATTGTTCAAAACAGCGAGTCGTTCTCGACACCAATCGAAGATCGTTTCGATTTCTTGCGCTGCCTTCACCGTAACCTCGGTCTGAGAGGTATCTGCGATGGCCTGAATCGCAAGTTCGTGCGCATGGTCAAGGATGAATTCTTCCAGATGACACATGTCGAGGGCTACGACCAGGAGCAGGCTCAAGTGTTGTACGACCTTTACGGGTTGAACTGTTTCATGAACCCATCGTACGAGCTGATCGAGCATCATTGCACACACGACGCGTTCCTGGACAAGTCAGTTGCCTTGCAAGCAGTGGACCTTCTCTTGCTGCAAGCGAAGAAGTTGCCTATCAAAGACCTCGTCAAGCACAGTCTCAAAGACACGATCGAAAAAGTTCACGGCGCACTCAGCCGTAAGAAGCCAACGGAGGCTATTCTCCACAACAGAGAGATCTATCGTACGTACCTTAGGTCCCCCATCAGACCGACTGAGTTGTTCAACTGCCTGAACGGAGACGGCGTCGAGTTGATGCACAAACCGGTACCCGAGAGCGATGCTCTTCTGGCGTCAAAAGGCTGGTACTTCCTCATGGGCCACATAGCTTTGACAAGGTTCCGCACCACAAAGAAACTTGGGGGTTCGCCCCAAGAAGACGTGGACATTGCCATCGCGTTCTTCATGCAGGATCTGGAATACAGCATGGAGAACTGGCAAACTTGGTTCAGACTCGCACAGGCTTACGATACCAAGATTGATGAGAGCTTGATGTGGTCAGCAGACAAGATCAACAACGAGATGTCAGCGCTCATCCAATTCCAGCGAGCCGCGATACACTGCTATAGCATGGCAACATCGTTGGCCAAGCAGTCAGCCGACGCTTCGCCTGAAACGATTGAGCAGCTTACGGAGCTGCACCACGATTTCGCCATGCGCATCTACAACTCATCACGCGAGCCTCTCTCAATGCGCGCATTTGCTGTTGAAGAGACAAACAGGTTCTTGAGCACAGAGAATGGAGTCATCAGAGGAGGCTCCTACAAGCCACTACGAGTGTACACAGCTTGGAAGATTGCTAAAATTCTACTGCAGCGTACGCTGAAGCGCAGATCCAATCGCTGGATGTTGCACTTCATGCTTGGCAAATGTCTGTGGAAGATGCATTCGGCCCCTCCGGAAGAACTGGGACCAAATGACAAACGCCCAGGCGCACCTGAAGTGTTCGCTAGCTTCTTACGTGCCCTCGAACTGGTGCCAGGGAGGAACAACAACCGCGATAGCAAGATCCAACCCATCCTCGAGCCGCACTACAAACTCGTGGTTGTCGTGCACAAGATGTACATGAGGGGCAGCATCGATCTGGACGAAGCTGGTATGCTGCTGCACAACACCTCGTATTCCCACCAGGTGCCTTTGCCGGAATCGAAAGACGACTGGCCTCAATACGTCCTTGCATTGCTGAAGCGACTGCGTGCGGCCGACAAACAAAACTGGCATCACCGCATGATTTACCGGACAGCACAGATCATCTACGAGTTCCCTGAGCAGGTCCGCGACTTCATCCCACGCCAGTTTGAGAACGACATTAAAGACAACAGTGCACTTCTTGGGCCACTTGGCGCGAGGCATGAGCTGACCCAACAAATGTTCACCAAGACCATGGTGCTGCAGGTCTGGAGACCCGACGCCGAGAGACCTGGAAGGCACTTTGTCTACACTACTCAGTACACTCGCTTCTTCGTCAAGATCCTTGAAGCCCTGCGAGACCGTACTAACCTCGAGATGCTCGCCAGGAAGGTCAGAAGGCGTAATCACGAACTGTATGAGCACACTGCAGTCTGGCAGGATATCTGCAGTGCCTACCTCCGCATCCTCCGCAGCCACGCAAACCTCACCGAAGGCCTCGAGACATCCACCTTCAGCGCCATCTTCCACGATGAGTTTCTGGAACGCAAAGAGCCGTTGGAACGATGGATGCAAGCGCAGGAGAATGGCGAGAACGCCGCGTTGGACGTGCTGCGAGAGTCGCAAGAACTCAAGAAAATCAACCAAGGCCTCGTGAAGCCCGGTCCTATCGACGACCTCACTGGCGACGCTTACGCCCACCTCTTCCAAACCATCGGCAAAACACTGGCAGATGCAGAGAAGCGCCTGAAGCAGGAGACAGCCGCTCGCACTGCATCACCGCCTCCGCCACCTCCGCCACCGCAAGAGCCTTCGCCGCCCGTTAGGAACCCGGCTATGAGCCTCATGCACCTCATGAACATCGACGGCGCAAGCTCCGCCCCACCGACCACGGCCTCCACTCCCGCCCCACAAGCAGCTCCGGTCCCTTCAGCGATAGACGCCATCGCTGCCGCCGCCGCAGCTCCCGCCGTTCGCCGCAAGATTGGCGTCGGCCGCCGTGAAATCCGCGGCGCTGCTGAGACCTGTTACCCGAAAACGCCGGCACAGACTGCTTCTCGTGTCACAGGCCCTGTGCCGGAGAGCAGGGTGCAAGTCGTTATCAACTCATCGCGGCCGAACCTCAGTGGTGATATGTCTGTTGACACGAGCGCGCCGGGAAGCATTCACGACAGTGCTGATGATGAGAGCGAGCTTAGCGAGTTGGAAGAAGAAGAGGGTGATGACCAAGAAGAGACTTCGAGGAAGCCGCTTTTCCCTGGTTTGGCGGGCAGGGAGAAGACTGAGGATGAGGAGAGTGAGATCGATGGGAGTGACGAAGCTGGTGAGGATGAAGGTGAAGATACGGAAATGGGTGGTGATGGTGAGCCTCAGGGCGAGAAAGAAAACGAACTCGATGACAGTGTCGATGTGGATGATGGAAAAATGCAGGATGCAGAGGATGTTTGAGTGATTGATCGACAAATGTGTACAACCAGAACGGAAAATTACTTGGATTGCCAGACGGCTGGCTTGCGGGAGATTGGAGGTGTATTGTATGTAGCATCATGAGCTTAGCGTCTGTTACTTCCGTGTATCAAACGAGTTTCTCGTTATCGTAATCCTCTGCAACGTGAAGCTTCTCCGGATTCAGGGAATCGATACATGTAAGCTGTATTTACCTTGGCCCAACAGCACCTCGTCTCTTCGGCTTCTTAGAAAGCCAGCGCATTGGCGAGACGGCATGAATGTTCCCCGTGCCCTTTGGACCTGCCGCGAAATTGGGTGAGATGCCTTCGATGCCTTCGCTTCTATTGTGAAGTTGATCGCTTCCGTCGAGTTCCGTGATGGGTACGAATGGCGACGAGCTGAGGGCGACTGTCCCGCCTTGCGTTGCCTTGTCAGACGTCCCAAGACCACTCACTTGGAGTGAATGGGACTGGCTGATGCTGCTTGGTCTTCTCTTTCGCTTCCGTTGCCAGGCCGTGTGCAGCTCCTCTTCGCTCTCACGGTCTTGGCTGCCGATGATGAAGTCGCGCCACAGAGACTCTCCTTGGTCGTCCTCGGGGGTGATGTGGGAGGGCTGCGCTGGTGGCTGCACGGTGACTTCTGGCGGCTCGGCGAGAGGGTGCGACTCGACCAAAGGTGTGGCGCTATGTTCAGAGTCGTGCTCACTGTGTTCTGAGTAATGCCCACTTGGATTCAATTGTTTGCTTCCCGGGCTTGACGCGGCCATGTCGAAGTCGAAGATTCCCATTCCGTCTGAGTCTGCTGGGCCGGGAGATTCTGATGCTGTGACGTGTTCGCTCATCGAGTTCAGAGCTTTGATTGAGACAGAGCTCGCGACTTGCGTGGCGATGCCCATGAGACGTCTCCACACATCTTCTGCGTCCGCGTCAGGATCGTTCTCATCACCGGATTCGACCACGTGAGGATTGCTGAGCTCAGATGCTTTAGCGGGTGAGTCGATTCCGCCTGCTGGCTTGACCTCTTGAGCCCGTTGCTCGTCATAAGGAGCGTCCGCCAGAAGATCTTCACTCAGAAGATCAATTCGCTGTTCGTGCTCCGCTGTCATGGTGAATCGTTCGTCAAGCGGAGATACTGCATGCTGTTGAAGCTCAGTCTGGTTGCTGTACGCCGGGCTGTGTCCACGGGTAGCTTGAGTGCTCCTACCTGCGCCGTACGCCGGCATGCGATCTCCATGATCGGACATCTCGACTGGTTCTTCACGGTGAACAAGGAATGGCTGCACCTCGACCAGGTTCGCATCGAAAGTATCGTCGTCTGCTCCGAGCAACATGGACTCTTCTGACAAGCGACTGAGCGCTGTAGACTGGGAACATACACTGGCGTTCCTAGACACTTGTGTTCTACGTGATGGACAAGTCTGGCTGTCGAAAGCATCGGTGCCAACCTTGATCTCAATCTTGTCGTCGGACGACGGAGGTAAAGCTCCGCTCATCATGTAATCATGAGCATGGAGGCGTTCCTCGAAGAGTGGAGTCAAGAGGCGTGGCTGTGCAGGCTTGGAAGCTTGGGCAGGTGCTTTCTTGATCTTCTTTCGTTTTCCCACTCTGTCATTGTTCGAAGTCGCCGGAAAGTTGAGGCGCAATGGTCTTGTGGGTTCCAGAGCAAGCCAGTCGCTACGCGCGAGTAGTTTGCGTCGGCTGGCGAGCAGCATGAGCTCCTCGTCGTTTCGTATATGTGCGTTTGCCACCAAACCTGCAGTCTGGCCATCCTCTCGCTGCAGAGTCTGATCTTCGCGCATGGCCGACGCGCTACTGTGGCGACCAGAGTCTTGATACGTTAGCCACCTGCAGTGGAGTCCCTAAGAAGTTGCCCATACCTCTGGAGTAGGTTGTCCTAGGATCGACCCTGCCATCATTTGCATCCCGGCGCGAGCGGCTATGGCGTTGAACATCGAGCGCTCCCATCGGACTTGGCAGCTTGTATTGTGATGATGGAAGAGGGCTGAGATGCCTTGCCACCGGCTCCTGATGTGAGGCAGCTCTTGCTTTGGCGAAGTATGCCTTCTGCTTCTTCAAGGCTGTGTTGCTGTTCTTCGCTCCAGTAAAACGTCGCCTCGTGCCGCCGGTCCAGTCCATGGTGACATCAGAATGATCCGCACGCCATTGGAATTAGTGCGGTACAGCGCGATGGAATGTCGATGGTGGCGCGAAGTGGAGTCGGTGTGGTTGAAATAAGCATCATGGGCGAAGCCGGCAGCGCGTGGCCGCGCCTTCCTCAGTAGTAACGCAAGACTCACTTGGGCTGCGAACCATCAACACATACGTTCGATCGGTCGCACCAATACCTTATATATTATCAGCTTGTCAACTCTTGCTGACTGTTTGGCGCCGACATCAGCTTGCATGCAATATTTGCATAAACCTGAGGAACTGGTTGCTTCCGTTCTATCCAAGTGACTTCGGTCGTCACGTCTAAACGGCACCTGTATCCACAAGCACACCTGCATACGACCATGCGTTTCACCGACTATGGAGCCATAGTCCTGCGGGGATACTTCTCCTCACCTCCTCATGCCCTCCACTACCCCAGATCACAACTCCGGCGCCAGTGAGCATGGCGTGGGGAGGAGGTGGGGATGTGTAGCAGAGTAGGAGTTGCAGACAGTAGTGCGGTGATAGCGTGCACAATGCACGTAGCCGAGGCGCCGGGTTGCCTGATCGAGATCTTCCAGCTGCGAACCTCACTCTGCGAGGGAGCTGAAGTCACGGGCGTCGTGATGCTTGACACTGCGAGATTTACATGTGTCAAGACGGAAGACGAACTCTGGACCAGTCGGCTTGTCAGTTTGGTCCGAAATCTGCGGGAAGACTAATTCAGAGTCTCTGAGATGCAGCCTGATGTCGCCGTGTCAAAAAAAAGTCTGCGCAAGGCAAGTTTCTCAGTGGTACTGCAATCGCAATCGTACTGCATACAGTACCTCATAGATCCGCGTAGACTTTGGCCCGTAATGCCGCCGAAAAACACTACGTATTGAATGTGTCTCTGCAGGGCCTAGAAGTCTTGCACGCTTCTATCGCATCCACTGTGCAACGCCTCCCGTAGCACCACTCAAAAACGTGCGCCGACTACGTCGCGACGACTACAATGCGAGTTGCAGCATGTCGCCATATCACATGTTTGTATCGACTCAACCCCTGCAAACGTGGGGGATCGTTAAGGCTGCCGCTTAGATAGTGAGATCAGGTACATGCAACTGCTCCGGATGGCTGCCTGCATGGTGACGAAGAGCAACTGTGCAGTGTTGTGTCAATCTGGAGATAGGGTTGATGCTCCGGTTGTCCAGCGAGAAAGTACATGTGCTCTGAGGTCCTCGACGTGCGCCAAGAGCTTGGGCATGTGAAGATGCTACTACGATCTGTACCAAATTCGCTAGGCTGCCGATGGCTTGCATGGTGGGCTCTAAGATGGAAGAGCGTTGAGTGTCGCTAAGCCACCGCAAAAAAAATGGCGCTCGAATACAGCCTTGTTGTCCGAGGAGAGGATTCCGACCTCCGAGTCATCAGCTTCTAGCCCTCTGTGCCTGCCACGTGAACGTCACTCTGGAATTGGTGGCGCCTAAAACTGCAGTGCATGTCGAGTTGTCGACACAGACAGAACTCCAACCCTGATCACCACAGGAGTCCCATGCTTCGGCCGTGAGCCCGAGGCCAGTCGATCGCCAGGAGGCATGAATATCACGGCCATTTGGAGAGACAATCGAAAGCTTGGAGAAAACAGAAACCGTGGTGGTCTCGGTTAGCCAGCCAATCCTTTAGGCATGTGCCTGACGATGGCAAGGTTTGGAGCCGCAACGGCGGGCTCAAACTTGAGACGTCATGCTCAAAAGCGAAAAAGCGTTGGAATTTGGCCTCTCGGCATACGATTGGACACCGCCGCCGCTGCGTGAAAAGCCGGCCCTGCCGACGAATGAGGTTGCACAACAGATCGACCTAGCATGGCGGCACCGACGACATGTTTGGAGGATGCGAGGCACACGCTGAGTCGGCCGCAGACCACGCAACATGCCATTGCACCGAGCTGAGTCTCTCCCTGGTCGGTAATTGAGGTTTTATTGCCACCGTCAGTTACGAAGGCAACTCAAGCATGAAGCCAGACGTGGTACTCCCTACCGTACCGCCCAGCCGCAGCGGGTCGCCGCCACACTACTGATAGTCTGATAGGACAACTCGATCGCGCGAAACCAGTGGGGCCCACCCTCATCAACGTACCGCATCTACCATCTGCCCCTCCGACGTGCCAGTCTCAGTGGGTAGTGGTCCAGTGGAGGACCGCGGGCACGCTGAGGCCTAGAGGATGGCAACTGATACGGCTGGGTATGGCCGAGGCCGCGATATTTCTAATCCGAAATTACCTTATATATACCGTACCATGCCACTCACGAGACCGAGACCACTTTTTCTCCACAGACTATCCCACAGAACTGCACTAAACTTCGCCCCACCGTGTTGTTTCTTAGGCCAGACGAACTCCCATTTGGACAGCCACCTCCCCGTCTTTCTTCCTCTCCAAACGCTGCCCTCCCATATTTTGGAAACCTCTTCTCTACCTCTACACATCAGGACTCAACTCGAAGGTCAACACAGTTTCAACCGCCAACATGTCGGATGTCATCCCCCCAAGCAGGCCGCGGACTTTCCGCAGGCTGAGTTCGAGCGATGCTACCACCGCCGACTTCAGTCTCAAGTCGCCTACCGTCGTTGTTCCTCCCCAGCATTTGATGGACCCCAGTGATGCACACGAGGTTGCAGCGGCCATGGAATTGGCCAGATTGGATCTTGAAGACTCTGACGGCCCTGAGGACCCATCGACTCCCGTGGAGAGCTCGGTCACCGACAAATTCGCATTTGCCTTCGACATTGACGGCGTCCTGATCCGTGGCGGTCGTCCTATCCCGGAAGCCATTGAGGCCATGAAGGTTCTCAACGGCAAGAACCAATACGGCATCAAGATGTGAGTTTACTTGTCCGATGCTGGACGACCAATGCTGACCTCATTTAGCCCATACATCTTTGTTACCAACGGTGGTGGCAAGACTGAGCAAGAACGTTGCATCCAGCTCAGTCAGCAGATGGAGATTGAAGTATCACCCGGTCAATTCATTTGCGGTCACACTCCCATGAGGGAGATGGCGGACAAGTACAAGACCGTGCTCGTCGTCGGTGGTGAGGGCGAGAAGTGCAGAGAAGTCGCCGAGGGCTACGGCTTCACCGACGTCGTGACTCCTGGCGACATCATCAAGGCCAACCCCGACACCACACCTTTCAGGAAATTGACCCAGGCCGAGTGGGACGCCTCGAGAGATCGCGACTTCTCAACCACTGTCATTGAGGCCATCTTTGTGTTTGCCGACAGCAGAGACTGGGCTGGTGACCAACAGATCATTCTTGACTTGCTCCTCTCTAAGGGTGGTGTGCTTAACACCCGATCTGAGAACTTTGACGAGGGCCCTCCTGTCTTCTTCTCTCACAACGACGTGGTCTGGTCTGCCTCCCACGACCTCACTCGCCTCGGCATGGGTGCCCTTCGCTGCTCCCTCGAGGCTATGTTCAAGGCCGTCACCGGCAAGGAACTCGTCACCACTGCTTTCGGCAAGCCTCAAATCGGCACATTCGAGTTCGCCACCCGTCTCCTCAGACAATGGCGCAAGGCGACTCACGGCATCGACGCCGCTCCAGAGACTGTCTACTTCGTCGGCGACACTCCGGAATCTGACATCCGTGGCACCAACGAGTACAACAAGCACAGTGCGAACACCTGGTACTCCATTCTCGTCCAGACTGGCGTGTACCAACCCGGCACACAGCCCAAGTACACTCCCAACCAGACCGTCGAGCACGTCCTGGACGCCGTGAACCACGGTATCGAGCGTGAGAACCGCAGACAACTCCGCGAATCTCTCGACATCAGTGGCAAGCTTGAGGGCACTGCCATCGCCGACACTGCCCCACCCACTCCTGCCCGTGGCAACAGCCCGACCATGGTCAAGGACAACCCCATGGAGAAGCTTGCTTTCAGCAACTCACATGCCTCTGCGCAGAAGGTCAACTAGATTTTGCTGCTGGGGATTTTTATTTTGCATTCAACCACTACGTTGGCATTTATACGGCGTTGAGAGGTGTTCTCTGTTTGACTTTCTCGAAACCAAATACCACTAAAGCGAGTGCGGCATAGCTCTTCTGCATGACCGCAGGTCGCGCCACCATCATACACTGCAAGTGTTTATAGAAGTCTGGCATAAAAGGGAAAGAAAAAAAGGCTATAAATGCCTACGAACACAGAGAGAAAAAAGATACCAATGTCGACGGAACGGCGCCTGGAGGCAAGAACATTTACGGTTAAATGAAAACATCATGTTTACGAAATTCACACATTGATCATACATCCACAACTTGACCACTACTGCCACTCACCTTGAGAAAGGTTCTCTCTGTGTCTCAAAACGCCGCGGCATCCTCCATACCGTTGACCTTAGGTGCCGCCACGAATAATGGAACATCAACAATTGCATCACGCCCTAGGAGGAACTCCATCTAGATCTCCGATCATGGATCACCGCTGACATGCGTGAGTGGAGTTGGCTGGGTGGGTCACCAACAATTGCATCCACAATCCCATGGCAGAAGCCATGGGGTGACACCGTGACAAGGAGAATTTTGCATGACTGGCCAACTTGTCGATTTCTCGCCGAGTAGCCACCGAGAGGACACGACGACTTACGGACTTGGTGACAACAAGTGCCGTGGCGAATGTTATCAAGGATAGCGACTCGTCGAACCGTGAGTTCCGACTTGAATACGGTCGTGAGATCATATCTTGATTGGTGTTCACATTATATTCCAAGATCAGGACAAGAACATCGAAAAGATGAGTCGCCAATCTGTCTAGGGTTAGGGTTTGGGTGATGGTATCAAGAGCACAACATCTTACTTTCGACTTCTGTCAATTTGCAAGGCTTCAAGTGGTTCAGATCCCATCTTGAATCCTCTCTCATGCCTTGGTGTGGTTTAACAGCCTACTGGAGTGGACTGGCGCAGGTTACATCGACCACTTGGTAAATCGACGACATTCTTATCAATTCATCAAGTAACTCGAGCGAAGAGTAAACTGAATGGCAGACACCATCCGACTTCCGAATCGTGCACATGTACGATGTCATAGAGACGAAGACATCACCTTGTCGAGGTGAAACCACAACTCTATAGCAGGCACGACAAAGACCGAAAACGATGTCCCACCAAATCGACACGACTCGAAAGAACCTACAAAACCCACATCACGAACGCCTCATGTTGGTCCTCATGAAAGAGCAGAGGTGTTCCGCAATCAAAATATCCAATCTCAGCCGACCCGAAAGGATTGTCCATCCGCCTTTGGCTTCAAAAAAAATCTCCATCCTCCCGGTTGACCACATGTACTAGTCCACAGGCCAAGAGAGGGGTTGCGCGGGGGAATCGGAGCAAGACCCGCAGTAATCTTGAAGACAGTCAATCCGCTCTTCGCTTGTGCGGTCGTATTTCGAGCACTGTAGTCTGGCGCGATGGATTGATATTGAGGCTCTTGGGTTGCAGTAGTTGACTTCCGAAGCGAGAGTGGCCGGATTTCCCGGATCGGAATGCCGGATTTGACAGAGGGAAGGACAGGATGGTGACATTTTCAAACCATGTGGTCTGGGCTCGTGCGTGTGCCGTGGTCTTGTGTCTTGGTTGTCTGTTCCTATTGGTGTTACTGGTGGTTCGGAAGAAGTCATCTTGTGAATATCCAATCTTGTGCAACGATCTGAGATGTTGCTATCTTCCTACGACGTCCAGTTGCCCAGTATGGTCCAAGATCAACTTCTCTGAAGGAAGTGACTCTCTTGAACAAGAGAGATAGTGTTTCGTATTTTGGTTGGCGATGAGCACCGTGTTGCGAATGCAAGGCCTTCAAGGGAAGCACCACTATTTCCACAGCCCTCAGACGTAAGTAGTCTACGACGGACATGAGAACCACAAGATACAGTCCTCTGTACGTCGATCTCTCAGCTTCCGACTTGCGCACATAACTAGCTCCTCCTCCATAGCCGCCAAGTCCGAAAATTTCATCCATCGCTCCTCGTCCAGTCCATAGACCTCTTACTACTCCGACGACCCGATGTTCCTGACGATGGCATCTGGCGTGGTCCCGGAAACCCGCCACCAAGTGGTTCTTCGAACGGAACGTAATCAGCCTGATTGACAAAGTCATCGCAGGCGTGGAACCTGGCTTGCTCGCGCAGCCACTGATCCAGGAAGATGTCACGGCTAGGTTGACTGGGAGCACTGGGTTGGATTCCTGACTTGTTTGCACCGCCGCTTGTGCACGTCGCAGAGTAGGCAAGTGACTTTCCCTTTTCGGCTTGGTTGCTAGCTGTCCATTCGATAGGTCCCCAAAGAAAAGATTCGTTGGCTTTGTTGGAGATCTCCGGATGACACACGCACTCGCTGCATCGGCCGGGTCTCTCGTACAGTTCGGGTTGGTTGGTTGTGACGGTCGAGTTCATTGGCGGAGATGTTTCGGGAAAGAACGGTGTCGCGAGCGGACAGTGTCTGGGACGAGTTATGGTCGGGATGGTGATGGGCGAGATGGCTGGCGAAGAGGATTTCGAGATGGTGTGGAAGAAGACCTTTCGATACGGCGGAGGGCTGAGCGGTATGCGGGCGGGCAAGTATGGAATGGGGAATGTGAGAGATGGATCAGGTTGGAGAGTCGCTGGTGTTGGCGCCATCGTGGTGAGAGTTGAAGGGCGTGATTGCGAGAACGAGGAAGAGACGCGCTGACCAGCAGTGGGTGTCATTTCTTATCTTGTGAGTCTTGTGCTATTGTAAAGTGTATGAGATAATGTGAAGGAGTCCAGCTCCAAGGAAGATAATTGCGCGTGGGAGATGGTGTGAAAATGATTATGGAGAGAGGACAGACTCATTTGTTCGAAAGTATATGTAAGCGTGCGAGTAGCAGCACCATCCAGTCGTGATTCTGTCTCACCGGTGGAACCTTCTCAGTTCATCATAGCTTGGTGTCTCATGGTATTTCCGTTCTGTACGATTGACTCAAATTTCGAGAGTCGCGTTTTGCAAGACTTCAGCAGCGCCACAAGCGTGAACCTATGCTCTTCCAACCTTGAACGATAGAATCTAGATCGATGTTAGCGACACTGCAACATGTCTGACTTGGTGATAGAAAGTATACTCACATCGTTCTTTCCAACCTTCACTTCATCGTCTTCTGCCACTCGCACGCCTCCGACGGTCTCAGCATAAGCCATCGGCGCATCTCCCATGATCTTTCTGTACGCATCACCGACCGTGCTGCCTTTGTTCACCAGGACACAGTCTCTGAAAACAGCAGCTCTGTCACCTCCACTGGTGCCTGCCTCGCCGGAACCGAACGTGCCGATGTTTCGAACTGGGAAGACAGGCACAAGACCAAGTAGTTCCGATGCGCGCGAAAGAACCTGATTTACACCAGTGCTACCGAAGCGGTAAAGCACCATGTCTTTCATATTCTCAACACGCGACTTCAGCTTCTCATCCATCTCCTTCAAGCCACCGCCATCAGCTTCGCCCGCATCGATCAGGTCCTCCCGAGTGTCCACAAATTCGGAGCCTGGAATGTAGCGAACATAGTCTTGCTTGGCTAATTTCCGAAGGAATACCTCCGAGATGGCGGAGCACAGCACTATACTCTCCGGCGTCTCCTGTTTTGCGATTTTGGCGATGTTCTTGTCGGCATCCGGGTGATCGATTTTGTTCAGAGCGTATACAGTCGGGAACTTTTCGTCGACGAAAGCCACGACTACATCTTTGATGGTGTCATTGTCCCAATCCTGCAGCGGTTGCTTGAGCGCGAGTTTGTCCAACGCCCTCGCGATGATGGTCGCGGTACCACCGTATCCAGAGAACTGGCCCTGCAATGTCTCCACAGGTCCAGCCTTGATTGCAACGTGTCGACGCTTGATACCGCCCCACTTTTGCATCAAGTTGCCGAGTACCCAGTTCACAATCTCTGACTTGAGCCAGAGGATATCTTGGGAAGGGTCGTAGCCGCGGGTTGCCTTGCCCTCGGCGTCGGTGGTACCACTTGCGTCAACCACGTGGATGAGCGCGTCGGCATGGCGCAGATCGTCGAGGAATTTGTTGCCTAAGCCTTTTCCCATGTGGGCGCCGGGTACAAGACCAGCAACGTCCAGCAATTCAATCGGAACGCTGCGCACTCCCCTTTGGCAGACGCCGTAGTTCGGCTTGCATCTCGATTGCAGAGGAGGTAAATCAGACGGTGAGGCGGGAGTGTTGCCGGTCAGGTGCGTCCGCGAGCAGGCGCACGGTATTTGGAGATAGCCCACGGCGCGGTTGGGGTCTATCGTGGTGAACGGGAAGTTGCCTGAGCAGATGAGTCAATGGCAGTCCAGAGAGGACATTGACGGGTATGCGCACCTACTTTTGCTGTGGTGTCGGTCAAGCTGTTCAGGGTGGTGCTTTTTCCTAGCCCGTTGTCAGCACCTCGTCCATTGCACAGCAGTCCATGTTGGCGATATACCTGAGCTAGGCTTTCCGACCAGGCCAATGAGGGGATCGCGTGGCATGTTGAGGGTATTGTGAATTGATTGCTTGGTACAGGTGTAGTAAACGCGGGTATGCGACCGGCGCACACGGATTTATATCGAGGGAGAACCTAGGTGTTGGTGCTGGAGTTAGTTGTATATCGTCATGCCTCTGCTTTGCCTCTGCCTCTGCGTCTTCAGTCTTCAGCGCGCTCGCGTGGCGGGCACTCGGCGGCGGGGTGAAAACGACGGGATCGACCGGGTAGCGGCGCCTACCGTGTTTTCCAAACCGCCTCCCGTTTCCGTTGCTCTGCACCCCTGAGAAAAACAGGCGACGAGAGGATTATTTAGTGGCATGTAGCGTGACAGTAGCCTCTTGTACGCCGACAACAGATGTTGACAGCGGATCTGTGGCTCATGTGACGGCTCGGACGTGGCACGAGCAGTGTAGATGGATGGCAGTTGACCGATTGTGTTACACGCGTGCACAGCATTCCATGAATAGCATCAAAGTAACAGCGTATTTGATTGACCGTGCCCGCGGGATTTGATGGGCGGTTGATTGACGGTTGATTGAAGATTGATGCTTGCTGCTGGGCTGAGCTTGCGCTTATACCCACGCTACACCACCGCGATCCAGGGCGTGCACCGACGTTGACTAGGTTGCGGCAAACGACAGTGATCTCCTTCGACAGTCCTTCCATAATCCCACTCTCGCCTGTCTCACGCTCGACACTCTGTGAAGCTTCTTGCCACTACCCATCCATAGGTGGAAGGCTCGCGACACCGCCCGTCAGCAGCAATGGCCTCGTGAACACCCAGACAGACATACAGCCCTCGACACACTGACCATACCACTACACCACTAATTAATCCGCCTCGCCTCGCCTCGTGTGGGAGAAGACTTCATATCTGATCTGCTGTCCAATCCCGCTGCCGCACATTACAGTATTCTTCACAACAAGCTCCCAGCCCGGTATCCGGCATTGACATCGACCCAAGCCTGCCGAATGCGGTGCTCGGACAACACAACACCATCCCACCATGGACGTCGCAGCAGCTCGTTACCAACCCCGCGCTCGCGCCCAATCGTACCTCGACCGTGAGAATGGCGCTCCTGCTACCGAAGACTCCGGCCCAGAATGTAAGCCGGTCACCTCGGCGAAGGGGTACAACAACAGTGCACTGACATCCAAGACAGCCGAGTCCCAGACGCGCCGCAAGTTTCAGCGCACTGCAGCCAACCCGGAAGATGGCGAGGGATTCCGAAAGCCGTCGATACCAGCCTCTGCAACCCGAAGACCCGTTGTCGACCGCCGCCCAAGCGACAGCGCTCGTAGGAGGAGCACACATTTAAGAGATGGTATGAGGGTGCCGAGCGGGCCACGCGAATTTCCAGGTGGCAGTCCTGGGAAGAGGTATGCATGAAACCCGTTGAGAATACTGGCGAGGGAAGAACAAATTTGCTTACTGAACGAGCAGGTACGGTCATGACGCTCCTGCTACCGGAAACACTCCAACTCGTCCTTCCCTTCGTACACCTACCGAACGCTCCGGCTTCAAGAACACTCCGGCCGATGTCAGCACTGGCTCTCCGACATCTACCAAGGCCCCACGTGTCGATGGAGATTTTGATTTTATTCCACAGGTCAACTTTGACGACTTCCAATCTCGCCTCGCCAATTTTGACGGCTCTTCATCTTTATTGAGCGAATTTCCAGCAGTCGGCGGAGGACGCGTGCTGCCACATGAGAAGAGCGGTGGAATGGCACCCAGAAGTGCGGGATTCGCAAACGTTCGACCTTCGACTGAACGATCAGAAGAGATACAGAGCGAGAAGGCTGCGCTGGGGATCGGCAGGAGTGCGAGCTACAGACAAACGTATGGGACTGGCGCTATGCCAAGGGTGCCCGTTGGACAAGGCAACACGAGAGAGCCTCCAGCTTCTGCTCCTGCTCCTACTCCAGCTGCGGCTCCGCCTACGACCACCACTCAACCCACCGTGTCTCTGAGGTCAAGGAGGCAATCTACAGTACCGCAGAACCCTTCCACTTTTGGACAACCGCTCCCACCGAATCCTACAAAAACCCCGAGAAAATCGATCGGTCCTGGCCTATTCAGCAGCATCATAGACCGAAAGCCCGTCCCACAAACAGGTCCTCCTGTTCCGCCGGACTCATTGAAACCGGCCCCGGTTCGCAGCGACAGCCTGGGAAACGTGAAACGCAGCACCCTTCAGCCGTCCGCATCGGCTGGCGCAGAACTTCCACGCGTGTCAACACTTACTGCAACCACACAATCTCGGCAAGCGAAGGTCAGGAGCGTTGTGCCTGTCATGAGAGATGGCGACTTCAATGCGGGCGGCGGACGATCCCCTGGAAAAGCTACGGTATACCGCGCAACCACGCCCACCTCCACATCCAGTAACAAGCGCCAATCGGTTGCTTCTGGTCGCGTGAGTGGCTTAGGTGCCAGAACAATCAGTCCTACAGACGCCAGACGACTCAAGCGTCTGTCAGTTGCCAATGCGCCTCCCATGCCA
The DNA here is from genome assembly GCA_003614995.1 of Cladosporium phlei. Classification (NCBI taxonomy): domain Eukaryota; kingdom Fungi; phylum Ascomycota; class Dothideomycetes; order Cladosporiales; family Cladosporiaceae; genus Cladosporium; species Cladosporium phlei. Next base: position 23,528 of record QZFA01000076.1, on the reverse strand, counting down.
TCAAATACGCCTAAGCACCCAGCAACACCACACGACGATGACCCCATCATGCCTCCCCGACTTCCAGAGTTGCCACGATTTGCGCAAGCGTCTCCGAGTCTCATCCCTCGCAAGGCCAGCACTAGTCAGAGCCTGACACCAACATCCGCGCGCGCATCGCCTGAGAATAAAAATGTGTCCAGGGGAACCGAGGCAACCCTGAGCAACAAATCAAGCTACCAGTCTTTGATGACAAACCCCAACACCTCAAGCTCAAGGCTTCCGCAATTGAAGAGTCGAAATGTGCATTCGAGCTCTGCACAGTACGGCGAAGAGTCAGAAGTAATTCCGCCTGTGCCTGCGATCCCCAAGAATTATGAGAGTCCAAAGGAATACGAGAACTCTTTCTGGTCTAACAGCCGCAAGAGCAGCACTGCCACCTTCCACGAAAACGCGAATCACCAGAATGACGGCAGTGGCTCTCTTATGGCCCCTATGACAACAGACGCAGGTCAACGCGCCAGCTGTGAAGTCCCAACGTTGGAAACGCCTCGGAAGGCCATGCATAGGCGCAACCGAACTGTAGGAAGTCCCACTCACGGAAACACGGCTGCTGCAACGAAGCCGAAGTCTCAACTTGAGTCTACCGGACGCAGGAACAATGCACTTCAGCCACTGCGCTTGCCGCCTTTGAATTTACTTCCGCTCGGCGCTTCTTTGGCCAACCACAACTCTAACTTCTCCACGCCTACGGGTGAGCAACAAGAACGGGGACAATTCTCGACAGCTCAGACGCCAGAGCCCAAACGCGTCCCGAAGACGCCGTCAACGCCGATGACCGCAAGCAAAGCGACCTTCTTCAGGCGACAGGAGAAGGAACGGGAAGCGGCGCAAAAGCACTTGCGCAGCGCATCATCGCAGAACGCTTTGAAAGAAATCATGGGCTTCGACGAGTCTGTTTCGCGATTCTTCGACGACAGCGATCCTGAGCCGCTCGGCGCCGGCATCCCAATCCAGGTTCAGAAGCAGCAACAACAAAGATCGGCTATCACCCCATTTGCGTCAGGCTCGCTACCCAAGCACTCCAACGAATTCGTACGCCTGCGAGGACGGCCCAGTGGAGAATACAAAGCAGACGCCGAATTGTTCAACGCTGCAAACTATGGCATTTCACGTCAACAGTCTGACAAGTCACAAAATACTCGTCACGTCAACAGTGGCACGGGAACCAGCTACAAGACTGCAAACGAGACACCTGGGTCCGGCAATAGCCCAGTTACCGAATCAGGGCCGCCACCATCTGTTGAGACGAAGAAAGAAAGCAGTGGACTCCGGCGAAAATTGAGTCTGGGATGGCGTCGTTCTTCTAGCAAGGGCGCGAATCATCCTGAAAACAAAACCAGCCCACCAGAAATGCCAGCAGAGAAGCCGAAAACTACTATCAGAGCTATACCGAAGCCTGGGAGTATGCCCCCACCAAAGTTACCGACAAGCGCTACATGGAGCGGCGATCTTCCATCCTTACCGAGTAGTACTCGACCGAGCCTGGACTACGCACGCAAAAAGTCCAATGCTGGTCTCAATAACATGTACACCAACAACTCTGCATCCAACAGTGAACAAGATCAACAGGCACCCGCTCCGCCAGCGAAGACTCGGGCATTGCATACGGAGCAGCCACAGCCCGTGTCAAATCGCGCAAGCAGTTGGGGCAACTTCAGCTTTGGCAATCGTTCATCGGCCGCCGCGAAAGCGCAGACGAGCAGCGCGCCTAAACCCAAACCTGCTTCATCCTCGAACACCATTTCTGCCATCGTCAAAGACAAAGACGACATGGCCGCTGATGAAGAGATGCGCCGACTGAGTCAAAAACGGCGCGACGTCGATCAAGCTGCCCGCGAAACCGAGGCCTTGAAGAAACGTGCCGTTGCTCGCAGCCCGATGAGTCCCGAGCAAGTGTTGCATGACCGAAACTGTTCCTTGAACATCTTCGAGCGTGGAGAAGTCATGGACTACGAAAAGGAAGGCGTCTATTTCACCGGCACCAAAGATGCGCGCAAAATCATTGGATCCGTTTCTTCTCAGCAAGGTAGCGACAAAGACAAGTCCGGCAACTACGGGTACGACGACGAGAGAGGCGACTACAACATTGTGTTTGGTGATCACCTCGCCTACCGGTACGAGGTCATCGACGTACTTGGAAAGGGATCGTTTGGGCAAGTCGTGCGATGCGTGGATCATCGAGACGGTGGCATTGTTGCCGTCAAAATCATTCGCAACAAGAAAAGGTTTCACCAGCAGGCACTTGTGGAAGTGGGTATCTTGGGACGCTTGAGAGACTGGGTAAGTCCTGACCTTTACGTCCGGCTTGGTTGTACCACTACTAACACTTTCTCTTCTAGGACCCCGATGAGTCCTACGCCACGCTTTCTATCACGTCCTCTTTCTACTTCCGCTCGCATCTCTGCATCGTCACGCCCTGTCTTTCGATTAATCTTTACGAGTTCATTCGCGCGCACAACTTCCAAGGCTTTTCTCTCCCTCTCATCCGTCGCTTCTCGCGTCAAATGGTGGCATGTCTGGTCTTGCTGCAGCAGAAGCACATCATTCACTGCGATCTCAAGCCGGAGAACATCTTGCTCTGTGAAGCTCGGAAAGCCGACGTCCGAGTCATCGACTTCGGCAGCTCTTGTCGCGAAGAGGAGAAGGTCTACACTTACATCCAATCGCGCTTCTACCGCAGCCCGGAAGTCATTCTCGGCAGCAGCTATGGCTTGGGCATCGACATGTGGTCTTTCGGTTGCATTCTCGCAGAGCTCTGGACTGGATATCCCATCTTCCCTGGTGAGAATGAACAGGAACAGCTGGCCTGCATCATGGAGATCTTCGGGCCACCCGACAAGCATCTGGTCGAAAAGTGCACTCGAAAGAAGCTCTTCTTCGACTCTGTAGGCAAGCCGAGAGTCACTGTCAGCAGCAAAGGCAGGAGGCGTCGCCCAAGCAGCAAGACGTTGCAGCAGGCACTGAAGTCGGATGACGATGCCTTCATTGACTTTATTGCACGCTGTCTACGCTGGGACCCTAACCGCCGCCTCAAACCTAACGACGCTGTCAACCATCCTTTTATCACGAACACGCCATTGAGCCAACGTCCTGGCATTCCAGAAGAGGCCCGCCGCACTGCACGTGTGCGCTCCACTGCCACTGGCCCGCCTGCTCCGCCTACCGTACCCTCACCCGTTAAGCGCGCTGCGAACCAGGGAAACGCATTTGCGCAGCAGCAAGTCCAACAACAGGCCGCTTCCACCTCACGCGTCAACGTAGGCTCCACGCAACAAACGACAGTTCGATCTAACCCACCGCTCGCGTCAAGCCCGTCGAAGCCCCTGGTAACCGGACGCAGACACCCGAGCGTCGCGTCCGCGAACGCTGCGGCTGTCGCCGGAAGCAAACGCGCAAGCAACGGTATCGTGTTGGGCTCTCAATCAAATCTGAGCGGCCTACCGACAATGCAGCAGCCCAACAATACTGCCGCAAGACAAGGCAATCCGAGTCTCGCACAGCTGGCGGCGAGGGAGAGCATGGCGAACATGAATGCCGCAAACAACAACAATTCTGGAGGCGCTACATCGGGATTGGGCAGTGCCAGGTGGAGATCATAGAATGTGATCTGGATGCGGCGAGGGCGACTATCGCGTCGCAGGCCGCCGCCACCTGCAATTCTTCCATCGTTTTGATATGCAATTTGCCGTTGGCTTTTATTGCAAGCATTGCTTGGAGCTGCTGGACGGCGCATACATTAGGAGCTGGGCATTTTGTTTGACCAATGCGGGAACGACCTCGCTTGGGACTGATTTGGAGGGGACCATGAGATGGATGGCATGCCTCGATACTGATTCAGCGATATGAATGTATTTATGTAGATAAGACAAAAAGCATGAGAATGCGTCATGAGATATCACAAAGGTGTATTTTATGATCAAGCAGCTCTTTCTGTCTGACGAACACCAGTACTTGTGTGTGATTGCTTTCGAGTCGTGATCGGTGGTTGTGTATACATGCAGTACATATCCAATGTCGTTCTATTCAAAGTGAACGGAAGGGATGGAGTCAAAAGGGTACAGGAATGTCCATCTATTCAATTATCGGTAGTATCAGCAGCTTTAGTAAATCAAGAACATGCTGGTACCAGTGAGATACCTACCTATGTACACCAGTCTTTTCTTTTCAACAAATCTTGGATGTACAGTAAGCCGGCTCAGTCAGCCCTACAGGAAAGCTGAAACAGGGCTTCGTGTCAGATTTAGTGGGTAGCGCAACGTCTGAGGGCAACTGGTTCACAGGAGTTAACCGCCAATACTTAACACAGCTACAACTAAATTAACGTTGTACTGCGCCGTCTGGACACCTCTCTTGCACCTGTCGCATCCGGTAATGTCGACTAGGTAGCCGTACTCAGATCACTGCTATCCCCAGGAGAAAGGCAGCACATGCTCACGACTCTCCGTTGCGCATGAACAGGGACTCGTCATCACGGAATAGGTAGGTGCAGTCCACCCGATGCTTTCTATACCACATCGCGACACCACCATTCTACGCGTGACAATGCTAATATCGACAACAGCAGACTCAGCATCTCTTCTGCATACCACTGAAACGCCCTTTTCCCTCACACACCATGGCCGTCTCACGCAGTCTGCGGCGCAACAATGCCATCACATACCTCCTTGCCGGCTCGCTGTGCATTATCTTTCTCTACTTCTTCTTCGGTAGCAGCGACCTGACCTCCCTGCCTACATCGCCTCGACAATTGCTCAAGAGCAAGGACGCCGCTTCAAACCCGCTCTCACCACCCTCGCTGCCATTCAAGAAGCAGGACCCCAACGAGATCCCTGCCCCACCGCCTGTAGTCCACTACCACATGAACAATGTTACCACCACGGATGACCCAATCGGCAACCGCGAAAGCGTGCTCATCCTGACGCCTCTCGCGCGCTTCTATCAAGAGTACTGGGACAATCTGGTCAAGCTGAGCTACCCACACGACCTGATTTCGCTGGGCTTCATCATCCCTAAAGGAAAAGAGGGCAACGAGGCCACGAAGTTGCTGCAAGAGCGGATTCAAAAGACACAGTCACCTACAAACAAGAACCGCTTCGCCTCGATCACCATTGAGCGCCAGGATGACGAGCCTCCTACCGCGCAGACCGAGTCTGAGCGTCATGCTCTTAGCCACCAGAAGGAGCGCAGAGCAGCTATGAGCCGTGCACGCAACAACCTCTTGTTTACCACTCTTGGTCCCACCACGTCCTGGGTTCTTTGGCTTGACAGTGACATCATCGAGACCCCGCCTACGCTCATCCAGGACCTCGCCAGCCACAACAAGGAGATCATTGTGCCCAACTGCTTCCAGCGGTACTACAACAAGGAGAAGGATGCTCAGGATATTCGGCCGTACGACTTCAACAGCTGGCAGGACTCGCCGACTGCGCAGGGACTGGCGGAGAAGATGGGACCCGATGAGATCTTGTTGGAGGGATATGCGGAGATGGCGACGTACAGGACGCTGATGGCGTACTTGGGTGGTATGGACTGATTCCTTTCAATGCTCGCCAATTGAGCCAGATTACTGACAGTTTGCAGACCCCAATGGCAACAAAAAGAAGGTCATTGACCTTGACGGCGTCGGTGGTACTGCCCTTCTCGTCAAGGCAGATGTCCACCGCGACGGCGCCATGTTCCCTCCTTTCCCCTTCTACCACCTCATTGAGACGGAAGGTTTCGCCAAGATGGCGAGACGACTGGGTTGGAAATCATACGGCCTGCCGAACTACTATGTACGGTTTCCTAATTCCCCTTGCTTGAAATCCTCACTAATGTATTCCCAGGTGTACCACTACAACGAGTGAAAAGAGATAAGCCTCGATATCCTAAATCCTACCGATTGCAGATTGTTCTGACAGGTGGGCGGCGGCGGCGGCGTTTGGAAAGGTGTTTTGATGATGGGCATGGTTATTCGAAAAATGAGTAGTGGTGGATATACAGCATACAGAGGCTATGAAAGGCCTATACCCGAGTGCTAATGCTATTGTTAGCCGTAAGATACTTTTCGCTTTCAACGTTTTATTATCTTGGTCAAAGCTTGTGGACACTTCACTAACTGGAAGATTATGTGCACGTGATGCGCTCTACTACGAGCGATTTTCGATTTCACTGCTTGAGCGCGTTTTTCGCCTCTGGTTTCTTGAGGCTACTTCACTGAACACACCCGAAAGTTTGCTTATTGGAAGTGAAGGAGGGTCGGCCTAACTTTGCTGCTGCAGGACTTTGTCACGACACTTCTTGATCGCGACACTTCTACAACACCTTACCACCACCAGCTTACCACCGCTTTACCACCGCCTTGCTACCACTCTCCTACCACTACGTCACCCCACCACTCTACGCTATAACTCGACAAGACACCGCACGCCACTTCGCAAATAGATCGAGTCGGCCTGAGCCCCATCTCTACTGACGGTCGCTACTTCGCGCCATCCCACGATAAACCCGAGTATCATCCCGAGGAAATCGGACCGATGGCTTCCACAACAAGAGCCATGTCTCTCATCAACAGCAACGCACTCGTTGTCGCCAACCCACAGCCCGAGGCTGATCCCGACAACACCTCTTCGGGCGATCCGGATGGTCTCCCACAACCCGACCGCCTTGCACACGCACATCGTGGTGTACCACAGAAAGCTCGAGCTCCGCAACTAGAGGTGGGCACATTCTCTTTTTGACATGACAAGCTCTCACTAACCAGACACGACAGATGGACTGCGCCACTACCAGAGTCCCTTATCCCAACCCTCGCTCAGAAAAGGACCTCTTGGCCACACTCTCAAACGAACTCCTCCTTAAAATCACCAAGCACCTACCTGCCCGCGAAATTTGTCGCCTCCGAGGACTCAACCGACACATGCGAAGACTCATCGACACAAATGAGCAGTATCTGGTTAAGGATGCCATCAAACATCACCAGGATCGCATCCACGCCGAACACAAGCTGCTCACCGATCTCTCTGACTGTGATATGGTCGACGTGCTGTACCGATATTCCTTCACTATGGTCCCATGGACTCATTCTTGTCGCGCCACACAAAAGCCGTAGCTGTGGCTCTCGGGCGCAGCTGGGATGCATCTAAGCCCAGGACTCAGAGAACGTTTGGGGTGGCTATTCTGCTGTACAACTACGCCCGGTTTCAGCACGAGCCAGACCCACGATTCCGCCAGCATCTGCTCGGGCAGATCCACAGGAAGCCGGGATTACGAACTCCTACAGCTGTACCTCAATTGAGCCTGGACGCGCTCTTTGCCAGGTTGGACGCCAACAGAACATTTGGCCACGGCACTTACTCAGGGATCCCCTCGATCGTACTTACCACACGACGTATGGACGTATATGCCTCGCACGAAATAATCCGAGGGCAATTCAGCCGCAAAAATGCCCTGTTTCACGAACTGCTCGGCCTGCCTCTGTTGGGCAAAGGCAAGTCTTTGGCGTTCTGCTCTCACAACCCTAGGGCCTTTCTCATGCTCGCCTCTATTGACTCGGGGCCCTCGATTCTGCTGCAGAAAGCCGCTGTCCTGGAAGATATCTACATCTGGTAGACGAGGGCCTGAGCTGAGGGACGTCTGATGACTGGGTTACGGTGAAGGTCGGTTTGGGTACAACAGCATGCGATATTAGGTTGAGTCTGGTGTGGATGTGCGTTGATAATGCAGGTTGGATGATATCGACGCCTTGCTATGATTTGTGGAAACACGAGAGTGTTTTGACGACGTTTGGAGTACAGGATTGGATCAGGAACGAAGGTGCATTATTGGTGCGGGTTGGATAGGGCGTTGGCCTGGAAGTGTGTTGCGAATCCATAAGGAAGCGGTTTGGCTGCGGTCTAATTGCGAGGTGCATGCCTGATACAGTACCAAGATTGAGAAGATTGAGACGATGATTGAAGCTCCTGATTCTGCTCATGTGAGCGAAATGGCTTCCGTTACGACATCAGGGTTGGGGTTGGGTTTAGAACACAGCCTGGGTACCAATGCAAATTGGATTGACGTGGTTAGAGTTTTGCGTAATTGCACATCAAAGGGGGGAGATGCGATAGAAAAGGCGAGGAAGCTAGCTTTCATCGAGTTGAGGTGATCAGAATAACAGGACAAAGACAAAGGCGAAGGCGACGTTTGTAAGGTAAGCCAAGCACTTCCATCATGATTCAAATTGTCTGGGAACTTTCAACGAACAACGATTGCTTGGTCGAATTGATTCATTCAATAGAGTTTCCAAAAGTCGGATTCCCGTCTACGAAGGCAAGATGTCATAGATGATTCCTTCTTTGCCTGCGATCTGGACTGCTCGTGGTTTTTGTGATCTCGAGGGGAAATTCGTCTGCCCGGTAGGCAGCATGTGAATGCCACTTCTTTCGGATCTCAGTCTGGTGGCTGTACATAGTGATGCATCTATCAGAGTGGCTTGGTAATTATACCGTCGATGGTCAAGGATGTTACGACATCGATCAGATGATGGCGGAACGAAGGTGCACATTCGCCTTAGCGCCGGTCAACACGGACTTGCTTAGGAATCACGCCATAATAGGTAGAAAGTATGTATAGATGTAGTCTTCGCACATCATCAGCATTTACATTCGCAGTGTGACCTGTTCCATTCTACTGGTTACTCCAAACAAGATCATCGAACACGTTGCCTAAGCCTTTAAAATGCCTCCTCTCGCAGACACTCTTGCTTCGATGTGGGCGTTCTGTCCTACTGGAGGACAAATCAACATACCCGTTTCGACTACGAGCTCAAGCAACACCGTATCTGGAGACTCGGGAAAGACAACGACGAAGACTGGCTGAGAGCTTCCCGAATTGCCAGTCCCATACGAGATACACATACGCAGCTTCGGCGTCCAGAGCCATCCTACAACACCTTACACGAGCGAGCCAGCACGCATATCAGCATCTTCTGTCCGGGTAGAAAGCCTGCCATCTCGCCCATATGTGTGGAAGTCGACATGACTCCACCCAAGTATCAACACAATTCAAGCCACCCTCGACGATGCGGCAATATCACGCTCGTTGCGTGTACGCAAAGCGAGTGGATCATGGAAGCACGAGTCGATTACCAGATGGCCCGGAAGTCACTCTTGAGGGTGAAGGAGTGCAGGGCTATGCAACAGACCCTCGATGCATGGGTCTCCAAATTTGAAGCCACGCACGAAGATTCGCGAAATGTACTGCGGAAGATTAATCGTTGCTGGTGCGCTCGATGGTCGGCGAATTGGTTGGCGTGCCAGAGAGTCTGATCAACCGTGTGGACAAGTTTTTGAAGACTGCGAGCGGGAGCTTTTTTATGAATAATGGAGTGAATGATATGCCAAGCTTTCGACCTCACTTGACTGCCTCTCTGACCTTGACTTGTGATTTTGCCGTCTGTCACCAGCGAGCGTTTGATGGCTGCTTGTAGGACCGGCAGTTGTAATTTTTTATCTTGTGATGAGCTTCTCAGCGCGCGACTTCGTTTGCTGTGACATGTCAGCACATGCCAATATCACCAACACTGAGCCATTGAGCAACTGAGCAGCCAGCTCCACCACCCAGCAACAATCCCATTCCAACAACCCTTACTCGACCACCAACTTTAGAGAACAACCAGCTACATACAAATACACTAAACAGCAACGATGGCCGGCTACCTACCCCACCTCGCCCTCCTCTCGCCCAAACAAAAGTACTCGCCATACCGCGAAGGCGAGCGCCACTCCATGTCTGCGCCAAACTCAGCCAAATCACCATTTTCTTCTTCACCAACCCTCGAGCGCTCCAATACCGCCACCCCAAATAGTTTCGGCTTCCACGGCCATTCGCCAAATCCGTCCGCATCTCTCAACGCCGCAACACCTCAGAGTTTTGGCTTCCACGGCCATTCGCCAAAGCCCTCGACATCGTTCACGACTTCCAAGCTACCACACTCCCTGGCCAAAGCAACGCCACGGGCGGGAAACACCACACCCTTGCCGTTCTACTCTCCCAGCGTGTATTCATTCACACCGCAAAGTCAAGCGCCTTCATCGTCTCCATCTCCAGCTCTGGGTCGAACCGGAAGTATTAGATCGAGATCACCATTCTCCTTCTTCACACATGGCCGCGGATCCACGGAACCCGCCAATTCGAAACCGAAGCGTAACAAGCTGATGAAAAAAGCGACCATCTCGGAGCCCACTTTCGTTATGGTGAGCCCGAACACGGCGAGAGCAGAGAGAGCGACGATGGAGGCTGAAGCAGCGGGACTTGGGTTGCTGTTGGCCGATGCCGTGGCCGAAGTCGAAGTCTCGGAGGATGCTAGGCTGGATGCAGACGGAGGCGACGAGACAGGCGTGGACAACGGAGGCTGCAAGCAGACCAAGCGCTGGAGCCGGGCGCCTTTGCTGCCCGATTTCGACTTCTCCTCAACGTCCTCAAACTCCAACCCTCTCTTCGACCCGATGCCCGATGAGATCACCGAAGAGCCCGGAATGCCGACAGAACACAACGAAGCGACAAGCGTCGTCTCCGATCTCCGTGAAGCGGCCACCCAAGCCTACGCCGCTCAAACGACCATCTCCATGAAAACAAGCAAACCCACTTACCGCTGCAACATCCACGCCCAGAACAGCGCCTCCCACCTTGCCGTCGAGCGTGCCTGTCGTGAGATCATCACAGAAGCCGGCGGCCACGTCCTCGATTCTTACTCGTTCCCAGGCGGCTTCATGTTCAGGATCCCGCCAGAGGTCCCTGCACCCATCGCGTCGTGCGAGCTTCCCGCTCGAGGCGTGAAGATCGAGTTGGAGAAATGGAGCGAGTTCCCGTTGCCGAACTTCGATGGCTTGAGCATGAATCCACCGAGTACAACTTTCAAGGATGAATGGCTTGCGGTACACAGCGAGGCGGCGCAGGTGAAAGCGATTGAGCGCCTGAGAGGTAAAGGCAAAACAGAGAAACGAGTTCAGTCATGGACCGGTGCTTTGCTGGCATGGGAGAAGTCAAAAGGAAAGCAAAGTCAGGATACACCAAAGAGGCACAGCATAATGAAAGGGTTGCTCACAGGTAGCAAGGGAGCGACAGAGAAATCACACCGGTGCTTGCCAGCGAGCCTCGAGACGATTCGAGGATGCGGACATGAAGGAAGCAGTGTTATCGAGAACGTGTCGACGACTCCCAGAAGCGCGAAGCATTCGCATTCGCACGGCAACAGTGAACATCGCTTCACTGTGGTCTCGGATTTCGCTGGCAGCGACGACGAGAGTGTTGCCGAAGAGTGGGAGAGCGTGCGGAGCCAACTAGGGGGTTAAGCACAGCATACGGTCGTAGATGGAGACTCAAAATTGTATAGTTGTCTATGAATGAGGGAGCACATTCCCGGTGGACAAGGTCAGCTGATTTAGCTCCAGCTGATACTGTGGAGGAGATTAGCGATTCTGCTTCAGCATTGGCAGGGTGATAGAAGACTTACCCCAACATGATTCCTGCTCCAACGGCCATAGCCATGAATTGAGTCACAATACCTTGCAGTTCCTTCAGCTTATTTGGGCCAGTCTCGAGCATCTCCGGGATGACACCGACTGTTCCAACGTAAAGGAAAGTGCCAGCCGTGAACGGCAGGAGAAGGTCACCCCATTGCAAGCTGGTTCCAAGAAGACCCTGGTTACCCAGTCCTTTGGCCAGCTCGATGGATGCGCTGTTGCCACCGAACTCCTGGACGGCAACACCGATAGCAGTTCCCAGTACCGCACCCATAGCTGTCACGAATTGCAGTCCCATGGCGAGCTTCTTGCTCATGCCGCCCTGGATGAGCAGAGCGAAGTCACCAACCTCGTGAGGGATCTCATGGCAGAAGACAGCAAGAGTTGTAGTAGCGCCGATGGTGGGAGAGGCATAGAAGGAAGAGCTCAACGCAAGGCCATCGGTAATGTTGTGAGTGAAATCAGCAACGATGTTGAGATATGCCGAGAGCTTGATCTCTTTCTTGGGCGGCTCATTGATAGACGGCGCCGCAGACGAAGACTTCGTGTCCTTACCCTTGCGGTTACGAATAGCAGCAGCCGTGTCTTCGAGAGCAGAAGCCTTGGCTGTAGCATCGCCCAGGTGTCCGTTCGTAGAGTGGCCGTGGTCGTGACTGTGACCCTCGCCGCCTGTTGCAATCCTCAATCCCTTGTCCATTGCGACAAAAGTAACGAATCCGACCATGATAGCCACTCCCAGAAGGAGGTTCTTGTTCGGCTCGACCAATCTTACGCGGACCTCTCCCTCTGGCACCTCACCAAGGAAGATCTCGGGCAGCAGGTGGAACAGTGTGTCGCCAAGCAAGCCGCCGACAGCAAAGGCTACCATCACATTCAAGCTGCTCGGGTCGACATTGGTGGGCACAAGGGCGAGGATGAAGTTCGGCGGGCCAGAGATGTAGGCGGTAGCGAGGAAGGAGTTGATAGCTGGCGAGGTTGATGGGAACAGCACCTTGAAGGTCTGTTGGAGCAGGGACGATGTTTCTTCTTCTCCAGTGGCATGGTACGCAGTCAATTGCTCGACAATGGGGCAGGACTGGGAGATCGTTTAGCAGTTGTTGCTGTACGTGTTATCGACACAATGCGAATACCTGCAACTGTTCTTCGATCTCCTGCGTGCTGAACGAGCCGACATCGACATCGACCTTGATGGCCGAATTTTCTGTCGCCTGAGCATAGACTGAGCAGATCAAAATGACCACTACAGCCAGCAAAGCCAGCTTCAGAGTCCTGACTGCCATTGTTGTTAGATGTTGTGTTTCAATGGAAGTATCTCTATCTCCAGTCCAGCTGTCCGATTCACTTCGACTACATACTGACGTCGCGCCGGTTTGAACCCTGCATTTATAATAGTGGGACCTTATCGGCTCGGCGCGATCTATCCCCCGGCTTTCCTCTTCGGCGCTATCCAAAAAAAGTCCAGCCTCCGCGACCTTAACAAACTTGCAACTTGCAACACCCACCTCTCAAAACACAACCACAAAAACCATGGGCCGCGTACTCCAAAAGAAGAAGAACCGCTCCGGCACCGCCCGCGTGCGCCAAAAGCCCAAGTCCGAGAAGAAGATCCTCAACAACCCCATCATAGCCGCCAACTGGGACAAGTCGCAAACCATCACACAAAACTACAAGCGCCTGGGCCTGACGTCGAAACTCAACAAGCACACCGGCGGCACCGATCGCAAAGCAGACGCCAACCAGCAGCTGGAAGCCGGCAAACCGGGAAAGACCAGGAAGCGCCAGGACGAGGATGCTCTGAGCATTGTCGGCCACAAGCAGGCGAGCTTGCAGCAGGGCTTGTCGGAAGTGAAGATTGTCAGAGATCCGGAGACCGGAGCTATTCTGGAGGTCATTGAGAGCACTGCGGGCAAAGCGAACCCGCTCAACGATCCCTTGAACGACTTGGACAGCGACGACGAGACGGAGCAGCAGCCCGCGTGGGCGCGCAGAGGTACTCAGCACGGCAACGTTGAGGAAGGCGACTTTGAGGGCTTTGGCGATGACGACGGCAAGACGGATGTGGTTCGTCAATTAGAGGCGCGCGCAAGCATGCCGGCCAAGAAGTACAAGCGCAAGCAGACCGACAACGAAATTGCCTTCATCGAGGACCTGGTTCGGAAATACGGCGACGACGTTGGCAAGATGGCGCGCGACATGAAGATCAATTACATGCAAAGAACGGAGGGTGACCTGAAGAGGAGGATCAAGACATGGAGAGAGGCCGGTGGAAAGATTGAGGGCGAGTGAGGGCTTGGCCTCGCATTTGCGTTCTTCAATTTATGTTTATTGCCGCCGCCCATGTGTCACCTGGGATCAAGGTTGGAAATGGTCCGTCTCATCGTCGAACGGACTGATGACTTGCGCAGCCGAGCAGGCGGTCTGTCTGCCCTCTACGCTGCGATGTGGAATCTTGTAAGGATATGCCGGCGTCTGATCGTTCTTGGGAAGGGTGGCGTTTGCTTCAAAGATCTTGCACACCGATCGCCGGGACGAGATTCGGCTGGCACACATGGGCCAGCGCTTCGTCTGTGACAAGAAGTTTGCTCAACAGAAGTCCGGAGAGCACCGAAATAATGTCATACACATGCAGCATCGTTCATAGAGACGCCTCCAGCGGCGCATCAAAATCTCGCATCGAGTTCATCAGTCCAGCCAGCGCCCGCGCTTCGTTCCCTAATCTGTAGAGCAGCACCCAGACACACAAAATCGATCCAAACGCCGTATCGCCACTGTAACCTTCTTACCATCCCGGTTCCCGTGCAGTTGTTGAGGCGGCCATCCTGCCATCTGCGCCTGCCTCAGTGGGGTTGTCGTCTCCACCAGTGAGGTAGTTCGCCTTTTCTGCCTCCTCGTACTCTCCAATCAACTCCATCACCACTTCTCTCGCACTGTCGAACTCACCCAGGCCATCACGGAATGGCTCTTCGCGTTTGTACTGTTCGAGGAAAGCGTTGCGTTTGCGCAGACGATCGTACTGTCCTACGATGCGCTTGAAGAGTGTGTTGATACCCGTGTGGTTAGCCAGCATGAGGCCAGACACGCGAGGAGGTGGGCGTGAACTGTAAGGCGGCTGGAGGAATGGTGATGTCCGTGTGAGGGCGACCTGAATGCTTGCAGGACCCCAGGGTATGAAAGTGGCGAGTTGGCGTTCGCGAATACGGAGGAGCGATTTGTGCACCTGCAAGTGTAGAATGTCAGTCAGAGTCCTCAATCAAGATTCATCATATCAGAGTAATACGTACGTCGGTGGGATCGGCTTCGCCCATGATGATGTTGAGGATCGAGATGTAGCAACTGTTCTTGCTTGGGCTGGCCGAGACCATGCGGTTCTTGGGCTGCAGAAGTCGGCGCATGACATCCAGGACCGTAGTCTTGCGAACCATCCTTGCAGCCTCGACGTTATCGCCAGTGAAAGGCGTGTAGCTGGTTTGCAGGAAATGGCATCTTGGCGTTGGGATGAGACTTGCGACAATACCGACAAGGTCATTGTGCATGTAGCCAGGGTATCTCAGAGTAGTAGTGCTTGCGCACATGACCGTACTGACCAGCTGGTTTGTTTGCTGGAACGAAGGCTCCTGTACGTGAAGTGTGTCGGCCGCAATGCGAGAGAGAGCACCATTGTCCAAGACGACAACCGAATCCGCATTTTGAGTGAGGCGCTTGAGCGCGAGAAGGGAATTGTATGGTTGTACCACAACATCGCCGGCGTTTTGCGTGTCGGGAAAGACCGAGTAGGTCTGAATCAGCTTCTTCGGGAAGCGATCGTTGAGTCTCTCCAGCAGGAAAGATCCGAGACCCGATCCAGTACCTCCCGCAATAGAGTGAAGCAGCATGAAGCCCTGCAACACGATCAGCATGTTGTATCCCAAGTTCCTGATATCACCCAAATACCCACCTCCAAACTGTCACTACCGTCTGCCTCTCTGTCGATCATATCCAGCACCTCGTCTTGCACAGTCTCGCCCATGGCGTACCCTGCCGCCCAATTGTTTCCTGCACCCGCACCCTCCTTGTGGACGTAGAAGTTCTCCGGGTTGTAGATGTTGCCATACGGCCCATTGACAATACCGTTGATCACTCGAGGCTCAAGATCCAGCATAATCGCGCGCGGGACGTAGCGCGTGTCGTCGGACTGGTAGAAGAAGACATCTTTGCGATCGCCGCCGGCATGCGGTCCCTCGGCGGCGTAAGGGTGTAGATTGCCGTTCTGATCGATTCCATGCTCCAGACAGAGTTGTTGCCAGAATTGTGAGCCGACTGGAAGTTGGTACAGTGAGCAAGGTGGTTGTTCGCGGTGAGGGCAGGTGGGGTTGACGACGTACCACTGTTACCGCATTGGCCGGCCTGGAGAGTGATAATTTCACTGCGCCAGCATTAATATAGTACGCGCGATGTTTCTGAGTTGAAGAGAAGCTTACCGAGGCATGTTGCCCTCCTGTGTCGCTCATGCGCCGTTTCGTGTTGGCTGATGTTGGAGAAAGCCTGGTGGAGGACGCGATGGGAAGCAGCAAGACGCGAAGGTGTGGGGGTGAACGTGATGTCAACAGCAAGAATATCAATCATTGGCACAAACAAGGTGCATTGCATATTTCCATCGATGTGTGTTTGTATGTAGCTTATTGCGTTATCATATCCTTTTTCATCTTGAAACTTGTACTGCGGGTCGTCATCGCGATCTCGTTCAGATATTGTGTCGTCTTGAATAGGTAGGTTGTAGCTCGTTCATGCAATCGTTATGGTCACATGTACATATATATCGTCTAATTGTGCGAACAGCACAGCAGATGCCTCGTCTGTGCTTATCATCACTTCCCTGCCTTCTTCTTCGAAGAGCCATCGGGCATATTCAATTGCATCTTACCACTGTAAAACACCAAAAGTATCTTAACCCAGACGAAAGACTTGAACGCCGCCCACAGCACCTTGAGCTCAACAGGCAAAAATGGCTCTTTCTCCCGAACTTCATCGAATCGTTCCGCAACTTCCAAGTACTTCTCGACCTCATCTGTGACGACCCCATCCAAACCCTTTCGTATGCACCACTTCATATGGTCTTCGCCGTTGATCGTCCATGAAAGCACCTTCCTGTTGTGCTCCTGTTGCGCGTCGCGAAGAAATCGCTTCCCTCCTGGCATGAGCAGGGCGTAGAACATCATGTTGAAGCCGACGTTTGCGACTTCGAGAAACTGCCGGGCATACGTAGCGCTGAAAGCGATGTGCATCATAGGGAATCCAGGCAGATGCTGCTGGGCTGGCGCGAGATACTTCACCGCCCAGAGGCCAAGAACAATGCGCTCATTCCAAGGCGCCGAGGATGGCGGTGGATTCGAAGACAACGTGGAAGCAATGAGTCGCATGATGTCGTCCGCGTCGTTGCCGAGTTTGATGTCCAGAAATACCCAGATAAGCTCGTTCCCTTCTTCCGACAGATATCGCAATAGGTCTTCCAATCGAGGTATGCGCTCATGCGGCTTTTGGGTCGTTCGCAAATCCTTAATCTCGTCCCACGTCTTGTCTGCGATCTTGATATCTTCTCCATAACAACGCTTCAGATTCGCATCGTGGCTCAGCACTACAACTTCGTCCTTTGTGATGTGCACATCTGTCTCGACAGCATGCGCGCCAGCATTGATCGCGGCGCGGAAAGCGCTAAGGGTGTTCTCTGGGTATTTGGCTTTGTAGCCGCGGTGGGCGATACATTGCGGTCGTTTTCTCTTCGATGTGGAGACATGTGGCTTTATGAAGGCTGGGGGTCGGCATGAGGGTGTCGACGATATTTGCGCCGGCGTTCCTAGTTGTTGAGCTCCTGGTTGGAGAAGCATAGGCGGGACAACGACAGGCGCAGGCAGGCGCGCGAGAAGAGGATCTCTTTCTTTGGAGGAGGATGACATGAGTGCAATCTGACAGGTCGTAGGGAAGATTCGAACTGCTCGTAAGTGATGCCAGCGGCGATCCAGTCGCTGCGCAATGATACCAGTCCGTGGGAGAGGCGAATGGAACAACAAAGAGCAGAGGGCGTTCTTGGTGAGAGGAGATGGGAGTTGGGCCATGCCAAAAGAATACCCTACATGGACTGCGGCGGCGTAACGGTGTGCGCGTAAAAGCATCGCCCGTGGGATGATCTCCGCAAGCTCCGTCTATCCGTGAGCGATGCCTTGAAGTGAGGTAGTGGTGGT
This sequence comes from Cladosporium phlei, assembly GCA_003614995.1. Lineage (NCBI taxonomy): Eukaryota > Fungi > Ascomycota > Dothideomycetes > Cladosporiales > Cladosporiaceae > Cladosporium > Cladosporium phlei. The sequence continues at coordinate 5,788 of QZFA01000076.1, read as the reverse complement.
GTCTTCGGGAGTAGCGTCTTACATTTTAAGGCTCGCGTGATCGCCATGCGTACGCCTCCGTCGCCATCACCAGCCCCTTCGTGAAGATTGTGGCGATAGAACTCGCCACGTGTCTGTCCATCCTGTCCACAGAGTGTCGTTGGCGGTGTCATCTGCCACTACTGCGTAGCTCGGATAAGTGAAGTAAACCGTCGGTAGCGTGGTGGTCATGTCAAGAGATCCTGGTTCGTGTTGCCCCGCAACATGGCATCTTCCGATACGCCGCTCTTTCCTTCCAAATAGCACCCTGGCCACTGAAGGTGTTTTAAACACTGTACATGCAACATCAGCCTTTGAAGAGGCGTGAACACGAAATCGGACGGAGCCCTCAAGATGACCGCAGATCAAGCTGATCACGATGACAAGCCACTACATACCAGAAGACACACCCGCATGCACGATTGCCTTGACAGCAAAATCAGCAGCGTCTTCACTTGATACCTCTTCCAAACATAGAAGAATTGTTTTGGAGTATACCTTCAGCTCTACGGAAGGAACTGGAACTGGCTTCGGACACACCACTTTACGATCAGGAAGAGGTAGCTGCCCTGTTCTCAATCGGTCCTCTTGCCCTACCGACCATTTCTTGCCTGTCTTGTATCACCATCCCACGCGCAGCGGGCTCTGTTGCTGATGCAGCATCGTGTGTCATGACTTCGTAAGTCTGACTCTTCATGATGATCATCTTTTGGCTGCTGTCGTCATCATCATCAGCGTCGAACCCATCACCATTTGGCGTAGATCCTGCGCTAGTTCCTCTGGCATTCAGCGTGTTCATTCGAATATCCTCGCCCGCAGGGACACTCCGGTCTTTGGCGGTTCTACACTCTGTGTAGTTCCCGTTATTGTAGTACGTGGCAAGGTCGAGGAATGATCGCTGAGCCGAGGGGAACACCGAGGCCAGGACGGAATAAGTGAGTTCCCATTGCGTCCAAGCGATGTACTCTGCCTCGGCTAGTGTTGGGTCGATCGCGAAGGCCGGCGAATCGAAGCTTCGCATGCGAAATCCGGTCAACACTATGATCCTTTGCTTCGTGTCAACGGTAACGCTCGAGTCTCGGTCAACGTGGGCAGAAGAAGTGTGGAGCTTACAGTAATCGAAGAGCGAATGGCGCGGCAACTTCCACCTTCACAGAAGTAGGTCTTTGCAGTCGCCATACAAGCCAAAGAGGTGCAACAAAAATCGCAACTTCGAAGATAGATCCGAAAGCGGCATGAATTTCCCATCGCAGGAACTACAGGCTGTCAGTCTAGGAGATAATCGAGTTATTTCGTGGATTGACGAACCCAACCAGGACACTTCTGACCAACAAAGATCCATGGTTGCGACAAATGACATTGCAGCGCGGTGGCAATAACGAACACCGCTGTCGACATCGGCAGCACAACGGCGACAAGTCCGCTGTAGCGGCGGATGTTCGTGCTTCGAGAGGTGAGGCGATGTACGAACAAGATACTGGCTATCCTGGATGCGTCTAGACTCAGAAGGTAAAACACGTTACTTGCATAGTATGTCTGCAGGTCAGCGGGTCAGTAAAAAGAAGTCCGATGCTGTCTGATAACTTGACACTTACCGATTGGAGAAGCTCCTGCTGCTCAGAGGCAACCGATTCGATAGAAGCTCCAAGACCATTTGCACTAGCAACCATGACCAACGAGGACTGTACGAAGTGAAACACCTACGCTGGGATTCAGTAACCTGCGACGATCCAATCGTCATATCAAAAGACTCACACTTGAAATGACCATGGCGCTATCCTCTAGGCCCCAGCCAACTATCACGAATCTTCTGATGATGATACGCAAAACAGTGGCTAACAGCACAAGCGAGACACCCAAAGCCGACGAGATGATGATCCGGTCTCGATGGTCATTTTCTGTCACCTGTATAAAGGGCCGTGACTGGCCCAAGGGAATCATCGTCGTTGCCTGGCGAGCTGTCATGTTTGATGAATTGCTGTTGTACACTACAAGCTCGAGGTTGGGAAACGTTCATGGATATATTTCTGTTGGAAAACTCTCGTCACGAGATATTACCGGCTTCGCACTGGAGATCACGATACATTTGACTGGCAGACTTCAATAAGCGAGTCACAGCTCCATGCATGCTTTGACAAAGAGCTCTAGAGGTCGAGAGTCGAGACGGAGCGATCGCCCCAAATTCTGGCGGCATGTCAAATGGCCTGCCTACAGGGTTCGTTACTAGGAAGAATGCTAAAAGAGCTTAGCTTAAGCATAATGTCCGAGGTAGGCTAACGTAGGCCGAAGTTTAAGCGAAGTCCGACTTTATATTAATATCTAAGTAGTAGCTTTTCTATCTCGAAGTAGTATCTATATACTAAGAAAGAAAGTATACTATATATTTATATATTTATATATTTTATATTATCTCCTATCTAAATAAGACTACTAAACGAATAACTAAAGTAGATCTAGTAAATCGAGAGGTATTTACTATATAGAGTATAGAAGTCTCTATAGAAGAAGAGTTTAGAGAAAAATATATATAGGTTTATTATCTAGAAGGTTAAGAGTATATAGTTAAAGTAAGTATACTTTTCTTTCTCTAAGCTAGCTATATATATCTAAGAAAGAATAAATTACTAGTATAGGTATATATATAAGTAAGGTTAGAGTAAGATAAGTACTTTAAGATATATACTAGTAAGGTTATTTTAAGAAGGAACTACTATTATTAGGTACCTATAACTCTAATAAGATATTTACTAAGCTTTATTTAAGTAATACTAATATCTTACTCTAAAGTACTTTCTCTCTCTCTTTCTTACTAACTACTACTACTACTATAATACTACTCTCCTCTTCTTCTACTATATTCTATCTAGTAGTAATAATAGTAATAATAATAACTCTATTCTATTCTCTTTTTCCTTACGTCTATAATATACTAATATTAAAGTACTCTAGTACTTATCGAGTAGAATAAGTACTAGATAGGTATTAAGGTCTCTATTTTTACTAAGAGTAAAATAAAAGTAAGTATTAGTATATATAAGAACTATATTACTACTTAGAAGTAGAGAGAGTTTATAATATCTAATAGTATTATTTACTTTTATTTCTTAAGACTAGAGTATAGCTTTAAGAAAGAAATATATTACTAACTTATATTATAGCTAGAATACTATAGTTACCTACTCTACTATCTCTCTTATCTATAAGGATAAACTTTATACTACTTATACTACTACTATTATATATACCTTCTAATTCTTTAATAGGTATATATCTCTTCTAGCTAGCTCTATCTCTAGCTCCTTCTTCTCTCTAGCCTCTAGCTAGGCCTCTATTATAGCCAATAATAATAATAATAATAATAATAATAATAATAATAATAATAATTATAATAATAATTATAATAATAAGATTAATAATATAATAATAGCTTTATACTATAGTAGAGTAGTAACTTACCTATCTATACTTAGGATAGCGAAGACGGCGGCAATAATAATAATAGTAGTAGTAGTATTAGTAGCTCTAGCTAGAGTATAGTAAACCTTAGGTCTATAGAAGAAGAATTCTCTTTAGAGAATAATAATAATAATAATAAGAAGAAGAAGAAGATTACTATACTACTATACTATTATACTTATCTAGTATCTAGTTATACTTATAGTTACCTATAGAGTAGTAGTACTATAGTATTTAGGTAGTATATTAAATTAATAGTTTAGAGCTTTAAGAATAAATTACTAATAATATATATAGCTTAGTAACCTAGAACGCCTAGTACTTAGTAACTACCTCTATTTTTATAGCTACCTCTATAAAGAAGAAGTACTACTATACTACTATTAGCTATACTATAGAGCTTAGTACTATTAAGATTCCTATCTATAAGAAGTACTATTATCGTAGTATACTATAAGATATTATAGACTATAAGTCTATTAGAAGTAGTTATTAGAATTATTATTTATAGACGTAGGTATCTCTAGTAGATAGATACTCTAAGAGCTAAGCTTTTACTTAGTATTCTATTCTATTCTATAGGTCTATCTATTGCTAGTATTTAGTATTTAGTACTTAGTATACTACTCTCTACTCTATATACTCTATTACTATCTATAGGCTTTTAAAAAGTTTTTAGTTTATTTTAAATAAATACCTATCTCCTATCTAATAATCTTAAACCTTATATATATTATATATATCTTAAAGCTTAGTTAGCAGTTAATTAGTATTAAAAGTTAGCTATATAGTAGAATATAAATTAAGAGATACTAATAGAAAGAGGTATACTTATATACTAGCTATATTAATACTTCTTAAAACTATATATAGCTTCGAGAAGTATATATAAACCTATCTATTAAGTATAAAGAGAAAGCTAAATAGGTTAAGTAAATACTTAAAGGAAAGCCCCTATATAAATAGAAAGCTAATATTAAAGTAAAGATAGAAGTACTACTACCTAGAGAGACTAGAATCTAAGAGAGAGTATTAGTAGAAAGCTAATAGAAGTAGAGGAGCCTATTATAACGGGGGTAGAATACCGAAGGTATTTATTAGGTTAGACTAAGGGTTAATAAAGGTAGGGGAAGAAGTAGTTAGTATAGTAAATATAGTCTGTTATAATTACTACTCTCGATATATAAGTTAAGTACGAGGCTTACTAACTAAGGGAAAACCTAATATCCTATATACTAAGGAGACCTATTTCTACTTAGTTCTAAACTAAGTATAAGTATCTTAGTCTTAGACTAAGACTAAGTAGTAGCTACTTACCTAGCTTAGTTACGTAACTCCCTAAGTCTAACTAGCCCGCTTACTATACTAATTACTTTAGTCTAGCTAGAGGGCTAATAAGGAGTACTTATTATACTATCCCCTCCCTAACCTAGCTTCGTCCCTAAAGCTTATATATACTTATAACGTAATCCCCTATTTCGAACTTTAAGCTACGATATCTTCTTCTAAAACCCTTAGCCGATAATACCTCGTATACAAAATCCTCCGTAACGGCTCCGAAATAGCTCCCTATAACTCCTATAGAATATACGTATTAAGTCTAGTAAAGAGAGGCCGAAATATATCGTCGGACCTTAATCTATAAAATGTTCCGAGTACGTCCGTAAGGGGTTTTCCTATTATAACGTTACTCTCTCTAATCCTTAGTAGATAAAACTCTACGACGCCCGCGACGCCCTACGTAGTAATATCGAGAAGATCGAAGAGGAGGAGGTAGAGATACTATAGAAGTAGTCTAAGCTCCTTTAGGAGCTTACTACTTAGCGGATAAAGAAAATCCGCCTACGTAAATAGTTACGCTTCTCCGAGTCTCGAGCTAGCTCTACGGTAGTAAAAGAGATCGAGGATCTAGAGGTAGAGGATACTCTCGAGTAGGCCTTACTTCCTTCCGAGGAGAACTTTAGTATAAAGATTCCGGAGGATCCGTTTACCTTCTATAGTATCCTAGAGATATCGCCTTCTACCTAGGATAATATCTAGAACCTAGAGGTTATAACCGGCGTCGTAGGAGAAACTCTATAATCGGTTTCTACGAGTTAAAGCTCGACCTTAGTTCCTAGGTATTCTCGGTATAGTTATACCCTATCTACTTAACGAGGTACTTTTACTAACTATCTTCTAGTTTACTATCTAGAATCTTTTCGACTTCGTAGAAAGGTTCTTATATATATTCGCTAAAATCCCGGATATATTATTCTAGCGTAGCGTCTAGCGTTACTAGTTCTAGTAAGGATACGTAGAAAGTTAGAAGGAT
>QZFA01000075.1:0-130274 GCA_003614995.1 Cladosporium phlei | reverse complement strand
CCCTCCCCCCCCCCCCCCCATCAAACCACAACCAACCCCAACCAACAATGCATCTCCCCCTCCTCACCCTCCTCCTAATCTCCCTCTCCTCCCTCGCAACAACAACCCCCATCCCCTCCCAACCATCAACCGACCTGATCACCGCCCTCACCCACGCCAGCCACCACCTAGCCTACATCCTCGACACCAAAGACTACGCAGCCCTCTCCACCATCCTGACGCAAGACGTGACCTTCGAAGAAGGCAGCAGCAAAACCTCCGGCTTCCAAGAAACAGTCGCAGTCCTGAAAAGCGGCACCGCGGGAGCAAACACCGAGCACCAGATCACAAACATCCTGCTGCTGGAGGAGATTTCGTCGAAGAAGGTGAAGGTGGGGTCTTGGTAAGTTTCTGGCCTGACCTGATCTGTTGTCAAAGTCTTTTTTTTTTTTTGAGCAATGAGGGCGGGATGCTAACAAGGTCGAACGAACAGCATCACTCTCTCGCACTGGGTCGAAGACGCCCTCGAAGATCCGGCGCAGGCGTATCGCATCCACACGCGGGCCGAGGACATCTGGGTCCTGCAGGGCGGGGGTTGGAAGCTGCAGTCTACCAAGGTCATCAACAGTGGATTCAAGGCGGAGGCGATGTATTACGGCAAGAAGGGTTGATGGGTATGTGGGGACGAGTGGGTTTGCGGAATATGGGGGTTCTTTCTCGTCTGTGAGGCGTCTTCGTTCGATGTGCGGATCTCGTCTTTCTTGAGCACGACTTTTGTTGTTGCATGCCGGGAGTGCTTGTTTCAATTCAGCAACTGAGCCCAACTTGACGAGGCATGTCGAGCCCCGTCCAGCTCATTGGCTGCAACGGCATCGAGAATGGGTAAAAGTCAGACGAGACCACAGTCCTATAACAATATCCTGAGATCGAACTTTTCCTGCATCAAAATCCGGTCATCAGCAAGAGGGTGTCGTATACCTGCCAAGTCAACCAAGCAATGCACATTCCAATCCCTCCAAAAGCCAAGAAATCAACGCAAGGAGGTTCTGGTTTCAATTCGCATTCTAAAAACAAAAAAACGTAAAAGGGGGTATATCTATCTAATCACTTAAAACCGCAAGACCGCCCTGCCCTGCCCTGCTCCCTGTTACAACAGAAAAAGAAAGACCAAACCCAAAATCAAGACGCTTGTCACTTGCTCGTCTCTGCCCAAAAACCTGACATACCAAGCACAAGAAGAAGCCATGTGCTTTTTCGACCATTGAGATGCTGGGAACACATCCCCTGCTTGCTCCCCTGTTCGTTCGTTTCGTTCCCTTCTCCCAAGATTAACAGACATCCAGCGTTTCCTCTCGAGTTGTCTCCTATCGCTGCGGCGTAATGCCTACCAAGGGTATACCAATGCTCGATGTCCTTCCTAGTTCTTTCATCTCTCGATCCACTCAAGCAGCAGACGTCGTCGGCGAGCCCAACGCCATCCCAACCGACATCGACCCAGCTCCTCCAGTCGACTGCGTCGCACCACTGACAGTCCTCGGCACACCGCCCGATGAAAAGTTCCTCACCTCGCCTCTGCCCTCCCTAGGGACAGCTGCGACGGGGGTCACGCCGCCCTTGATGCGCATTTTGGTGCCGGGGATGTTGCGCAGGCGCGAGGTGCGCCATTGCTCGTACCAGCGAGCGCGACTCAGCTCGCGTAGGTCGGTACGCCATTCGAGGAAGACGGAGTCGCGGAGGCGGGGGAAGTCGCAGTGTTGTGGGTTCAGAGGCGAGGCGGAACCCCAGGGGAAGACACGGGAGAGTTCGTGTTCGGTGGCGTGGCCGGAGGTTGGGAGTGTGTATGGGTCGGGAGAGAGGACGGAGAGCGGGAGGTAGGGCTGTTCGTCGGTCGGAATGCCTGATTGAGAGGAGTGACGAGCGATAGAGACGCGCTTTGAAGTGCGTTTGGATCTGGCTTCGGCTGAGGAGTCTGACAAGTTCGAGGCAGAATCTCTGGCGTCTTCGTCCTCGTCGGGAAGTACATCGGAGTCTTCGCGGTCGTCTTCTGCTTCGTCGTCCTCGAGTTCGAGCGCATCAAGTGGGTTCATCGAGTTGTCTTTGATGCTACGCCACACCGCACGCTTCAAGAAAGCCATGTGTTGGGTCGTCAAAGTGTCCGCCTTTGCAATGACTGGGATGACCACGGTCTTCTCCCAGAGTGCGCGCAAGACCTGCACGTCGACATCGTCGTCCAAACCGCCGACTCGAGACATGCTACCGCCGTTTTGCTGAGCACTGGCAATGTTGGCATCAAGCTTGAGAGGATCGAGAACGAGAAAGACGCAATGGATGTGGGTGTCCCTAAAACCCGGACTTCGCATCACTTTCTGCTCTTCGGCGAATGTCTCCTCAAACTTGGACTCGATGAAGCTGGTCATTTCTCGGAGCTGCAGGTCAACGACGGCTTTCTCCAGGCCAGCGGAGTCCCAGAGCGTCAGGCCAATCCGCTCGCCCTCGAGCTCAGTTTCAACGTAGGCGGATGTGAAATTGCCTTTCTTCTGCGGCGGATGGTGTTCAGCGTCGCGTTTCGAGCTGCGTGTCGCGAGAGAGTGATTCAAGAGTGATATGAACGAAGTCTTGCCGCTGTTCTTTGTGCCGACGACCAGAATACTTCACGGAGGTCAGCAAGGATCAATTGGGATGCACACAAGATTATACTTACTTGAATGGGGTTGGGTCCTTCCGCCGGCGCATTCTCCTCGGGCTGTTTACATGACCTGGCTGTGAGGAGTTGGCTGTGTAGTCGTATCGGCCGCGATTTGTCATGCTTGCTGTCCTCTCGGTCAGGTCGTCTCCGTTACTTGCTGGAGTAGCCTTAACGGGTGGCGGGCTGACCGACGCCGATGCACCTCGGAGAGCGTAAGCCGGCGAGCTGGAGCTGTCCCTACGAGCGCTTGCCATGGACATGTTGCCCGGTCTAGAGAAGTTCGCTGCCGACTGTGCGGGTGCCGTGGTCCGGACGTTCACGGGCTGTGGTTGGGTGCGGTGCGAATAGGCATTGTTGAAGATGGCAAAGCTGTCTGGACGGTTGCCGTCACCTCCAAAGCTGGGCATACCTGGTAGGACCTGATAACTGGGGAGTTGCGGTGGTTGTTTGGGCAGCATCTGAGCCTGGCGCTCGCGACGCTCGAGCTCAGCTTGCTGCTGTTGCTGTTGCTGCTTGGCCTTGGATCCCCTTCGTAGCATGTTGGGTCCTCCTTCTCGTGATTTGGAGCGTGAGCGTGAACGAAAGATGCTCAGACTTCTGCGTACTGGTTCTGGTTCGGAATCGTCGAATGAGTGACTAGGTCGAGGGTGATTGGAATGTGTTGGGTATGCGGTGCTCGTGACCGTGGCGGCGTTGCCGAAGTGAAAGTGCTTGTTTGGGTCGTCGTGTGGTATTGGCGGAGCGGCTGGGTATGGGTATGGGACGGGTGGAAGAGGAGGAGCTGTCAAAGGATTGGCGTAGCTTCCTGGCTCTGGTGTGTGTTTCGGGGCGCGTAAGGAGCTACTGCGCAAAAGTCCCGCTAAGCTGTTCTTTCTCGATCTCGGCTTCTTAAGTATGCTACCGCTTCCTTCGCTCTTTTGCCGAGTGTGGTGGTGCGCGAAGTGGTGGTGGTTGAATTCGGGCGAGGGGTGTGGACTGGCGGTGGAGGGGAGTGAGGGCGGCGCGGGAGGAGGGCGATGAGCGATTGAATAGTCCACGTCGTCGTGCAAGTTGCCGGCGCCGGATATTCCAGCGAGTCCTGAAGCCATTGGATAGGTAGTGCCTGCCTGCCTGCCTGTAATCAAACAATCCTTGAACCGTGGTGCGACAGGGCTGCGACGTGGTGCTACCAGGGTCTGCCGAGATTAGCTGCAGCCTTCACTTCACTCGCGTACCAATCACGTGTGCTGGTTAAAGAGGAGTGAGGGAACGAAGGAATCAGTGCATGTGTGTTGGTCAGTCGCCAAGTCAGTCAGTCGGAGTGGACCGTCAACAGATGGACGCGTGAAAGTCATCACGGCATCTTCAGAGCTGCAGGGTTCCAAGGTACCATCGTCACAAAGTCCCACTTCAGGCTGTGGTTGACCGATTGTGGATGGTCATGGCGCGATACTTCACGCTTGCCCATCCGAGCCATCCTCGCCGTCCTGGGGACACGCAACCGTTACGCTACACATGTCCGAAGGGTCACGTTGTGGATTGCTGTCATGTCGCAAGATCATCGTGGGGAGACATGAAGTTGGTATGAGTGTGCTATCTGCTGTGTCACGAAGATACAGAAACTCTCATTGCCTTGCATTGTCTCCATGGCGATAATTCGAACGTACATCGCATGTGCAGGAGCGCCACCCAAGTTGAATGGATTTACCCATAGGTGTTACAGATTGTTGTCGTGCGAGACATGCTGTAAAGTCTAACCAGTCATTGTAGGGGTCAGGGGCTGCCACCATCCATCCTCAACAACCGCCAGGACGTTGCCTGTCAACACGGGGAACGATAGCCATGTCTTTAGCCGTCCGTTCTACCGTTCTATAGAGACATCCTTGCTCAAGGTAGTGAACTGGTTTGAGTTTGATCCATGTCCAACGATCTCTGCTAATTCGCCATTGCTGGAGTGTGGGCTTCGAGATCATTTTGTTCCCAGAGTCAACAAATGTCTCACATGTTCTCGAGTCAGAAAATACATCTGTTGCACCACAAACGCAACGGCAGCACTATCATAATCAACCATTCAATCGCTTCCTGTCCCTTCGCCCGAGATAGCCCAAAAAATTGAACGATAGATCGAATACGTATCCATCGAGTTTGCAATCACTTCGTGAGTAATGTACCCCAACCCTTACCCTACGGCCAAGTCCTTCGCCAACACTCCATCATTCTACCTTCATCCTTGTCACAAGCCTCACCATTTACCAATCACCAAATTCTTGGAAACACGCTGGATGTTTCTGTGCTCAGAGAAGTCCTCCAAGCGCGCACATCGTGGTGTTCTCCGATCGATCGGCATGTCGTAGTTGAGGTCGTAACCCAACACTTTTCCGGCACATCGTGATGGATCTGGATCTCGACTTCACCGAGGATGTCTCAACACCCATCACGGTACCGGACGGTGCTATCGAACTGTTCCCGCGCCCCATGGGCCCAAGAATCTTCCATCTGCCCAGGGAAGATAGGATCCTCAAAGTCGGAAGCAGCGCCAAGCTGTCGGAAGCCGAAGCAATGCGATTTGTCGCCCGTGAGACCTCGATTCCTGTCCCTACGGTACACGACGCCTACGAGCAGGAAGGCAGGAGCTACATATTCATGTCGAGAGTTCACGGTAAGCGATTAGGTGAGGTCTGGGACAGCCTCAGCGCTGAAGGGAGAGCGTCAATTGTCCGTCAACTCAATCACTACATGGCGGAACTGGAAACCTTATCAGGTGACTTCTATGGCGCTCTATGGAAGTTGTCTAGTGAAGACATCTTCTTCCACCACCATCCGTTTCGTAACGAGAAGATCCAGTACGGTCCGTATTTCTCTCGCCAGGAATACAACACCGGTCTCGTCACCGCACTCGCGAATTCCCGCCCTGATCAAATCCTGAGCTCGTCCGACCAAGCACTTGCCGAGAGACTGCTTCAGCTCGACGATGAGAGGATGGTATTCTCACACGGAGACCTCCACCCCAGCAATATCATCGTCGACGATGACTGTCGCATCACCGGCATTGTCGATTCGGGGAACGCTGGATTCAGTATCCCGGGTCGGGACTACTACGAGGCCAGATCACGAGCACGAAAAAAGGAGTGGGCAGAAGCTCTGTCTTGTATATTTCCAAAAGATGCACACGTGCACTACGAGCTTCTGCGGGAGCTTGATACAGCGCTGGTCTGCTATACTCTGATCTAGTATGCAGGATGTACAGCACAGCATACGAAGTCCCGACTAGCTGACACCAGGCGGATCCTCGAATGCATGTCCCAATCAAAGCCCGCCTTCGCCAAAGATGGGCTGTCGTCGCCCCAGATCCAGGTGCATGACCGCTAGGCAGAGCGGTGATGTCAAAGTCCTTCTTTGCCTGACATTGCAAACAAGTAGGGCCGCGAGTGACTATATATTCCCTACCATGTTGGTTTGTTCTACACTAGATTTGACCGCGGCGATTGAAGGGAGGATTGAAAGATACAAATCTTGTGCTAGGCACTAACTGATGTGGAGTAGAACGACAATGATCGATTGGGGATCACACGCCTGACAGCAGACTAGATTGTCGCAAGATGCGAGTTACAAAGTAAGGAACAGACTATACAACAAGAGGGCCGCACACCCACTCAGCCGAAAAGGCGACCGAAATCGATGCCAAACCCACACCCAAAGACCGAGATGGAAACCTTGCGTCCGATCTGGAACCCACAACCCGCGAGTTTCAGGTCCAGAGAGTCGTCCTTGATGCCGAGACCAGTGTCGACGCCGACCCCAAGGTTCAAGTCGAAGATGCTGGCCTCGGCTTTGACGAGGCTGACGTTGGCCTCGACGCCCACGTACGTGCCGGCCGTGGCGCCGACGCTGGCGGTGAAGACGTCGACGCTGACCTTCTCGATCTGCTTGCCCGAGGACTTGGCGAGGTGCATGACAGACGCCCTCGCCTCAGCGGTGACCGTCTTGAAGAGCGTCCCGTTCTCTCCGACCGTGGCGTTTGCGTAGAAGACGGTGGCGCCCTCGGGCGTGTCGACTGCTTTGAGCTCGAAATCGGGCTGGCGCAAAGCTTCCTCCAGCTGGGCCAGGACTTGTTGCTCTTGGCCTGCTGGGATGGCGAGGAGGATGGGGACTTCGATGGCTTGGAAGGCGCCGTCGTTGTTGAGGAGCAAGTCTCTGAGTTCGAATTCGGATTTGGGCCAGGAGCCGTCGTGGGCTTTTAGTTCGGCGGAGAGGACGGAACCGTGGAGCTCGATGTTGCGCGCCGAGTCGCCAAAGTTCTTCTTGTTCCAGGTGAACTTTCCGTCGACGTTGCCGAGGAACATGTCGAGGTCGATCAACGCGTCTCGCCAAGTCCCATCGTTTCGCTTCAGGTTTCCTCGCAGACTAGTGTTGCCCACCAACGACAGGCTTTGAGACGAGTCCCAGACTGTCTGTGGTTTCACCTCCTTCGGCTCAACGGCATGGACTTCGACCTTACCCGACTCGCAGCTGCTGGTCTTGATGTATACAAGATCTGGCCGGTCCTGATGTGAGAGGTTGGCCATCAGCCACCGCCCGCTCTCCTCGGGTTGGAAAGAAGTGGCGACGTCTATCACGCGGCTCTTCCACCCAGAGCTGGCGGAAACGGCGTGCACCTCGACTTTTCCTGACCCGGTGTTTCTGGTCTTGATGTAGTACAGATCCGCAAACTCTCCCGAGAATGTCGGCGCAATGCACCACGTGCCATTGTCTTCCACGTCGAAATCGGTCGCGACATGCTGCGTAAACTGCCGGTAGTTGGAGGCCTTGCTTGCGACGTGGCATTCGATCTTGCCGGAGTCGCAGTTGCGAGTTTTGATGTAGACGAGGTCTCCCTTGCGCGACAAGGTCCAGACTCCGTTGTCCTCGCACCCAAAGCAAGTGCCGGTCTGCAGGACGAAATTTTGGTAGTTGGATGCGGCGTCGGCGACGTGGATCTCAACCGAGTTGGTGCCGGTGTTGCGTGTTTTGATGTAGACCAAGTCGGCTTTGCCATCGCCCGTCCAGTCCTGCATCAACCATGTGCCTTGGTCTTCGATGCCGAAGACCGTGCCGGTGGCCAAGCTGTGTTCCTGGAAAAGAGACTCGTTGCGAGAACCGTGGACTTCGATTTTTCCGGTGCCGGTGTTCTTGGTCTTGATGTAAACAAGGTCCTGGGATCCATCGCCGTTGAAGTCTGCGAAAGTCCAGACTCCATTGTCTTCTGGAGAGAAGACGGTACCAGCGGAGAAAACTCTTTTTTGGTACGACATGGTCGTGAAATGGAGTGGATGGGATGTTATGAAGCTGTTGGTGGTTGTGAGTAGTTTGAGAGCAGGCGGAAGAGTATGGCTTTATACCATCCGACTCGGAAGGCACCATAACCAAGTGGTCGAGCGGTGATTTTGCTCTTTGGTGATATGCCTGTGATCTTGTTGGCCAGATCAGTCTCGACTGTTGACAGGCAGCCACAACTGGAGCTATGGCAAGCCACAACATCCATTCAGCTTGTCAAAACGCAGCCATCAAATTACCATAGCGTAGTTCGATCCAGTACATAAGAGGTGCGAAATGAAGCAGGACGAAGTTGGCAGGGTTGCGAATCAGCCTCCTCCAGAAGCATCTGTCTTTCTAAGCACACAAGGTACGTGTATGAACGGGCAAGATGTGTAGATGATAACGGTTCATGCCTACTTAGGCAAGGGAGTCGCGAGTGTCTTTTCGCGACGTTGCCACAGCTTCAGGCAAGTCGAGTGCTTGATCACATTACGCTAATGGTCGCAGGGGGCATGGCATGCGCCGTAACTCGTATGTATGCAGTGCGAAGCATACAGCTCCGCCACATCCATGAAGTGGAGTCTGGATCGGGTCAACATGGCTACATGTAGCTCCTCCCCTGGAAAGCCACGTCTACTCACAGCCTAGATGGGCATCTTAGGTCGGCACGCTTCATGCACGGCGAAGCGAAGCACGCATCCGAACGTGAGCCACAGCCACAGGCTTCGGAGCGCGCGACCATGAGCCCAGAGGCGTTGGTGTCATCGTGGATCGTATCTGTCTGTAGTAGGATTGTTTGATAGTGCTGTATGCATGTCTTTGTATGGTTTGCACGCGGCGCTGCCGCACCAACTACCTAACCTCCAGTACCTTACGGAGCTGCACGTGACAGCCAAACGACAAAAGGGACATCGTTATCATTGATCTGCTCATCCAAAAAGAAGATATGGAGGAATGCATCGAAATGCAAAACATACAACAGGCGGGATTCCCAGATGGTCACCCACTCTAGTACTAGTCGCCCGGTTCAGTGCTTATGTATGGCAGAGCGGACGGGATGCCCAGTTCTCACTGACCTATGGTCGTATGTGCTCAGTTTCTAAATTTTGTTGCTAATATCACTACAGCAATGTGGGTGCGTATGGTATGCCAAGTAAGATAGATTAAATCCGGAAGAACCAGGGATGTTTTATTCGACAATCAAATCTCCGACCCTGACACCGACAGCAATAATATTCAATCTGGCAAGGTTGCGAGCGCCGATGGGTTGCAACCCGCCAAGGAGGGACTTGAAGAAGAGAAAGAGTCGCCGGCCTGTCGACGGTTTCAAGACTTGTACTCCGGTTGTTCAAACCAGCCCTCACCTTCTACTGTTTCATGGGAGAACCGAACCACGCACGATTTAACCCCAGCGCAATCTGTAACACAATGCCAATAGCTCTAGATCCTTCACAAACACCTTAGACCGTAAACGTGGTGTCACTCCGGGAACACAAACTGCCCAGCTTCGTTAGTCCGAGATCGACTCAGGGAGTAGGACAACCATTTCCGGGCATTAACCAGAGATCAGGATAAGTACAACGAGCACCCAACATCCACTTTCACCTTCCCTGTCAAACCATAACTGTCGCTCATTCCATCAACACTCAGCTGGACTGTCTGCTCCGTCATAATCAACATGCCGTCGTTCACTTCAACCACTGTTCTCCTTCCTCTTCTCCTACAAGCCATCCCGGGCAGCTGGTCTGCTCCCACAGGCGCACCACTACTTTCCCGCCAGTCTTCCGAGCCTGAAGAATACACCGCCAACCCCGACATCGGTCCCGGTGGAAGCACTTTCCTGGACTCGCCTCACTTCCGCGTCTACGGCAACAGCGGCGACGAGGCTCAGAATGCCATCGGCAAGCTCGAAGCCGCTTTCGAGTGCTTCGTCCGAGGTCTGAACTTCCGCTCCACAGGCCTCTCCTTTAACAGCGACAACGACGCCGGCCCATGGACCAAGACCAACATCTACTCGGTTCCGGAACTGGCCAACGCCGCCGGCGTCATGCACTCCGACGCCACCACCGGCATGGGATACGTCGAAGTCCAGCAGGACTACCTCACGGCCGCGGACGTCACGGTCCACGAATGGGGCCACGCTCTGCACTACCACCAGAAAACGTGGGTCGACCAATCGCGCACCGGCGCGTGGTGGGAGATGTTCGCCAACTGGATCGCCGACACCTACCAAACGTCAGACAATTGTGCTGCAGCGCGCGAGAAGCACGGTCAGCCAACTGAAGACACCATGATCGATCTGCCCAAAGTCATCGGGGACTCGTTCCAGGTCATCGTCGACGGCTCTGTCGACACCGGCAATTACTACCAGTCATGGCCTTTCCTCACGTACCTGACGAACAACCTCGATGACTTCCCTAACTTGGGCCCGGACACGCTCCGCCAGATGATGGTGCAGTACGAAGAGGCTAGCAACGAAACGCCGCTGCACACTCTCCAGCGCGTTGCAGGTAACACTTCCGTCGCCGAGATCGTCGGCCGCTACTGGGCGCGCATGGCGTTCGTCGATATTGGCCACCCGTCAGCGGGCGAAGTCTTTGAGACCGTCAAGTCGCAGATCAACTACGAGAACGTGCAAGCTTCTGGCAGTGGATCTTACGCTGTCATTGCAGCCAGGCAGCCGCAGTACATGGGCGCCAACATCATTCCTCTGTCTGCTAGCGGTGGTACTGTCAGTGTCGAGATCACGGCTGATGCTGCTTACACTGCTACTCTCGCGGTGTCGTCCAGTACTGGGGTCACTTACACGGTTGTTGAGGGCTCAGGCTCGGTTGAAGTCGCTGCAGGAGATGAGGTCACTTTGGTCGTGGCCAACACTCCTGAGGAGCTCATCTTGTACGATGCTTTCAGCTTGAGCAGTGAAGTATCGAAGGGTCTAGACTACTCGTTCACTCTCTCTGGGGCCACTGTTGTGTAGATAGAGGTTGAATTGATCGTTGATTCTCGAGCTCCATGACTCGGTAGTATTCTGCCAACCTGTAAGCTGTAATCGCTGCATTCTATCGTTGATATTCCCGATACTAAAACCCGCACGCCCTGCCCTCCGTCCAACGTAGCAGTCTCAAGCACCTGTATTCGCAAGGCTCGTTCCCACAAAAACCACAAGCACAGCCGCATACGCCGCTGTCGCTCCCAGAACCTGGTCAGCTTTGAGATCAGTGCCAAACGTGACTCCGATCGCAAAGATCAACATAGCAATGCACGTGGTGACCAAGCTAGAGGTCCTGCCTGGAATGTTGGCCATCACAAGCACTGGGACGATGAGGAAGAGGCCTCCCGCAGACGCCATGCTGAATCGCAAAAGCAAGTGTTTTGACTTGTTGGCCTTGATCGCTGCTGTCCGTGCGACCCCTGGCAGCCTTGGAAGGAAGCGATCGCCGGCGATTGGCAGTTCACCGCATGGGTACACATGTTGCGGTATCAAACACGCCCATTCCATGGCTAGTCGGTCGAGCTCTTTGGATGACTTGAGGTAGAATGGGTCGTCGTCGTCGTTTTCGCCACAATCGACAGCGCGTTGCTGCATGTAGTCGAGATCTCGCACCGCGTCGCCTGCGTGAAGTAAATGTGTCAGGGATGCTTTGCTTGAAGACCAGGACGCTAGCATACAATACTCATGGATTTGTTCTCGCAGGCGACCAATGACAGCGTCAGAGGTCTCACCATCAGGATACTTGTAGAGTTTTGCAACTTGGATTGAGATGTCCCGCTGCTGATGGGCAAGAACGAGTCGCTGTGTAGCGGCGATGTTCAGCGTAGCCGTCTTTGGACTGTACTTGTCCTCACTACGCCTCAAAGTCGTGAAACAATCGATCCCCGCGGCATTCCACGCCTTGGTCCTCCACGTAAGGGAGGCTTGCTCGCTCCTAGACTTTGGTGTTTCCGGCAGTCGTGGCTCAGGCAGAGGTGGTGTTGGTCTTCGATCCTCCCAGACTTGATGCATCTGCCCTGACGTGGGTGGGTAGGATGGTAGGGCCTCCATAGTCTGCGCTTCGAACAAGAAGACTTGTCTTCCTTGCGGTATGTTCACTCCGTACGGGAACGCGGGTCCTGTTCTGGCGGCGGCACGTGTTGCATCCAGTTCCACCGGCGAAGGATGGAGCTTTGATAAGTGAATCGTCCGCGTTTGCGAACACAGCGAGACAGAAGTATCGGGGTCGGATCTTTATGAAGCTGGAGAACCAGTACCGAGCAGTGCGGGATGTTGTTACACTTGGCTTTGAGTGGTGGCTGTGGCGCGACACAGCCTCCACTGCGTTACAGCCTTCTTGTCAGACGATGCGGAGCCTCCATGGGCTTGCATGAGCTGGAATTATGCCATGACAGCCCAATGAAATGCCTGTATGTCTTCGTCGTGCTAATTTGGAAAAGTGAGTGTCAATGAACTAAATGGTGGTATGAGTAAAATCCTAGTCACATGTCGGCAGCGTTTTATGAGGGTTGCTGGGGAAAGCTCGCCCATAATTAGGAACAGGTCCTACCATGATGTTGCAACTCGTATGCCGCAAGACTGACATACGGAATCCTTGAAATGTTGTGGAATGGCGAAGAGCGATGATTTTGCAGCCAGTCACAACCATCTTGACTGCCGTCATCAACGGTCGACGTTTCTGAGGGGATTCCGGAGAGAGCAGTCTCCACGAGATCCCCCATGAAGTCCACTCTGCGCCCACCCGGAGACGTGGAGGCTCTCCAAATCTCCAGGAAGCGAGAGTCACTCCACCCTGGCGTGATATCGTGGCAGCTGTTGCATTCGCTTGTATATGCATAAGGGCTAGAACAATGACATCAGCTGACATGTAAAGAGGTCTTGAGGAGTGATGTCGCAGAGTCAAGAGACCTCTCGCGTTGGCTTCTCCACCGAACATGTCACCATCGAAGCGACCACGGATGTAGGTGATCTGTAATTCTCCGTGATATCTGGTGATCCGAAAAGGGCCGCAGTGCGGCCGCGACCTGAAGGGCTGGATTTCGATTTGACATTGGAAGTCCTTTTGGCTCGCTCTGCTTTGCATACAACGTGGTAACTCAAGAAAGATGTTCGTTGCGGAACCAGACGGTCAACGGAATACGTATTTGCCACATTTCTGGACAAGAAGAGTTGTTGTCCGTTTGTCTTCTCGGACCGAAGCAGCCGGGCGCCGGAGAGCCGCACTATCAAAGTCTAGTCTACACGTCATCGCTGATCATACTCGCAATGGAGGTGATAAGGGACGGTCCGTACCTTAAAAAGGTTGAGAGCAAAACTCATTCTCGGATCGCCGTGTTGGCAAGGCGTCGAGCGATTTTGCGACACGTTGAGTTGTCGGTTCATCACGCTGCTTCGTTCTCGACGATCAAGCGGAATTCTCTGCTTCGTCTAAGCGGGCATACGCACGCGGCCACAGATCCGGTTCTCGCCTTGGCTCGCGATGCCAATGCTGTCGCCAGGTCAAGACGAAACACCGCCTGCACGTCGTCCTGCAAGTGGTTTCTGCAATCGTTCGAACTCGTAAACCACGTGAAAGGTGGAGGAGAATCGGTCCATTCTGACGATCATGGTAGGACCGACTGAACCCCAGCCTCACCCCGAAGAACCCACGAGGGCAGAGACTGGAGCCCCGGACATGCGTTTGTAGCAAAGACCAAATGTCTGACTTGTCGGCTTCGAACGCGATCGCGTGCGGAGCGATTCTGCTGATTCTTTCCAGCGTGTCTTGAGTAGGAAGTCGACGGTACGCCGTAAAACCGTTCCACCACACGTGCACCAGCAGCATCGTCGATGAGTGATGTCGAATAGACTGCCGAGTCTGTCCTAGCGCCACTGCTTAAAACTAGCAAGCCATATCTTTGGCTCTCTTGGAAGAGCCTTGTGCACTCTTAGACCCACCACGCTTGGCACATCTCGGGCGAAGTGGACCCTCGACATGGTCCTTCTGCGAGACTTTGCCGTCGATGCTAAAGTGAACGAACGATCTTCTCAGAAGTTTCGTCACACCCCCAGGCAATTGCCTCTGTACGGCATGACTCTCGCGAACCAGAAGACGTGCTGGCCCTCGCTCGGCTCACTGCCCTCGTGCTCGGCAGACTCCATTCCTCCGGAGGGGACCCAACAAAAATCCGCTCTCTCAGTCTGGGCGTTCGTCGTTGGAAGAGCGAATTCATCGAACCGTGATATGCTAATTGTACCCGGGTCCGTCCACACACCCACATCCCATCTTTCCGACGTCATGCAGTGGACCTCGCCGTTGGATCAATAATTACTGCCGCGTCTCTCCACGCGCCCTCTCCTCATCTCCAACATCCGTTTGTTGTCCCTCTCTTTTCTTACCGACAAAGCAAAGATGGCGAACGACCAGCAGGTTCTCGGGTCGTCCGGAAACATCAGCGACTCCGACAACAAGTCCGAAGGAAAGACTGTCACTCCACCAAACGAGAACACCGAGAACAACAATGAGAACAACAACGAAAAGGTCCGCGCCGACGGCAAGCGCGAATTGACGGAGGAAGATGCCTACGAGATCCTCGCCTACAACTGGCCGACGTGGAAGAAATGGATGTACCTGTGTTCTGTCGCGGTCATCCAGATCGCCATGAACTACAACACCTCGGTCTACCCCAACTTGATCGGGCCTCTGACTGAGGAGTTCGGAATCACAGAGCAGAAGGCTCGTACTGGTCAGATGATCTACTTGCTGTTCTACTCGTTCGGTTGCGAGCTTTGGGCGCCGTGGAGTGAGGAGTTTGGTCGCTGGCCTATCCTCCAGCTTTCGGAGACGTTGATCAACATCTTCATTCTCCCGGCTGCTCTTGCCAACAACTTTGGCAGCATTCTTGCTGGTCGTGCATTGGTAAGTTTCGATCGACGTCCTCCAATCAAATCAATCGATCAATCGCTAACGAACCCCAACAGAGCGGCCTCTCAACAGCCGGCGGCAGTGTAACCCTCGGTCTGATCGCCGACTTGTACGAACCGGACGAGCAACAATTCCCGCTCGCCTTCATCGTCCTCTCCTCCTGCATCGGCACCTCCATCGGCGGTGTAATCGGCGGCCCGATCGAACGCTTCCTGCACTGGCGCTGGAACTTCTGGATCCAACTGATCTTCAACGGCAGCGCACAAGCAATCCACTTCTTCATGCCCGAAAGCCGCGCAACAATCATCCTCGACAAAGAAGCCAAGCGCCGCCGCAAGACGGGCGAAGAACCTAACATCTACGGCCCCAACGAGCTCAAATCCCCGCGAATCTCCATGAAGGAACTCGGGACGATCTGGATGCGTCCGTGGATCATGCTGGTCACCGAGCCGATCGTGCTGTGCCTGTCGCTCTTGTCTGGTTTCTCTGACGCGCTGATCTTCACTTTCCTCGAGTCCTTCAAGCCCGTGTACGAGCAGTGGGGCTTCGGCACGCTGGCGGTCGCTTGGGCGATTATCCCCATCAACCTGGCCTACTTCATCGCTTACTTCTCCTACTTCCCATGGTTCTGGCGCGACAATCACCACCGCAACAAGACGGGTTCCATGCTTCCCGAACGTCGCCTGAAATGGCTCTTGTGGACCGCGCCCCTCGAGCCTATCGGTCTCTTCGGTTTCGCCTGGACGACGCAGGGCCCGCAGGTCACGCACTGGATTGTTCCGATGATCTTCTCGACGCTCATCGGTATCGCGAACTACACAATCTACTTCTCCTCCGTAGACTACATGGTCGCCGCCTACGGCGTCTACTCTGCCTCCGCAACAGGCGGTAATGCATGGGCACGCGATTTCTTCGCTGCAATCTGTAAGTTCCAATCCTTTTCCCTCCAACCCCCAAACCATCTACACTTCCACTAATCATCGAAAAAGCTGCCATGTACGCCACACCCCTCTACCAAAACATCGGCCACTACCCGAACCCAGCCGTCAACAACGCCTCGACGATTCTGGGCGCGCTGTCCTGTTTGATCGTTTTGCCCATCTACGTCTTCTACTGGTACGGCCCGCAGATCCGGGACCGCAGCAACTTCGCCAAGTCGCTTTCTGCACAGCGCGAGGCTACTGGTGGCCGTCGTGTGTCCAAGACGAATGCGACGCCGGAGCATTTGCAGGAGGCGCATGCTGCTTAGATGCTGTTTTTCTCAAGGAGGGAGATGAAGAAGCAGCAGCAGCAGCAGCAGCAGCAGCAGCAGAGGAAGAGAGCGACGAGAGGGAGAGAGAGTCGAATTTTACAAAAAGTTAATGAGAAAATTGCATTTGCATGCATGGAAACGACGAATTTTTTATAATGAACCATAGAATTATAGAGGGAATGAGAAAGATACCCGTGCCTTGACGACAGAGGCTGCGCTTTTGACACGGTAGACAACATATACACTCACATGGATGGGTATACATTGATGAACTAGCAACAGAGAAGATCTACTTTCGCAGTTGCAAACTTTGTCTTCTTGCTTTTACGATCTTGTGTCGGCTGACTTCAGGCTTGTGCCGTAACAACTTTGTCTGATCGCATGCTCTCGCGATGCTGGAATCAATTGTTGAACTGGTTTCAATACCACGCCGCCGCCGTCCCGACGCTTTTATCTTTCAATAGACGTGCTTATTTGGCTCATTTGGCCGAACAGTCTAATATTCCATCTCTACCTATAGGTGGATTTTAAGATCAACAACCACAAGGCTCATGATCTCTTAGGGTCAGTGTGGGGATAGATGTCTGACAAGACCAACAAGAGTGCTTCCCAAAGCAAGCGATAATGGTATTCGTGATCCTTCATAGGTAGCCTGATGCAAGTCAAGTCGGGTTTGTCCTAGGCACCATGCTTGGGTACATGTACGCGACCTGGATCTTTCGATCTTGTAGAACTTCTGGAATGTGTTTCTGTCGAGGTTTCTGGACGAATGCCTCTCGCGGCTTGTGGTCCCGGTTCGTGATCGTAACGCCAGGGAAAGAAAGTGCAGCGGTGTTCGGAGTGTGATGTGTTATAGAGTGTTAGTAGACACGCACGACACGCTACAGGGTTGCCTGTGTGTGTGTGTGGGAAGTCTCACCAGTACAACGATTCCGTTGTACCCTACGATTCGGTGCATGGCAACAACATTGGATTGAAAGGGCCATTGCATTAAATCAAATCTGGAGGATGCGTAAACACGGAAACAAAGTCATTGGCAGCTTCCAGGCGTGGAGCAAATATCGAGAGGTGGAGGTATTATTAGGATTATGGGGATATATAATAAGTGGTGGGTAGGTAGAGTAGAGTAGAGAGGGGGGGATATAAGGAAAAATCCAAGTACGAAATCGGAAAAATCAGATTCGTCGTAAACGCGTCTCATGACATCCGTGTTCGTGAAAAGCCGAAAAAAGCACAACAGGGCGACGACGCCGATCAAGCGCCGTCTCCAAGGGGGGTATATCTGCATCGACGATGAGGGGTGTTCAACACCCACACGCCTGGTAAGACAAGTTTCAAGTTCAACGTGGGTCTCAATCTCCGTGATCAAACGGGAACCGAGACGAGTAACTCAAGACGACGACGGAAGAGAGACTCTTCAAACGCCGTTGCCGTTGGCGCTGGTGGCCATGGCCTCCTGGTCAGTGACCTCCCTCTTCCTGCCCTCGAACTGGAGGTCCTTCTCCGTGTAATCGTGGATGTGAAGACCGATCTGAGAGGGGTTGATGTTGCGGTGGCCCCAGATGAGGAGAGCACCGAAGACAGGCTTAGCCAGGACATCAAGAACGCCGTAGAAAGCGGCCTCAGAGTCGGGGGAGATGAGGTTGGCGCCCTCGCAGACACCCCAGGCGATGGGGTAGAGAGTCCACAGGACGGCGGTCAGCGAGCCGCAGATCAGGAAGGTGCGGCCGATGTCGCGGCCCAGGGCGTTGGCGTGGCGGCGGGCCTCCCAGCCGAGCACGTAGAGGATGTAGAGGAGAGCGACGCAGCCGAAGACGAAGTAGCCCCACTTGTAGCTGGTGCGGACGAGGGCGCCGGCGAGACCGGTGACAATCATGATTTCGTCGACGAGAATGACGAAGAGGATCGAAGGCCAGGGCATGCCGGCTGTGAGGAGCAAGTCGGTGAGAAGCAGAGGGGTGGTGATGACCCAGTCGATATATCTGAGGTGAATGGTCAGCAATGGTCGATTGATGTAGTGGCGAACAGAGAGTACATACCTCACGTAGAAGATCTCACGGTAGAAACCGCGAACCTCGGGGTCGTCGCGAATAAACTCGACGGCAATGCCAGTCCACCCAAGGTTGGAAGCCATGGAGAAGTAGGCAATGGACGCGACCATGGTGATCATGGCCGTTATGTAATGGAAGATACGGTGTTGACGCGGCTTCGTGAGCGCAAGGCCCATGAACGCGATGGTCGACGTGATCATGACAGCCGTGACCGCCCAGTACCAGTCGGAACCGTGAGTGGTGATAGCAATCTCAGCGTGAGCATTGTTGACAGCGTCATCTAGGGATGAATGTCAGTAAAGTGCGCAATCAAGAGTCCTGCAAGGAGAAGGCCGTACTGTTGACGTTGAGTGCGTTGTTAACCATCTTGACGGGTGATGTAAAGACACTGGGGGAGCCTTCAAAAGTGAACTTGTAGGTAAGGTGGGTGTTGGGGAAAGTGAATATCTTTCCCGAGCGCGACCGAGAGGGGTTATAGCAGATACATTCCGCCCCGGCGCAGAGCACCCATGACAGTAGCCCGACGAAACATGGTCGCGGTATGACGTGTGGTACGGTCCTGGGTCCGCGGTGCAATTGTTGTCGTCAAGGTAGTCTGGATCCATAGCATCCGGGCTAAGATCGACAGCCATCGTAGCCGGATCGGCCGGGTCATCCTTCAGGGCTCCTCATCAACCGTTTCTCCTTGTGCTCCGGTAATGCGGCTAAGGCTACGGTACAAGGAAGAGTCGAGTGCCATTCGTGCGATGTTGAGAGCTGTTTTCGCTGTGTCTCACGATCAATGCAGGAAGCTCGAGCAGTGTGTGTCTGATCCTTGTTGATCTCGCATTGGCAGACGAGAGCAGCAATAGATAGGCAGCGGTATAGAGCAGCACATGACGAGGCCGTTGGCGAGGTCTACGGCAGTCCAATAGTGAGGTGTCGATAACAAGACAACATCTCGTCATGGACGTCCAAGCGTGCAAAGCTTAGCGCACACCCAGCAAGGCAAGCTCTCGGTCGCGCCTTGTGGCCTTGTCAAAGAGCTTGTTTCCAGCGCCACTCGACGGGCCGGCTGTAGACTAAGATCGAATTGCATTCCGCCTCGAGATCTCCAATTTCCATGTGCATCTCGACCCTAGTGCGACTCGTTTAGCGCTGTGTGCTGCTGGTCGAGACCGTTTGACCTTTGTTGTGCTATGTCATACTATTGACCAGTAAAACCAGTAGAACCATCACGCGACACCGACATGACTCCAGGAGTTGCAGAACCTACAGGGAATCTGCGGACCTATGCGGAAGTGCCAACACGTTTTCGCTCGCGTCCGATCGCATGGACGATACATGCCAATGCAGCCGTCGCGTCGTTGATTTTTTCCTTTCTTGTCGCGTAAAGTGCCGCCGCGATGTATCCGTGGAAACCTCGTCGTGGCAGCCACGTCCGAGTCTCCGAGTTGATGGGAAAGATGGCATTATTGGCAGTTGCATCACACGCTACACCGTTGCGATGAGTGGGTGCATACTGCCATCACACCACCCCCTCAAACACAATGCACGCACCCGCGCATCAAACTCACATGTATCACATTGCCGTAGAGATCGGTCGTGCCACCGAACAACCCCGCAAGCATCCCAGCCATCTCCCCAATGTGCAACAATCCCCAAATCCTTGTCCATGTCCATCACCATTGCATCAACCAGCTGACCCAACTCATCACACACACAAAGATCTTTCTCGAGGGCTCGAGGGCTCTCGGTCAGACCGATCCATGTCAACGCGGCCTTAACCCGGGCCATGAAGAGTCCAATAAGGCAAAACAACCTGTATGCAGTTAGCAGAAACGCCCAAGGCAAGGAGAGACAAACAAGAATCAAGTCCCGCGGAAAGCTCGTGCGCTCGCATGGAAAACACGGAAAGATCGTCCGCGTCATGAAGACAGATGGGGGTGGGAGGAGGGAGGCAGAGGAATAATCACCGCAGCCATTTGTCCCACGAGGAGGAAAATCGGTCTTCTGCGGTTTGGCTAGGCTTTGGTTGCCTTGAATGCACAGTGTTTGTTGTTCTGCGACTTTTGTCACTCTTTGCGATGGTGTCTGATATGTCTAGCTCTTCGGTTCGAAGGTTGTCGACTGTCCGTCTTTCTTTCTGATCACTGATTGATGAGATATGCATAGTTGATGAATTCGAGTAATCACGCACCAAGGCTCCAACCAATCCATCGGTCGTTTCTCGTTCGGTGATCTTGAGTAGATACACAACAACCGTTCATAACCGAAGATGCTCTCAAGCAACAATTCAAAAGCTATCGAGTTGTTCCCTATCGAACGAAAGAAACTCAACAAGTTTCGTGCGGCATCTCTACCTAGTTAATCAAATCCAGCAGAATTCCAATCTATCCTAATCAAAATCTCAATCAGAATAGAGAGATACAACCAACGCATGGTGCCTGCCTGCCTACCTACCCATCCTTTCGATTCAGTCTACTGGGGGAAAAAATTCCCACAAAGTCCAGATTTCTTTTGATCTTTCTTTTACACAAATCAAAGTACATAATCAATCGCTTTCCCAACTACGTTTCTACACAACGATTCAAGAAGTTTCATCAGAAAAGATATAGAGCGGAGGGAAACGACACCACGACAGATTAGGAGCCATTCGATCAAAAAGAAGCAAAGCAAAACAATGTTACTACACCATCGACCTATCCATCCATCCATCATCCGCCTATTCATCCTGATACACACAGCCTCGCCTCAAAAAACCCGGTTGATAAAAGACCTCAAGTGACAAAGACGTAGCACAGTTGAACTTACAGCTCGCTGTCGAAATCAATCATTTAGAATCTAAAGTAGTTCGTCCACTCGAGTTCCATTCGATCTCTCGAGCGAGTGAACTCATCGACGAGTCGTCGGTCGCGGAGAGCAAGTCTCCTTTTCTTTTGACCATCCGAAATGCCCCTATGTAACAAAACACAGTATGTAAAAAAGGAATGAGTAGAGTAGAGTCGCTCTCCATGCCATGTCCATGCCGAGAAAGAACAATCAAGAAAACCAATGGGTAACCCATCAAACACGCGCCATCCTTCCTTCCATTCCAAATCAAAACTCCCAATGTCACATCAACTTCGCCTCAACCATCCCATCAACCATCATTCACTACTTACCCTCTCAAACACCCCACAAAAACATGACCCCAAAAACCCACGGCACCGCCATAACCATCACAATCACAACCAACCAACTCCTCGAATCGTCCAGCCAAAACGGCTTATCAATCCGATCCAACCTCTCGTCCCTCACAACCTTCCTGCCACCCTCCCCACTCCAAAGCGCCTCCATCCCCTCATCCTCCATAATCTGCTGCGCAACCAACCGTCCCCCAGCAAGCACGATAGGCACGCCGGTCCCCGGATGCGCGCTCGCGCCAACCATATACAAACCCTGCACATCCTTGCCCTTGCCCCTCCCAGTATCGATAACCACAGAAGCGATTCTCTCAAGAATCCCCGCCCCTAGTTTGCCGTCGATCCAGTGCGGGCGGCGGGCGCGGGTCGAAGGGCGGAAGGACAGCACGTTGAAGAAACTGTGCGAGAGGCCGAGGATGGCGCCTTTGTCGAGGTTGAAGCGGTCGCGCCAGCTGAGGGGGTCGTTGGTGAGTTCGTGCTTGATCAAGGGGGCGAGGTCGACGCCTGTGCGGGACTTGATGGTGCGTAGGATGGTGGTGCGGGCGAGGGCGATCATGGCGGGCCAGTCTTGGGCTGCGGTGGGGGTGATGCCGGTTTGGTTTGAGGGGGAGGCGGAGGAGATGGAGCCATTGGTGTTCTTGGGGGAGGTGGTGCCGTTTTCTTTGGGCTCAACGAGGTGCCCGACAGGGACCAGGACGACGACGCTGTCGCCTGTGGGCGGAGCGGCGGACGGGTCGATGCGGCTGGGGACGTTCACGTAGAAGCTGGGCTCGTCGGGGATGAGCTGCTTTTTGAAGATGCTGTCGAAGGACTCGCGGTAGTCGTCCGCGAGGAAGATGTTGTGCGGCTGCAGGGCTGGGACTTTTTCCGAGAGCGCCCAGTAGAAGCTGATGCTCGAGCAAGAACCCGGGCGTTCGTTGAGGGCTTCTGCGTA
Organism: Cladosporium phlei; assembly: GCA_003614995.1. Taxonomy (NCBI): domain Eukaryota; kingdom Fungi; phylum Ascomycota; class Dothideomycetes; order Cladosporiales; family Cladosporiaceae; genus Cladosporium; species Cladosporium phlei. The sequence continues at coordinate 108,038 of QZFA01000075.1, read as the reverse complement.
GGATGATTTGGGCAGCAGCTCGTTGTAGGCGTACACCAGGTCCGAGTTGTTGACGATGATGTCCGCTTCCAGCACCTCGCCATTCTCCAATCGCACTCCCTTCGCCCTTGCGCCCTCCTGATCGAGCAAGATCGCCTCAACTCCAGTCGCCAGTCTGTACTCCACGCCAAACCTCTTACCCACCTCCACCAAAGCCTCCACCACCCGATGGAACCCACCAACCGGATACCAAACCCCCTCCGCCAACTCCGTGTACTGCAGCAGCGAGTACGTCCCCGGCGCATCAAACGGGCTCATGCCCATATACATGCTCCCAAAAGTGAAAACCCTCCTCAACCTCTCCGTCCAAAAGTACTTGCTCGCCCTCGTCCAAATCGTCTCAAACGGATGCAGCGCCAGCAAATGCTGCAAAAAGCTCCACCGCAACATACTCGCCAGCGTCTCGAAATTCCTCAACAGCACATGACTGACCGAAAGCTCGTAATGCTTGTGGCTCTCCTGCAAGAACGCCAAATATCTTTCATAGCCATCTTTGCCCTCCCACTTTTCAATCTCGTGTTTCATGGTCGCGAGGTCCGAGCTGAGCAGCACGCGCTCGCCGTCGCCGAACCAGATGTTGTAGTTTGGGTCGCATTTGAGCAGTTGGACGCCTTCGGCTTCGAGGCTTGTGCCGAGTTCTTCGAAGGTCAGGTGGAAGAGGCGGGGCAGGAGGAGGAGGGAGGGCCCTTGGTCGAAGCGGTAGCCGTCGTGGTGGATTAGGCTGCAGCGGCCGCCGGTGAAGGCGTTTTTCTCGAGGACGGTGACTTTGAAGCCGGCTTTGGCGAGGCGGGCGGCGGTGCTGACGCCGCCTACTCCGGCGCCTATGTAGATTGTCAGTGAGGTGTTGCTGGGTATGTTTGGGAGGGTGGTTAGGCAATTGGCGTACCGATTACGATGGCGGTCTTCTGCTTGGGTTTCTCCGACATTGTGAGTGTTTCTTGGGGTTTGTTAGTGGGAGAAGAAGCATGTTTGTCTTTGGTTCTGGTGGGACGGGATACGGTGGTCGACTTCACATGCCAGCCTAGTGACGGGAAGGCGGGACCTGAATGAATGAAGCCGGGGGCAATGACGATAATGCCCTAGTGAACTCAATCTACGTGGATGAGATGCGGCTTGTGACGGCTATTGGTCAATCGCTTGTGGCTCGTGGGACGATCTGAGACTGACACATGTCGGTTTGGAACGAACGATACATGTACTGAGCTGATGATGAATGAAGTGATGGATGGACGGAATTTTTGAGTGGTAGAAGACGTGATGTTCCATAATGATATTCATAACCAACAAGATGAGCCTGACAACGACACACCAAGACCACCGTATCCACAACACTCAGGCAGTTACACACAAAGGGTATTTACAAATTATATGCAACCGCTAAATCTTGCAAATATTAATCGCCATATACAAGTACATATACACATCAAACTCTCGCCGGCACAGGCCCAGACAAAGCCGTCCAAGCAACAACAATCCGTTTCCACGCCGGCACAGTAGCCCGTCCAGCTTTGACCTGATAGCCAGGCGTCTTCAACTCGCGCCCAATCTGCATATACGACTCGACCGCGACGCGCATCGAAGCCCTGGCAGGCTTAGGCAGCTCCTCAATCGCACCGCGGCTCTTCTCGTACAAGCTGAAAGCGCGATCGAGTAGGTGCATACGCAGCTTTTCGATCCTCTTGTTGACATAGTCTTCGTTCTTATCGGATGAGCGAAGAGCTGAGATTAAGGATTCGGGCGTCATCTTTTCCTTTTTCAGCCACGAGACCGGGACGTAGCAGCGGCCGTTCTTTGCGTCGACTTCCAGATCACGGGCGATGTTGGTGTATTGCAGCGCAATCCCCATATCGTGTCCAGAGGCCATAACGCGTTTTGCCGTCGACTCGGACAGGTCGGGGTAGTGGAACAGGACGAGCTGGATGCAGAGGTGCGCGACTGTGCCTGCGACGCGGGAGCCGTACAAGTCGAGGTCTGGCTCGGTTTTGATCGGGGTGGAGCTGGGGTCTTTGGAGAAGGCCAGGTCCATTTCGAATCCTTTCAGAAGGTCGAAGAGGGGTTCCTTGTCCATGCGCTGGGTTGGCAAATACATCAGAGATAGCTGTGTGTCCTGCGGGAAGTTGTTCATGGCGAACAACGTGGCGGCGCCTTGGTTGACGTCGGTTGCCGAGGTGAGACTACCGTCTGGTGACTTTTTTGCTTCTCCGTAGGCGAATTCCAGGAACTTGCGCAGCTTCAACACCCACAACTTCGCTTCTTGGGGCGATTGGGCGTTGTCGATCAGATCGTCGGCAATGCGACAGAAAGAGTAGAGGTGGATGAGATCGATTCTCAGGCGACCGGAGAAGGTGCCACTAGCAAGGTAGAAGCTTCGGCTCTTATTCTTCAGTCTCTGAGCAGATTGTCGCAAGCCCAAGATCCGGTCGTCATCGTATGCGGCGGCGGGCAAAAGCAAAGCGCGGACCAGCAAGGCGGGCGATGGAAGTGCAGGCGGACTCGGGAAATGCGCAGGGAAGACGTTGAGTATAGCAACGGCGTTGTCGAAAGCCACCAATCCAAAGACGATCAAGCAGTTGGTCAAGAAGAAGAAGACCGCTTCTTCCGCTTCCAGACCGAAGATTGGAAGATAAACGCCAGTCTTGGTCGCGGACGAAATGACCCAGGTGCCGCGCTGCAAAGCCAGGGAGTCGACAGCCCAGAGGTACAAAGTCGGGATCGCGATGGGGATTGCGGTGTTTGCAAGAGGCAGTTTGACCAGCAATTGGTACGCCAGACTCCAGAGGAGAAGCAGGAACGGACATGCCCACACCAGAATCAGGCCCATGTACGTGTATTGACCCGGCGTCTTGATCCAGTCATAGCTCTTCTTGATAGCCAATCCCAAGACCAACTGTCCGCCCACCTTCAAGACCTTCCATTTGCTCCCCTTCTTCTCTTTGACCAAGTAGATGGAGTGCAGCGTCGGTTTCGACAGGAAGAGGTACAGCAAAGTCGTATTGAAGGTCTGAATGACGAAGAAGAAGACCTCCTCAATGGGTATGTCCAGGATCTTGGGGCCCATGACCACGTTCTCAGGGTAGCTCCATATCGAATTGCGAATGAGATAGCTATCCCAGGGGATTGTCGAGGTGACGGCGATGGTGATCAGGAAGGCGATCTTGTAGAGGTCGAGGCGGGTGCATAATGGCGCGTACAGCACGGACAAGAGGACAGCGGGAGGGATGGTGTAGGTAAGATGTCTGTGGTTCGAGGCGTCATCAGCATGCGATCGTTGTTTTTTGCATTGCGGGTCGATCTCCCTTACACCAGCGCATAGTCGTAGCCCATTTTCGTGTATGTCGGGGTCTTCTTGAAGGAAAGTGTCTCTCTCTCTGACTGGAGGATTAGATCATGCTGCTTGCTGTTACCGCAAGAGCCGACTGAATTGAAAGACTGGCAAGCAATGCACACTGCGACGCGACAGCCGGACACGTAGGATAGAGGCGGCGCTGTGTTGTGAGGACAGGCAGACGCCGTTTCGTGATTCCTCCTCACCACCTTGGCGAGCCCCGGCCTCGTGCGCCAACTGTGAACTCTCCACCCCTGTGCGGCCGATCTGACTTTCTCGGTCATTACGGCACGTGGGACTCGAATGCTCCGAGGGCGAATTAATTTGGCAGACAATCTCGAAACAACGACTTTCGGCCATGCATTAGAGTTGGCTCCTTCCAAGATGGCGCGTACCTGTCAGTGACGTCGTGCATCGAGATGCTTGAAGTTGTGCAGGCAGGAGTGCGGAGTTGTCCATGGCACAGACACGAAACGGCAGGTCTCGGCTGGTTCAAGTGCATCTTTGGAAACATGTGACAGTCGGTGATGCTATCGTGTGTCGCCTCCTCGTCTCCTTCTGGCTAACCGCCGAGAAGCAATACCATGTCCGTAGCATCACGTTGTCGAGCTCCCACGTAGCTTACTGTGCCATCACACACTCGTTCACCTTCGAATCCATCTCGCCACTGCTTCTAAAGCGTCCACAATGGCTACACCCGGCCACCGACGAGAGAGATCGTCCAGCGACAACATCCGACCAACACCGCAGGCCAATCATCCATATCTCAGTGGCAACTTTGCCCCAATCGATCAGACTCTGCCTCTAACTCCATGCACATATACTGGCTCAATACCTGAGGAGCTCGCAGGCGGACAATACGTCCGCAATGGCAGCAATCCAGTATCCAATAGCGAATTAGGCCGAGACGCCCACTGGTTTGATGGAGATGGCATGCTCTCTGGCGTGGCTTTCGCCAAAGACGAACAGACGGGTTCAATCCTGCCCGAATTCGTCAATCAGTACATCCTGACCGACTTATACCTCAGCGCCATCAGCTCGGAACGGCTAAAGGTGCCAATCCTACCAAGCATTGCAACACTGACCAACCCTCTGGCTCGCATCATCTACGTGACCATGAGGATTTTCAGGACACTTCTACTGGTCCTCCTCTCTCACCTTCCCGGATCGAAACAGAAGATCAAGAAGATCAGCGTTGGCAACACAAGTGTCGTCTACCACGATGGGAGAGCAATGGCGCTCTGCGAGAGTGGGCCTCCAATGCGCATCCAGCTGCCTGGGCTCGAGACTGTTGGATGGTTCAATGGGTCTTCAGCAGAGGGTGAGCCAAAGGACGCGACCTCAACCGAGAAGGAACGCGCTTTCGGAGACAAGGGTGGACTGATCCAGTTCATGCGAGAATGGACGACAGCACACCCCAAAGTCGACCCCAAAACCAAGGAGATGTTCATGTTCCATGCTTGCTTTGCACCTCCATACGTGCAGTACTCCATCTTGCCGGGCAAAACTTCCCCAGACAACCAACAGGCGCAGGAGAAACTGCTCAATGCTGCAGTTCCTGGCATCAGCGGCGGCAAGATGATGCACGACTTCGGATGCTCTTCTTCACACGCTATCATCATGGACCTGCCCTTGACATTGGACCCAGCAAATCAACTTAGGGGCAAGCCACCCGTCACTTACGACTCGGACAAGCCTTCCCGATTCGGCATCTTTCCTCGCAGACACCCTGAGGAGGTCAGGTGGTTCGAGACTGATGCATGCTGCATCTTCCACACTGCCAATTCTTGGGATGATCTGGACGTCGCCGGCAAGCCTGTTGCAGTGAACATGCTGGCTTGCCGCCTCACCTCTGCGACAATGGTGTTCGCTACCGGAAACATCGCCGCACCAGTAGAAAAGGACATCGCAGGCGCCATGGCCCGCAACAAGAAACGCATGCCCTTCTTCTCCAAATACAACGACACACCCGAAGGAAACGTCTGGGAGCGCTCAGGCTCCATCGAATCCCCAGCCGCCGACGAGAAAGAACCCCTCCTCAAAATAATATCCCTAGACGACGACCCCTCCGAACAAGAACAAGAAGAAGAAGACTTCGACGTCGATCAATGCCGCCTCTACTACTACAACTTTGCCCTCTCCACCAACACCATCACCCACCAATGGGCCCTAACGTCCATCCCCTTCGAATTCCCCTCCGTGCACCCTGAGCTCGAAATGAGCCAGGCCCGCTACATCTACGGCTGCTCAACAACCTCCACAAGCTTCGGCTCCGCCCTCGGCAAAGCGACCAAAATCGACGCCCTCGTCAAAATCGACGCAACAACCCTCATCGACCGCGGCCGCGCCAACCCGCCCCGCAGCGTCGTCGGCATCGTCGACAACCGCTCCATGATCAACATCCTCGAATCAACGGACCCCCGCGACCCAGTCCGCGTTTTCCAAATGCCCGAAGGCTGGTACGCGCAGGAACCGCGCTTCGTGCCCGCCGCTTCGAAGCGCGCTGAGGACGACGGGTTTCTTGTGTTTTACGCTTTTGACGAGGCGCAGCTTACGGAGGAGGGGGGCGTTCCGGATGATGAGGATGAAGCAAGGAGGGCGAAGAGCGAGCTTTGGATTGTGGATGCGGGGGATATGCGGTCTGTTGTGGCGAGGGTGATGTTGCCGCAGCGCGTGCCGTATGGGTTGCATGGGGCTTGGTTTTCGAGCGAGCAGGTGCGGGAGCAGAGGCCTGTGGAGAGCGTCAGGTCGACGGCGAGGGCGTTGGAGGGGAAGGGAAGGGGCGTTTGGATGGGGTTGAGGGATGTTGTTGAGAGGTTTTTGGGATGAATGGGACGGGATGCGATGATGGGATGAGGTGATGAGGTGATGTTGGATTTATGTGTATATACCCTTTTGAGTAATTTCTAGTAGGTGGTAATGATAGATATTGGACTTGCACCGATTACGAATTAATTACCTTATCACTGGACGAGCCTGATTCATAGCATACAAAAAGGTGACATCAGCCATCCTGTTTGTTGGATGCATGACAGTAACCCCAACCCTAACACTGATTGCTCCGAGACTTGCAATGTTTGCGTTCAGTAGACGACCCAACTATTGAATTGAAACCTCGTCAGTAGATTGACCAGATGGCAGTCAACTTTATTTTCAGTGTCTAGCACAAAGACGCAGATTGCTTGCCTTAAGTGACTTGTGGTACAGACAAACGTGAATGCCAAGCATCCCAACATCCACCATGAAGCTTCAAGACAGCATCCCAGAAACTCCAACAACATCTTGCAGTATAAAAAAAACATGTCACGCCCTTCAAAAAGAGCTCGCCGCTCCGAGGCCTCAAGCGAAACACAAGATGCCACACCAGAAGACAAACACACCATCTTCACGACCTGGGCAATCGAACGCGGCGTCAAGATCAACTCCGTGGTGCCCAAACAGCTCCCCGGCCGCGGCCTAGGCCTCATGACCACAGCGCCCATCAAAAAAGGCACCCGCCTGATCTTCGTGCCCGAGGAAGCAATGTTCAAGCCCGAAAAACCTTTCGTCAAGCTCCAACGTGCGTCGCCGCAAGCAAAACTTTCACTCAGCATCCTGGCGAAATGCACCATGAAGAGACCGCCGCTGGCAAAGTGGGTTGCCACTTGGCCCACGAAACAGGACTTTGATGCTTGCATGCCGCTCTCTTGGGACCAGGAGCTTCTCGCGTACCTCCCGCCGTCTGTCTCCGCGCCGTTTGAGCGCCAGAAAGCGGATTACGCGCGCGATTGGGAGGCTGCGAAGGCGCTGTGTGAGGAGCGCGGGTGGGGTGAGGAAGAGTTCAGGTACTACTGGTGTATTGTCAACAGTCGCTCGTTCCATTGGAAGCCTACCAATGGCGGCGTGGGGAGTATGGTCCTTTGCCCGTTTGTGGACTACATGAACCATGGACCCACGGGCTCGGGATGTGAGGTCAAGCAGTCGGGTAGAGGGTATGAAGTCGTTGCTGAGAGGGACTATGGTAAGTGGCAGTGACTTTTCCTTGCTGCTTTCTTTCTCTTCATCTCTCCGTCCGTGAACATCCTCAAACGCCAGCAGTCAATCTTCACAAGCAGCAACAGCACAGTGCAGGTGAGCAACGACTTCATGACAGGAGAATGCCTGGACTAACATTCACATCCGCAGAAACCGGCGAAGAAGTCCTCGCCACCTACGGCGCCCACTCCAATTGTAAGCTGCTGGTCCACTACGGCTTCATCTGCGCGTCGACCATGCAACATGCCAGCTCCGACGACGAAGTCCGTCTGGACCACGTGATCATCCCCCATCTCTCGGAAGAAACCAAATCGCAATTGCAGGACGTCGGATTCTTAGGTGGTTACGCGCTCTTACCTTCCGAGTATCCCTGCGACCGCAAACTGAAAGTCGAAGATGTCCGGGTTGAAATCTCCTGCAAAGACAATTGCCGCCAGCCCTGGGAACTCTGCTTCAAAACGCAAGTCGCCGTGCGCGCGGTCTTGCTGACGGCTAATGAGTGGGAGTACTTTGTCACGAACGGCGAGGACTTGAGCGGTGATCAATCTGCTGCCGTCAACAATTGGCTGCGGCCGCACTTGCAGGGCATGGCGGCTGAAGCGCTCAAAAAGCACGTCGAGTTGCAAAAGCTCCTCGATGATGGCGATGAACCGCTCTCGGAGGATCGTGCCGTTGGTGTCAGGATGCTACACGATCGCTGGAAGCAGATCGATACCCATCTGGGCATGTTTCTCATCCGTATATGAGGGTGGTCACTGGTCTTTTTGGCTAAAGGGAAAACTGTACACTCAATGCGACACAGCAACATAAAACATAACAAGACGAATCATTTTACGCTGCGAGCCATCGATAATCTGATGGCCAAACCTTCATCTATCCTCTTCACATGTAATAGTCACCACTCAACAGTAAGTCGCAGACAACGAGTAATAATCTTACGTTTCCCGTCTGCATCAAATCGTCACAACAACGCCCTGCAACGCCCTGCACCCTGCAGGAGACGGCAGCATTGAGCCTGAAAAGCCATATTATGTTGAACGTGAAGCCTTACCATGTGTCCGGAATCCTCGAATTGATTGGCAAGAGGCCCCCAACCTTCATGTCCTTGCAATACCAGGATTTCTCAACCAAGCATCAGCAGCATCCCTTATGTCATTTCGGAGAAAGACCGCGATTGCCGCCTGCGGTGTACAGATAGCATATTAGCATATCCACTCGATAGTCTTGATTCCAGGTCAAGGCGGAACAAGGCTTTTGATAACGGCTGTGTCCGAGCGATCCTTCTTGATCGTCCGAATGCCTGGCGCCCATCGCCGGAGCGTGCGAACCGGCTGATGAACTCTACACTAAACGGCTGGAGGTCACACAGAACGTGGGTCTTGTGGAGCTGGTTCATGTCCCTCAATCTGGATCGCGGTGATGTGACGAGTGGTGGACTGATCAAGTTGTGGATGTCGGTGTTGCGAACTTGCAGAGATGCAACCTGACGAACACATGGGTCTAAAGTCCGCCGGCTTGGCATTCGTGGTCTTGCTGGAGATGGCGTGTTTCGCCGGGCTTGGTGTTCTCTTGGCTCGGCCTCTTAGCCTGCTCTGACAGTGGAGCGACGTCCTCTACTCGACACCACTACTGTTGCAGACTCAGACTCTTCCTTGTGCGATCATTGAATCTGCTATCGCCGCCGCCTGGGACCGACGACTGTGCGTGTGGACATCCAAACATCCAGGCGTGGTCCTTGATGGCCTTGCGCTGTCTCTCTGAAGGGGCTTCAATGGTATAAGTACTTTTCGACCTGCCCTACTGTAGGGCTTTTTCTCATTATCCATCCCATCCATTCACTCTCATTGCAACAAGCTGGTTCTTGAAACTCTATTCCTTGCCCTCATTCTTGTTCAGACAATACACACGACTCTTTCAACCAATTTTACCGACAACAACTAGCCAAAATGGTTGCCATCAAGAACGTCGTCTTCGCCGCGTCCATGGCCGCATCTGCGCTGGCCGCACCTGCTATCAAGCGTCAGGACTGGGGCCAAGGTGGCCAGGTCGGTGGATGGAACCAAGGTGGCCAGACTGGTGGATGGGACCAGAGCCAGGGCCAGGGCCAGGCGTCCGCCGTCCCCAGCGTCCCTATCGCTGGTGATGGCCAGTCTTCTTCCGGTGCCACCACTGATGCCAGCGCCGGCAACTCTACTGGTGCCACCGCCTCCGCCGACTCTGCCGCGGTCGATTCCAGCGCTGGCGCCAGCTCCGCCGTCGCCGCCGTTGACGGCACGACCTACACCACCTCGAGCTCCGGCCAGGAGGGCGACTACTACTACTCCCACTGGGTCGAGAACAACTCCGGCGCCACCATGAAGGTCGGCGGCGGCTCTTACTCTCTCGACTGGACCGAGGCTTCTGGCAACGTCGTCTCCGGTATTGGCTGGAACCCTGCCTCTGCCAAGTAAGTTTCCTGATCGCACTCCCATCCAACTACACGGATAAAATCAGAAACCAAAAAGAAATACTAACAACCCCCCAGGACCGTCACCTACGACGCCAACATCCAAGCCTCCGGCAACTGGTACCTCTCCCTCTACGGCTGGACCAAGTCCCCCCTCGTCGAATTCTACATCGTCGAGACCTTCGGCAGCTACGACCCGTCGTCGGCCGCCAGCGCCATCGGCAGCGCCGACATCGACGGCTCCACCTACACGCTGCTCCAGACGACCCGCGAGAACCAGCCCTCGATCGAGGGCACCTCGACCTTCCAGCAGTACTGGGCGGTCCGCGCCGACCACCGCACCAGCGGCTCCATCGACTTTGGCGCGCACATTGACGCCTGGGCCGCCGCCGGTCTGGACCTCGGCGCTTTCGACTACATGATCATGGCTACTGAGGGCTACCAGAGCTCGGGCAGCGCGACTGTTACTGTCTCTTAGATGCAGTCTTGCGAGCAAGTGTGAAATGAGTTTCTTGGTTGGGTTTCTTGTCTGGCTCTGTTTTCTCTGGGAGGAGATTGAGCAGGATTGGAGACCTAATGTGATGGATGGAATGATCTGGAAGGGATGTTTTCTTCCGATTTGATCATCGATTGGGGAATCGCCCTTCCGTCCACTCTTTTAGTTTTGTGAATTTAGCTGAGATTGGCTTGAGTATCTTTTAATCGAAGTATTCGTTGGTCTCCCGAACCGGTATCCTCCCCTTATTACCGTTCTGTTGATTGTGCATATGCAGGTAGTCGCTGCACTCCTACCCATCTCTTGCAGCAAGATGTGAATCTATTTCCATCAGCGCCGCTGTTGTTGGGAACAAAAGCAAGAATATGTAATGTGCCAGTGCCAGTGCCTAGGAGCCGAAGCTACAGCTAGCTGATCTTGATGGTGAAGAAAACGCCGTCATTCAAACAGACAAGCAGGTAATCGATCACTCAGTGAATTGGGATCTCGAAACGACAAAGCTCTGGGCATCACTCCGGCACCATGACACTAGCAGGAACATGCTCGAGACGATGTTTTGAAAATCAAATCTTCCTCTGCTATGCTAAGAATCAAAACAACAACAACAGTACAAACAGGCTCTAGCCGATCCATGATCCCTCAATCACAACGCTATTCCTTTCCCTCCCCCCGAAGCGACAAGGCTGCACTTGACACCTTCGCTTTTCAATTTGACCCGACTATCCGATCAAGCCACGGCAATGCCATAGATCAGCTATATCAGCCCATGCCCATGATCTTCTCGTTCCCCAGCCGGGCATCAAAGATCGGTATGTTGACGCGGCGGACGAGCGAGCATGTGCGTGCTGTATCAGGCTTGATCGAGTGCGGGCACTGGCTCTGTTATTTGTCCTCCACCTTCGCTTATGTCTGTTGGTGTGAATCGAGGTGTGGTTGACTGGATCATGAGGTCTCGGAGAGTACAAGTCGGCAGTGGATAGTATGGTGGGAACCGGTGGTCATCGTGCGTGAGAGCAAAGGAGTCGGCATTGCAGGCAACGCATCGGAGGTTCCAGGGCAGCAGTGTTGGCGCAGCAGTAGTTTGTTCTCGTCGAGGCGATGGCCCACGCCGGAGGATTAGAAGAAGAAGTAGGTAATCTCTATCCCATCACAGATCAGCAACCACACCAAACCAAGTTCCATAGCAACGAACTCGACTCACCAGGTCAACCATAGGCCATTGAGCAAAACGAGTAGATCCAGCAAGCAGATCAGCAACAGTCTCCACCTTCCAAACACCCCCATCAGATCATTATGTCAAATGACTACCACAGTCATTACGATCGCACTCCGGAATCGTCCGTTCGCGCTTGATGCGTTGCCTGAAGTGGCGGCACTTGGATGCCAGGCGGTTGTACTTGTTGCCGTCGTCTTGGTTTCGCAAAGCCCAGCGTTTCGTCACGGCTTGGGCGGACATAATGGCGCTGAAGGTCACGACGAGCGGGATGACGATCATGGTGAGTGGTTCGACCATGTTGGCGGGTTGAGAGTTTGTGTTTTGAGAGGTGGTGGCCGGTTTTTGGAGACGATTGGAAGGCTTGAAGGCTGTGGTGGGAAGTCGATGTTGGGTTGATTGGACTGGGAAAGTGCTGGTGCTGGTGCTTGTGTGTGTTGATGTTTGTGAGAGATACGAAAATGATTCCTTGGTAGCACTGCGCAAAGATTGATATTCGAGTGGACCGAGTTGGTGAGGTTGGTATGATGTTGTTGTTGGAGGTGTTGTGAGCAGATGCAACGAGTTGCAATCGACACAAGTCTGGCGGTATCGTTGTGTGCAAGCACGAGTCGACCACGCGAAAGTGGCAGTGGCTTCCATGAGAAGCAGAAAGTCCGTTCCGTCAACAAAATTGGAAAGTGATGTTCGCGGCCGGCGCTTGCTCAAGTAGAGCAGCAAGTTCGTTCTGTCGATAATAACACAGGGTATCGTAGTATCTAATAATCATGCAAAGTGGCCCATTCCCGAACAAAAATAAGATCACTGCTTGCCTTTGCTCTTCCGGCTCTTCTTCTTCTCCTTCTTCGGCACAGGTCCGTTGAGAAGCGCCTCGAAAGTCTCGCGATTGCTTCTCGGCGCATTCTTTTTCTTCCCACCAGTCTCTTTGAGAGCAGCCGCAGAACTCTCGTCTTGCGCACCACTATCTGCAAGACTCTCCCTTGCCTTTGCACGCTCCAGTCGCCGTTGAAACTTTGCAGCTTTCCTGTCCGCTTTCGCGGTAGACGTTCCCGCATCGTCATCATCCTCGTCGTCGTCACTGGCCTCGCTTGCTTTCACGACCGGTACCGTCGCCTCTTCCGCCTTCATCCTCTTAGCCATACCAGCGAATCGGTTCCCGCTACCGAACTGAGCGCTCGCCTCAAACTCCTCAGCCTTCCGCTTTGCGCCAGACTTGTCCGCCGCAAGCCTGTCCTGCCGCGCCTGATCGTACTTGTCGTTCCCCGAAAGCCCATGCTTGATGAATCTCGCCGCAGCATCCTTGTCCAGAGATGTGTTGCGCTGTGCAGGTCCGGCCTCGACTTCCTTGATTTTGTTGAAGTATGATCGCACGCGCATAATTTCTTGCACGACGGGGTGGTCTTTGACGTTCTGGCCGTTGAGGCGGAGGTATGAGAAGAGGACCGAGTCGATTGCATATGTGGCGAGCACGTAGAGTTTCGCTTTGTCGAGGAGTGGGAGTTTGGATGTGCTTGATGAGAGGGTTGCGTTCAGTAGAGGCGCGAGTGAGGCTTCGAGGTCGTCGATGCTGCCGCTCATGTCTTCGACGAGCTCTTTCACGTCGGAGGAGTCCATGATGTTGGTAGTGTGTGTGTTGTGTCAATTTGATTCTCTGTGTCAATTTGGGTGGTCGTATGTAATTTTGTGATGGTATCGATTGCAATGTTCAGGTATGTAGGTCGGCTTTGCGCAAATATTCTAGAAGCGCGATCGAGAGAGGGAAGTCGAGCTATGCCGAGGAACCAATCAGCTTGAAGCCTCGCTACCTTATTCTTCGCCGTCAATCTAGCATCACCCATCAACACAACCACCGTCTCTTCTCTCCCACTAAACATATCTCGACAAGCAAGCTCTCAGCATCTCTAGCATCTCCAACAACCCAACCAAACACAACCACATCACCCATCATGCCTCGCCAATCCCGCGGTGCCGCCTCTGCGCCCAAGCGCCCCTCCGTCCCGACTCCTCAGTCTCGCTCTGCGCCCCAGCAGCCTGCTCAGGCTCGCCAGGCCAGCACCTACGCCCAGCCTCCTGCGAACCAGCACGCACCTCCTCCTGCCGCTCCCCAACAGGCCGCGCCCGCAGCGAGCGGTGGTAGCGGTCTCTTCGGCCAGATGGCCAGCACTGCTGCGTAAGTTGCCACGGAGCGAACTCCTCCATCGCAAGATCCCAAAGCTAACATCTCTCTTCCCACAGCGGTGTCGCAGTCGGTTCTTCCATCGGCCACGCCGTCGGCGGTTGGTTCGGCGGCGGCTCCAGCGCAGCCGCTGCGCCTGCCGACCAGCCTCTCGCCCAGAACGAGAACGGCCAGACCACCATGAACTCCCAGTACCAGGCCCCCGGTGTTTGCGCACAGGACGTCACCAACTTCAGGAGCTGCATGGACCAGAACCAGGGCGACCTTACCATCTGCGGCTGGTACCTTGACCAGCTCAAGTCGTGCCAGGCTGCTGCCAGCAAGTACTAGAGGAGAAGAAGATTAGGAATGAAGGATTAGAAGATTGCATTGCATCGTGGTGGATAACCATGTGTACGAATGGATGGAGTTCTCTGCTCATACTATAATATACCATCAATTTTACATAGGGCTGTAGGTCCGGTCACGAATATTGAGAGGAACCGAACAGTTCCGGCGTGAATATGTTGATTGAGGTCGATTGTCTCATACACGGAAGCTGCCAAAAGGACGGAGCGGCAATAAATCGCAAGCTCGCCTGTAAGAGACCTGTCATGGCACTTTATCAGGCTGCTTGACCTTCACAGGCGATCCAAGAGGATTGCAGTCAAACGTGAGTCTGAAGAGCGTCCAACAGGCCACCAGAAACCGCGAATCGCAAAGGACAGAGCCAGCGAATTTTGTGCTGAGTCATCCAGGAAGAAGCCTGCCCACGAATGTCATGCCAACACCAGTCCCAGCAAACTCCTGCAACCGTCCTCATTATGTGACATGAAAGCCTGTCAAACAGACTCTCAATCCTCGTTAAGCAGATCATCCAAGTCATCATCATCCCACCCGCCTTTCCGCCTGTGCACAGTGACCTTCTCTGCCTCTTGTTGCTGCTCGCTCACAGCTTCCAGGATAGACTTGAGTTGCTCTTCGTTCACCTTCTGCCTCAACTGTCCACTGCGAGCCAGCATGATCAGACGGCTCTCGACGTCTTCGGCGCGGGAGGCTTTGACGAGACGGATGCGACCGATGCGGTCGGCGGCTTCGGGCTCGAGGATCTGTGAGAGGATGGATGCGCGGGCTTCGGCTTCGCGTCGCCTGGGAGGGTGTGTTAGCTTTGCCTATGCTTGTACTTGGGAGGATGCTTGGTTGGTCTTGCTTACTGTGCGTCTTGCTTCTGCTGCTGCTCGTCACCACCACCGCCTCCTCCGCCGCCACTAGGGCCGGCCTGCGACTGCAGTTGCTGCCGCCTTGCTGCGCGGATGGCTTCAAGATCGTCGTCGGCCATGGTTGTGTGGTGTGGTGTGATGTACCGGCAGAGGTTCGAGTCGATCACGTGCTATAGTGGGACCAGAGTGAAGTTCAACATTAATCTTCCGGGATCGGCCGCCGCTACGAAATGCCCCGCCTTTTGTGAAGTCGATCACATGTGGCAGCGGGATGAAGAGAGGAGATGGAGATGAGCAAAACCAGGCACAAGGTGGCATCATCTCCATCTCACATACCGCAAAGTCAATCCTTCGACATCCCTTCGCCCTGGCCAGTGGCTATATCCCCAGATAGCGTGCGAGCAGTCATGTCATGTCATGCCACGTGACGGCCATGGCGAGATGTCGTTATTCTTGCATCGTGCATCGACGGTACGCCACGCCACCGACACGATCGTTGACGACTTCACTGCCGAGCCTAGGAGCCGCAGACCTCCTGGAAAATAGGCCAGCATATCTTGGACGACTGCTCGCCTGGACTTCACGCATCGGGTGAGGTCTATCCTGTGTGCCTGTGCACGGCGATTCCGGGACATGGGAAATGTCGGGCATCATCTCACTTCGCCGTGGGGAGACAGGCAACAATAATAATGGAGCCTAAACAACAATGGGACCCTCACCAAACGGCCGGCCTTTGTTTGTCCCGGCATCCTCAGCAGCCACATGGCAGCCGGTTTGATTACATGCCACAGCCATCAAGCTGCAGAATGTTCCATGCTGGGCGTACGGCGTCGGGCACCATGCCTTGCCTCTGGTCATCGTCATTATGAAAGCAGGGCGGATTGATCAGCACTACGACCGCCACGGCCGTGTTTGCGATGCCTGGACCTCGACAAAACACCACGGCATCTCCTAAGCAAGCCGTCCGTTGCGAGATGGGCCATGCCGGGCCTGCCTCTGATTGGTCAGCTCCATCGTTACTTCCGCTTTGAGCCATGCACGGACGATTTCATCGATTGCGTGCTTGTGAAAAAGACTGACGTTTCCCCCTCCGTTGATTTCAAAGGCGTGATGGCCCACTGAGAGCCGTGACCGGCGCCGTCAATATAGGCAAGTCGTGAGTGCTGTTTCCTTTCTTCTCGACATCTCCTCTCGTAACTACCAATTCTCGAAATTCCTCTATCCAAATCCGTCGCCACACGTTTTTGCGACACATCTCAAGCATATCGTCAAACCATTCCATACGCATTCAATACGAGCCTCACCCGTCTGACCCCTCAACACCTTCACAATGGCCTACCGTCAACGCTCGACCTCATCCGAGCGTGATGCCGAATCTGGATATGCCAGTGGCTCTTCCACAGCTAGTCTTCCTGATGTTTACTTCACCCGACCTCACCTCAAGTACATCAACTCGCAACTCAGCAAGCTCGAACCCGTCGACGTCCTGAAATGGTGCATCACGACTTTCCCCCGTCTCTACCAGACCTCAGCATTCGGCCTGACCGGTCTCGCTATCATGGACATGGTTGCCAAGCTCGACTTCTCGATCAAGCCCGATATCGATCTGATCTTCCTCGACACTCTCTACCACTTCAAGGAAACCCACGAGCTTGTCGAACGCGTGCAAAAGCACTACCCCCAACTCACCATCCACACCTTCAAGCCCGCAGGCTGCGAGACCACCGCCGACTTCGAAGCCAAGCACGGCGAACGTCTCTGGGAAACCAACGACGAGCTCTACGACGCCGTGGCTAAAGTCGAGCCCGCCAACCGCGCCTACCGCGAACTCGACGTCAAGGCCGTCATGACCGGCCGCCGCCGCACCCAAGGCGGCAAGCGCGGCGACATTGACATCGTCGACGTCGACGACGCGGGCCTCATCAAGATCAACCCGCTCGCCAACTGGTCCTTCAAGGAAGTCCAGGCCTACATCAAAGAAAACAACGTCCCGACCAACTCCCTCCTGGACCAGGGCTACCGCAGCGTCGGTGACTGGCACTCGACACAGCCCGTGACCGACTCCGAGGACGAGCGTGCCGGCCGCTGGAAGGGCAAGAACAAGACCGAGTGCGGAATTCACAACAAGCGCTCCCGCTACGCCATGTTCTTGCAAGAGCAAGAGGAGAAGCGTCAGCAGCAGCTCAGCGATGCTATCAATGGCGGTCTCAACATCCAGTCCAACGCATAACAATGTTTGGACCGTCGTCGACGTTGATCGACAACAATTTTTCTTGTACTGTTTGAATGAGCCCCACGAAAAGCTCGCGAGGGTCTGACGACCCTAAGCCACGGTGTTTTCTTGTTTTCTTGTTTTACTACGGCGTCATTAGCGGGATGGGTAGAATACCTCGGGGTCTTTGTTCTGTTTACTTGGCTATTAGCAACGGCGTTTATTGATTAGTCTTGAAAGGACTATTAGAAGGATGGTTGGATTGGGAAAGGATGAAGGGACATGATCATTACAAAAGGGAAGATGATATGGGGCTGCGATAGCCTCGGGCGGAAAAGGGAGGAACTATCACATACGTTACTAATGTTGAGTAGCTTGTTGATAGAATCGCTATAAGCGGAAGAGAAAGATGATAAAATCAAAAACATCATAAACCTTTACTACTGTGTGTTATCGTTGTTGTCAATATCTTCCGTCGTGGTGGATGACTCTGCTACGTTTACTTCTCGGTCGATGTGTACCTAGATACATCTGTTGATCGGCACCTAAGTACATGTAGCTACCGTACCTGATCGGTATGATGATGAGTAGGTGCCTACATGTATTTAAACTCGTAGGTATTGTTGATTGAATCAAGTGATGTCTGCTCACTAGTGACACCATTATGTAATGAGTACACAGTAAGCGAATCCTCGCAGGTTATAGCGTTGATCAACTAATATGTCAATCCGCAGTACCGTGCACACTCGGTCGGGTATCGACTAGAGGTTGATTAGCGATTAGAAACGCTTGCGGCTTTAATATACCACATATACAGAGACGACACGATACCACTCGTTTAGGCGTTTCAATCGATGGCGAATTCGTATAGACCATTCGTGATTTGTTATTTCGTCACTGGAATGAGGTTCTTCAAATCGGCTTGCGTTGCATATTACGTAGTTATTGTTCAGGACAATAGAACATGCCCGTAACAGATGAGGATAAAACAGGTGGTGTCGCGGCGACTCGGTAAATACTCTTCAGCAGCAGCAGCTTCCCGCCAACCAACCAACAATGCCCAGTTCCTGATCTGATCTGGTCTAATCTCATCTCATCCAATCCAATTCCGACCTCCATAACAGTACTCCAGACCTCCTCCAAATCCCAACTCCATCTTCCCTCAATCCATTCCATCCCTTCCCTCCCCTCCATCTCAATCCTCCCAAACATCCCACAACAACCACCTCTGCCCCGCCCACTGCTCCCTCACAACCGGCCAGATCTCCTCCGGCGGCAGCACAAACCCAACGCCCCCCGGCGTATCCGCAGGGCTCAACTCCATTGTCCAAGAATGGTCGGCGCCGCGCACAGCATGGTGGTGATCCCTCGAGTTGCCCGTAGAAAAGTACAAGATCTCACACCCAGGGCCGGATAAGTATTCGCTCCCTCTGGTGCTAGCCGTTTCGATAGCAGCGGCAGTCCCAGCGGCCGCTTCGAGCATGCGGTCGATTGTTTCGGGGAGCGGGTCGCAGGAGAAGCCCCAGGGGGTCAGGATCAGTTGGCTGTAGGAGTGGAAGTCGATGAAGGAGCGGATGCCGGGGCATGTACTGTTGGTAGTGGTAGTATTGGTGGTGGTGTTGCTAGACAGGGAGGAGAGTTTGATGGAAAGGCTGTCTACGGCTTTGTTCTCAGGCGTGTCGCCTGGGGCTTCGCCACGGTAGGTTTGGCCGCAGGGATCTGGCGTTGAGCCGCCCTCTGGCGGTTCGGCGTCCCATTCAAATATCCAGTTGCGGTTGCCGTCGGTTCCGAGGCAGGTTGTGTTGACGTTTGGGCGCGGTTGGCGGTTTTTGCGCCAGAGGCGGTCGTTGGTTTGGGTGTAGACGAAGCCTGGACTTCACGTTAGTCGGAGTGTGCTGTTGGGTGAACCGAAGCTTTTTATCTCACCGTCGGGGTTGTGGAAGGGAACGAGATAGAAGTCGTAGTGGTTTAGGAAAGCCGTCACGTTGCCTTCTCCGGATTTGTAGCCGTCGATGAGCTGGTATGCGAGATATTCGATCACTTGTGGATGTTAGTGGAAGAGGCCTGTTCGACTGTCAGTATTCTTGACATACCCATCGTTGAGATCCACTAGAGAGGTGTCAGTCAATGCTCCAGAAAGGTCGATGGACAATCCACATACCTCTCTCGCGTGCACGGTAGCATGCCACAGAATAATCGGCTTCTCGACCTTGCTCTCTGTCTTCCCTGGCTTCCCATACCCCTTCTTCTCCTCATCACCAAACAGATGAAATGCATAGATAGACCTGTTCTCATAACTCTTGCCAATCTCAAACTTCTCCGAGTTGTGCGGGAAAGCCGCCACAAGGTCGTCCCAGTACGTCAAGTGATCGGAGTAGTTGTGGTAAGAATCATACCAGGACAAGTCCGGGAGCTCTCCACGCTTGTGCAAAGCGCTGTTGTACGAGGGGGCTTTGCCTTCGGTGGAACGGATGTATGATCCCAGGTCCGAATGCACGAGACGGGCTTCCAGGTTGAGAGCGTGGAAGTCTTCGAGGTCAGAGGGAGGTATCGCCACTTCGAGGGTGTCTCGGACGGGGTGGGTGTGGTATCGTTCGAAGCGTCTCTCGAGCTCGCGTGCTTCGACCGCTGTAGATGGGGCCAGGCTGTAGACATGGTAGCCGTCGTAGCTGACTTTCGGGTTGCAACTATTGAGGGCTCTGTCCACTTGTAGGGGTGTTGCCGCCGCGGACAAGGCGAGGTATACTAATGGTATAAGTCTCATTGTAACATCTGCTGCGTGAAGATGCCGCTACGAGTGGATGAGTCTGTCGACAACACGAATGGGGAACCCTACCATTATTTACCTACTGTATCGCTTGCCAAGACAGTCATGACGTGAACTGCTCTCTCCAATGTTGATGTATTGCTGATAGAGTAGCTGCGGGCATTGATTGAGGGGAAGTTGCGAGTTTGCATGTCGGTCAGCTTGGCGGCGAGACCTAATCAGGCAGTTAGAGATAGAGGTACGTCTCGGCGACTACTTGGCCAGCAGTAGTGAAGATGTTCTTCATATATAGCTGATGTGATTGGGGAGGTGCGATAAGTTGATGAAGTGAGTACATGTCGTTGGTCGAGATTGGCTTCCGAGGTCATCTCGTCTTGCATGCCTGTGAACGGCAGCGATGGATGTCGATCGACATGGTACGTTGAGGACTTCAAGGGGTCTTTTGCAGCGATGCGAGAGTTGGACCCGGCCCTAATTCCAGCGACGCGTTGATTGCTGGATGAAAAAATTGTGTAGGGGGCCGGCCACGTAGAAGTGTACCGCGTCAAACCGCCGAGAGCGCATGGAGGATGTCGGCGCTGATGCTCTCCAGATCATGAGCATGCGATAAGTTACCCCTCGCAGACACGACAGCATACAGCATATGCGAGTAGATGATGCTCGAGGCATGATGTGTTAGTGGTTGAAGAGTCTAGAAGGGGTTGTACATCAGCCTTATAGATGAAGATCTTTATCGGCATGGCCAATGAAAGGCGGGTGATGCAGCAGTGACAGACAGGCATAAAGAGAATTCTACTCTTTGATCCACTGCCGTGCCAAGACGTCTAGGGTTGGTTGCACTTGGTACTTGGTGGGGGGGGGCGTTGTGGTGCTAGCTGCCATCACGCCATAGTTGGCTTATGAAGTCTCGACAGATCCGCGACGTGCTGACTTTTGCCGATAATTGCATGTATCATACGCTGATTGCTGATCGATCAGTGATTGGCAGTGCGATCAACCTGCTACGTCAATGCGACAGGAAACGTCAAGAAAGCTCGATTGAAACGATATCAAACTCGCTTACCCAGCGGTATAGACGCGTGAAGTGAATATGCCTCAATGAACGAAGCCGGAGTGTCCAGCCGCTCGCCGCGATCGGTGACGGTGCCGTACCTGCAGATAGAGCGGAAAGCATAGTCGGATCTTTTTCTTTGAGAGAAGTCTAGTCGGACGGAGGCAGCCCCCAGTTTCAACCATCCACCATCCGTGCCCTGGTTACGTACCCATACAAACTTCATACCTGTTTGCTCCAACACCTTCTTCACCAACTTACCTGTTCCATTCAATCCCCTTGGAACATTCTTTTTGCTTTTTCCTCTCACACATAACAAAAGTTGGACAAGATGGCCAACTCTCCCCACGGTATGCGACGCCAGCGACGACATCTGCTTAGCCAAATAGCAAGACCGCTGACAATTAATATTCAGGTGGTATCCTGAAGGATCTTATTGCCCGCGATGCTCCTCGTCGCGACGAACTCGCCGCTGAGGCCGAGAACCTCCCCGCCATTGTCCTGAACGAGCGCCAGCTTTGCGATCTCGAGCTCATCATCAACGGTGGCTTTTCTCCTCTGGAGGGTTTCATGAACGAGAAGGACTACGATGGGTGCGTTACTCGGACATGAACATGAACACAGCACAAGGAACCTGCGCTGACCAGCCTCAGCGTTTGCAAGGACAACCGTCTCGCCGACGGCAACCTCTTCTCCATGCCCATCAACCTTGACCTTTCCGAGGACGAGGTCAAGCGCGTGGGTCTCAAGCAGGGCGTTCGCGTCACTCTCCGTGACTACCGCGACGACCGCAACATCTGCATCCTGACCGTCGAGGATGTCTACAGGCCCAACAAGGAGACCGAGGCCAAGCTCGTCTTCGACCCCAACGGCGACGAGACCCACCCTGCCATCAAGTACCTCTACCACACCGCCGGCGACGTCTACGTCGGTGGTAAGGTCGAGGCCATCCAGCGCCTCATGCACTACGACTACGTCGGACTCCGCTACACCCCGGCCGAGCTCCGTCTTCACTTCGAGAAGCTTGGCTGGTCCAAGGTTGTCGCTTTCCAGACCCGCAACCCCATGCACCGCGCTCACCGCGAGCTCACCGTCGTTGCCGCCCGCGCCAGACAGGCCAACGTCCTCATCCACCCCGTCGTCGGCCTGACCAAGCCCGGTGACATTGACCACTTCACTCGCGTCCGTGTCTACCAGGCCATCATGAACCGCTACCCCAACGGCATGGCCGTCCTCGGTCTCCTCCCTCTCGCCATGCGTATGGGCGGTCCCCGCGAGGCCATCTGGCACGCCATCATCCGCAAGAACCACGGTGCCACCCACTTCATTGTCGGCCGCGACCACGCCGGCCCCGGCAGCAACAGCAAGGGCGAGGACTTCTACGGCCCCTACGACGCCCAGTACGCCGTCGAGAAGTACCGCGAGGAGCTCGGCATCGAGGTCGTGCCCTTCCAGATGATGACCTACCTGCCCGACACCGACGAGTACAAGCCCGTCGACGAGGTCCCCAAGACCACCCGCCAGCTCAACATCTCCGGCACCGAGCTCCGCAAGCGCCTGCGCACCGGCGCCGACATCCCCGAGTGGTTCTCCTACCCCGAGGTCGTCCGCGTCCTCCGCGAGTCCCACCCGCCCCGCAACAAGCAGGGCTTCACCATCTTCCTCACCGGCTACACCAACTCCGGCAAGGACGCCATCGCGCGCGCCCTGAACGTCACCCTCAACCAGCAAGGCGGCCGCAGCGTCTCGCTCCTGCTCGGCGACACCGTGCGCTCCGAGCTGTCCTCCGAGCTCGGCTTCTCCCGCGAGGACCGCGAGAAGAACATCCACCGCATCGGCTTCGTGGCCTCGGAGCTGACCAAGTCCGGCGCGGCCGTCATCGCCGCCCCGATCGCGCCCTTCAAGTCCGGCCGCGACGCCGCGCGCGAGATTGTCGAGAAGTTCGGCTCCTTCTTCCTCATCCACGTCGCGACCCCGCTCGAGGTCTGCGAGAAGACGGACAAGCGCGGCATCTACGCCGCCGCCCGCAAGGGCGAGATCAAGGGCTTCACCGGCGTCGACGACCCCTACGAGACCCCCGAGGGCAAGGAGGCCGACCTCGTTGTCGACCTTAGCAAGGAGACTGTTAGGACTGCCGTCCACCAGATCGTCCTTTTGCTCGAGTCTTCTGGTCTGCTTGACCAGCTTTAGATTTTGAGGAATACTATGATGCGTGCATGATTTGATTTTTTGTTTGGAAGAAACGGGTTGTGAGGCTTGCGCCGAGGATTTAAGGGATACATTATACGAATATGAGAGAGACGGGGAGAGAAAAGTTTAGAGAACTTCATGAAAAACAAAACAATACTTCACATCATTCTGTCTTCGATACTTGGTGTTGACGACGTTGCAACATGACCTGCCTGGCATTCTTTAACATCTCGGCCTATCGCGAGTGATTTACAAACGATAGCGGCCGGAACCAAACTCCGGGGCGTCAATACCATCTCGCAACCACGCTATAAACCAAACCAAACCCGACCCCAAATCAAGCGGAAAGCATCTCCTATCATCGAAAGTCAAGCTATCGGCCGCGGGTTCAAAAGTACGTTATCCAGTGTGTGATCCCGTGGACACCGCATCCGATTTTTCTTTGGTTTGCAGCGGTCCGTTATCGGTCCTACAGGTTGGAGGAACGCTTAGCGACGGCAAAAGTCAATTCCAGGGCTGCGGAAACATGTCGAAATTCCAACAGGTAGGGCGTAATTGTTATGCGATTAGTAAAAATCGAATAGAGCAGACTCTAAGCATCCATTCTTAATCGAGACAGGAAGAGCGAGCGAGAAGAAAGAGAATCAATCATTTCAAATACCGCCAGAAGAAATTCGTCCATCAAAAGGAAACACAGCCAACAAGAGCCCAAACATCTACGCCAACGCCAACAACACAACAAAATCAACGAGTACAATGTCCGCCTTCCAACCCCCCGCCACCATGCGAGCAGTCGTATACAAGGGCCCCTACGAGGTGGCCGTCGAAGACAAGCCCTACCCGCAACTGCAAAACGACACAGACTGCGTGCTGAAAGTCACGACGTCGGCGCTGTGCGGCAGCGATTTGCACTTCTATCGCGGCCAGCTCAAGACTCCGGCCGGGTTTGTCTGCGGGCATGAGTTTGTGGGTGAGATTGTTGAGAAGGGAGCGAAGGTGGAGAGATTTGGGTTGGGGGAGAAGGTGAGTCTTTGCGTTCACTCTCGCTTCTTTCAAGGGAGTCTTCCTACATTTTGCAATCGAGAAAGCTGACTTTCACATCAATAGGTCGTCGTCCCCTTCTACACAGCCTGCGGAACCTGCTTCTACTGCAGCCGCGGCCAAGCCTCGCGCTGCGCCCAGGGGCAACTCTTCGGCAACGCCCTCTCAGCCGACAGCATCGACGGCGGCCAGGCTGAGTACGTCCGCGTGCCGCTCTGCGACACCACCTGCGTGCGCGCCCCGACAACCATCCCCGAGGAAATGCTCGTGCTGATGGCCGACATCTTCCCCACGGGCTACTTCGCGGCCAGCAGGTTCCTCAAGAACCTCGACGCCCGCGACCGCAAGGAGTTCACCAGTGTTGTTGTGGGCTGCGGACCCGTGGGACTGTGTGCGATTGCTTGCGCTGTTACGATGGTTGATACGGTTTATGCTGTTGATTCTGTGCCGGAGCGGTTGCAGGAGGCGGCTGCGCTGGGTGCTATTCCGATCCATTTGACGGAGCAGGATCCTGTGGCTGAGATTAAGAAGGTTACTGATGGGCGTGGCGCGGATGTTGTTATGGAGGTTGTTGGGCATGGCGATGCTTTGCAGTTGAGTCTAGATTTGATCAGGCCTTGGGGGAGCATTTCTTCCGTTGGAATGCACAACCACGCTCTTGGGTTTGAGGGTTTCCAGCTCTACAGCAAGAACGCGACGCTGGCGTTTGGTCGCTGCCCTGTTCGGTCTATTTTCGAGGATGCGTTGGAGTTGTTGGTTAAGCAGCAGGATAAGGTCAAGTGGCTGTGTGGGAAGACTATGTCGCTTGAGGACGCACCGCAGGCTTATAAGGACTTTGAGGCGAGGAAGGTGCATAAGGTATTGTTTAAGGCGCCTGGTGCGTGAGGCGGTAGTGTTGGGAATGTTCTCTTAGACCCTTCAGTAGGTTCATAGGTTCAGGTGCCATGGTAAGAATTGATTGCTCTCAAGTGTTTTTCGCAAGTCATCGGGCCGCTTTCAGGAACTCCAGAGATCTCCAGTAGACGACATTGCTCACGACCGGCGTGTATTTTTTAGTCTATCTTTCGATGTTGGTTCAAAAGCCGGCTTCCTTGGTGGTTAGACGCGTCGACTTGGATGTTGCTGGGTGCCGAGTCACTGGAAGTATTAACATTGCCAATCCGCATACAGGTACAGGTTCGGATTGGTGTCAGCTAAGCGCAGTACAGATTGTCTTAAGATGATGTACGAAGGTCAAGGGGGAGGAGTGAAAACAACCCCAATGGCTGTCGCGTCCTTGGTCTCGGGTGTCCGTGCCGTGAGGGTTCCCGCAGACTTCATGTCGTGTTCCCCGACCAGACCAACACTTCCCACTCATCGCCACGAGCGAGAAATCTAAGCAAACCTATCCTTCAACCAATCAGGATCACGCTGCACCATGGCTCTACATGCCACGTCGTCAACTTCGATGTCTTCCGACTCCCACAAATTTGACCAAGTCACTTGGCGGAAGAACGCGTACAGCAGCACACACCGCTGTTCCACGCGATGCTTCTGCAGTGCGACCAAGACGATGCAATACGTTCATTGACGGATCGCGCGTACCAATATTCCACCGTGGTGCCAATTTCCTCCGTGACGGACTGCATAAGCGAAGAGAATACCCCCGAGTCTACCTCAACGTCGGAACTTACATCAACAATAGAAACCTCCTTGCTTGTCGGACTTGGTGAGTGTGGCCACAGCTTACATCTTGCCTCCGTGTCTAGTACGACCAAGTACTATCGGCGGGCAGGGTTGACACGCCACATGTGCTGTACCCCACGAATCTACGATCTGTCTGACACGATCGAAGAGGCAAGTCGACATGTACATACAATGTCATCCACACCACGGAGAGGTGCCTTCCATCCCGATTTCTTTAACCGGGCAAAATGTCTTCTAGCCGCGACGAGAAGCCTTGTGATCTTGCTACCGGGCGAAAGGACGCCAGTACTTTAGTTGTATGCAATGTGCATGTGGCAAGGTCGCAGCGAACCAGAGATTCGGCCATCAGCATGGCTGCAGCCTGCATGTACCTATACCTGTACGGTCGCACAACCTACAAGCCGCAAAGTGAGGGAAGTCTCACGTATCAACTCTGCACTGCTCAGCTCCTACCATTAATCAGATGCTGGAAAAATCCACTGAGCACCAGCGAGACTCTACAATGGCAGCACTTCGACTCTCACCGGATCTAACCTTTTGAGGAGCTGGCCCATCGATTGCAATCCAGAACATCCTCGGAGCACCGACGAGATACCACACTCGCGGCATTTCGACTTTCGCCAGATCCGACCCCCGGAGGAGCTCATATCATCGACTGGAAATAAAGAGCATCGATCAAGCAATAGCGAGGTCTTGCAAAGTCGTGCCTGGCTGGACCTGACTCTCGACGGAGCTCATATCATTGATTACAGACCAACAGCATTCGCGGAGCACCCACGAGATACGCTACGGTTTCGTCAAAGCTGCCCCACCGGATCTGAGTCCCTACGGAGCCCATATCATCAAGTGTAAATCGAGAGTATTCACTAGACGCCAACGGGAGACACTACAGATTCGTTTGATGCCCTCTCCCCGGACCCGACTGCCCATCGAGCTCGTGTCGTCAGTTGCAAACCGAGAACTTCACCGAGCATCAACGAGGAGTACTACAGTTGAAACGCTCACTGGACGAATCTCTCTAGGTGGTCATATCTTCAGCTATATCCCGAGAGACATTCTTGGTTGCCACTGAGATACCACGACTCCATTGACGGTCTTTCGCTGGGGTAGAGTCTCTCAAGCGGTCGTATCATCGCCGATATCTCCAAAAGAGTGACTGATTACCAGTGAGATCGTGCAATCCAAGTGTTGCTCTCTCACTGGATTCGATCGTCTCGGGTGCTCGTATTGTCAGGCTCAGCCTACGAACAATCATCAGTTACCAGTGAGATGCTGCACTTGAGTTGATGCCATCTCGTCGGTGTTGAGTCTCTTCGGCGCTCATACCATACAGCTCCGCCTATCAATAACTGCTAGTCACCAGTGAGATAGCACATCATCATTCACGCTCTCTCACTGGACCGGGTTACCTCAGGTGCTCATACCATCCGGCTCAGCCTACCAACAAGCGGTATTTACCAGTGGAAAACTGAGTGAAGACATGAAAAAGTGGTGGTCAAAGCTCGCCTCGCACCTCGTGGCAACCTCACATCACTCATACCAGACGAAAGGTAAAGTGAGTCATATACTGCTTAATCGGCTGCATTCACCAGCAGTACTGACCATACCTACACAGATTCCTCTTGCTACAACCACCTACACCACCTACACCTCCTCCCACCACCATAATGGCGACCTCGAAGTACTTTCCGGCTCCTCACAGCATCCAGCCATTGCCCCACGCAGTACACAACGGCCTAATCGGCGTTGGAATCTGCGGTTTGGCCTCGTTTCTATCGACTCTCGCGCTCTTCAGCTTCCTAATGTACCGCATTTTTACCTGGAGAGCCCACTACAAGACCTTCCTCGGCTACAACCAGTACATCGTACTGTTTGTAAACCTCATCTTCGCCGACCTGTGCCAGGCGGCCTCGTTCTTGATCTCCTTCTACTGGCTCGCTATCGACGGCATCCTCGCGCCCACTGCGGCCTGCACCACACAAGGCTTCCTTCTGCATTTTGGAGACGTTTCTTCGGCTTTCTTCGTTCTCGCGATCGCCCTGCACACCTACATCACCGCAGCTCGCGGGATCCGCGTCGAATACTGGGTGTTCACCGCTGCAATCGGCGTGATCTGGCTGCTCGCTCTCTTCCTGACGGTCGTGGGCTTCGGCATCCACAAAGAGAAGTACTTCGTCCGCGCCGGCACCTGGTGCTGGGTGAGCGACGACTACGAGCCCGAACGCCTAGGCCTGCACTACGTCTGGCTCTTCCTCAGCGAGTTCGGCCTGATCGTCACCTACATGATAACCTTCCTCAAACTGCGCAGCCAGACCAACTCGCTCTTCGCCGACCAGCGCCGCGCCAGCAACGACCTCGCCAACAAGACGACCGTCGAAGCCGTCAACCGCATCACCAAGCTGATGATGCTGTACCCCTTCGTCTACGTCCTGCTCACCCTCCCGCTCAGCGCCGCCCGCATGTGGAGCATGGCCCACGAGGGCAACAACCTGAGCGAAACCACGCAGTGCATCGTCGGAGCCCTGCTGGCGAGCTGTGGCTGGGTCGACTGCCTCCTCTACTCCCTCACCCGCAAGCGACTTATGCGCGAGACCATGGGCGTCGGCATCAACGGCACTAGCGGCGTTAGCAACGTCTCCCGCGCGCGTTCGAACGGCAAGGACCCGGAAGATCCTAAGAGCCTCAACTCCATCCTCGCGACGACCACTTTCACCATTCAGAACAGTAGTTTTGACGCGTCGCGCGGCAGGCAGATGCCCGCGCCTGCGGTTACTAGCGAGATTACGGCGGGGTTGGGAACCGGAGAGCAGCAGAGGGCTCGCAATGAGCGGGATGTTGAGGATGGTAGTTGGCAGAGATTCGTTGAGTCGGGGTTTGCGGCGCCTGGGATTCCTGACGCCGCGCCCGTTCGAGAGACTACTAACAAGCTTCCGGCTGGCAAGAAGCTGAGGAGAGTCCAGAAGTCCATGAGGCTACGATCTTTGCCGCGTGCCCCGTTGCCGCGCTCGAGAGGATCGATGGATTTGACTTCTTTGACTGGCTCGGAGTGAGGAAACCCGTCTTCTGGATACCTGGGTCTTGAATGTTCGACAAACAGAGCAACAGAGCACAGAGACCTTGGAACCTGGAGACCAACCGCATCCTGGACCAGAGAACAACAGAGAGCAACAGAGAAAGCAACAGCGAGAGACACTCACAGATCTCCCCTCCCCACCCCACCCCATGCCCCCCCGAGGCGACACCGCTGTCAACATGTCCGAAGACGCCACTTGTAAGAGTAGCAACGCTGGCAAGTCTTTACTCCCATCCCTTTCGATGTTTTTAGCTTCACTGACAGCAAAGCCGCAGGTCACCCACCCCGATACCCCAGATAGCTCCAAGTCCATGGTTTAGGATAGAGAGAGCTTGTCGACGGACATTTTGCGAGTGCTTTTGGATGAGCTGCATGTCGTCGTAGACGGGGATCGTTGGATGTACTAGTATGTTCGGAAGAGTGTTGGATAACGCGAGCTAGCAGCCACTGTCTGGATAATAGACTGCCGCAGGTTGTCGAACTATACGTTAATCGTGTCGTAATGGTTGAAAAGAGACACACTACTGTGGCGATATCTGAGCTTCCATGTCCACCCCCGGGACCTCACTTCACTCATTTCACCGTTCCACTACATGTACTTTCACTCGCCACGGCAACCTCAATATGCTTACTTGAGGCCCTGATCCTGGTACATGAACACGTTGTTTCCTCGTTCTGATTTGCATTTCATGGCTGTCGGATTGGCAAACAGGGAAGCTGCTTATACCAAGTCACACTGTGTACTCGTAAGCCCTTCACCGTGGTGTGCAGTGTGCTCCATGTCACTCGATAATCGTCTCGGTGTTTCCTCCTGACCTCAGGGCAGCCCCTTCCCCTTTTATCAGATTGGTGTGATTACTTCGGCGCGTCCTCCTGGGCCTCTTTCTGTCTCAGGACAAAAGTGTCACGCTTCCATCCAAACCACTTTGCCAGGCGCTTTCCATGGCCGCGCAACTTGACCGCGTTCACCTCTGGTCCGGGATGCGGCATATGGATTGTGACGGCTCCTCACTGCTTGTTACTGAAGCTTACTGCCGAGCCCGCTGGGCTTTGATCCGGAGTCAGACCAGCGTCTTCCAGGGCTGTCAAAAACGGTTTCCAGCGCACACCCTTCGTGCCATCAGCTCGACCGGGAAACATCTTGTTCAATACGCTCAAGGTATATTGCTTGACAGGGATCTGTGGCCTCGGACTCGTATCAGCATTGCCGACACCAACATCGTTCGCTGGCGCTTGGTCGAGCTGCGGATTTTGCGCCATGTCGCTGCTGCGTGGCGCATTCGACTTCTTGGCCAGCTTTTTTCGCACAGCACTGTCTCCAACTGCACCCATGTCCCAGGGCTGCCGCACGAACTGAGCATCGCTTTGAGTTTGAGCTTTGCGCGCTCTCTCACGAGTATCTTCCTCTTCAATCTGCTGGCGTTCGGCTTGCATTGCAGATATATGTTCAGGAGACATGTCAAAGGACATCAATATGTCCGGTGTGAGAGTGGACGACCCAGCTTGCGATGCGGAGCCAGCTATGGCTTCGCGAACGCACTGCCAGTATTTGCTGAGTTGCTGGTGCGCCTCAGTAGTCTTCCTCAGCCAAGAGACATTTTTGTGACCTTTTGGAGCTGGAGTACCGCAAAAAGCAAGTAGCAGCTTGCCAAGCTCTTGTTCTCTGCCTCTTCCATTGTGATAGGGATTCCTCTGGCTTGACAGCTTGTCGAACCCTAGTCGCCAGTTGGGAAATTTGAGGAGCAACGCATTTTCGGCCAGTGGATCGTGGTGGCAGATTATCTGATGCCAAGGCCACAGGCAGTGAAGTTCGTCAAGCAAGGCCATGTCAGACAGCCAGTTCTCTACGTTCTTGTTGTACGCGACGCCTTGCAGCTCATGTCTGAGCCTCATCAGAAAGAACGAGATTCCGCCTGTTGTACCGACGGAGACATGCGCCATTATCTGGACGACAACGTACATGATCCGATCGCATTGCTGGTCGGAGCGCAGGTCTTCGACGAACGAGTACGGTGGAGTGTCCCATACAAGGCCCTCCCCGCTCTTGTTGTAACGCAAGCAGAGATCTCGCATGATGCTGATGGATCGGAGCATCGGCAATACTTCTGACAGAGCAACAAACTCATGGGCCTGTGATATCTTGTTACCAAAACGTCTCATTGCATCGTCGGCTCCGCGGGTCAATTGGACGCCTGGTATCGCATTCCCACCGAGCTCTGCCAACGCCGTCTCGAGCCGATCGCCTTCTTCTACGAGTCCATTCCAGCATTTCAATGGATGCACCCAACCCCAGTGGATAGCCTGTATGACCTTGGGCCACTCTTCAATCTTGCCACGTTCGTGTGGTGTGAAGCTCTTTGCTTTTTTGATCTCCAATGCGCACTGACGCATGTAACCTGGATCCGTCTGCATGAGCTCCATCTCATCCAAATGAACAGCCAGGTTGTTGCGGGCCTTTTCCAGAAGTGCGCGCGGCTCTAGATTGGCAGGCGGTACGAACTCTTGGTGGTAGTAAGAACTCCAGAGCGCTTCATCGTGGGAACTTCGCGGGCCTCCCATCATCAGCATCTTCCATTTGTCGCTCCCGCTCGGCGGAGCGTCAGCTACGATTGAGTCCACAATTGCACCGAGTCCAATAGCAAGCATCCGCTGGACCTCAAAGGTCATCACTGCGCGTGGAAAGCCGGCGTGCTGCCAAGTGTGTGCTGAGTTGACGTTGAACTCGACCAATTTCCCGTACTGCTTGCCATGCATGATGACAGCTCCAGCGTTGTATTTGTACGACAACCATCGCAGATCACTGCACTCCTCCCGAGTTGAGGGGGTGTCAAAAACTGCCCATTGACTTGGATCGTATTCGGTTCTGACATGAAGGAGAAATATCAGCTTCATGCGATCATCAGATAACGCGCTGACGTCTAGCCATGGTATTGCGTCGAGGTGGGGTCTGTTCGTTCCCCATGGACTAAGCTCCTCCATCAATTCTGGGTCCGCTGCTGGAAACAAAGTTGGCGCTGCTGAGCTGAGCAGTTGGGCTCGTTTTTCTTCGTCAAATTTCTTCCAGCGAGACACTATCAAGTCGCCGTGGGATCTCAGCATCTCTCTAACGTGTTGATAATTTTTGTTCGCTTCGTACAAGGTGACACTCAGCCAGAATTGCGCCATGTCATCATCCATTGCGACTGCTGTTCGGTCTACCTCTGTTCTTTGCTGAGTCTCCTCTGAAAGAAAGTGTTGGTCGCACGTTCTGCAACCCTTGTGAGCGCTGGCTGGAGGTGGATAGATCTTGTGTGAGTCCATGGCAGGCAGGTTGCGTGGAGCGCAAGCAAAAAGCGTTGTCTCAGGCAGAAGGCTTTTCTCTGGATGGGTGGTGTTGCAAGATGTGATGTGAAGTTGTATGCTGTGAGCGGAGGTTCCAAGGGCGCATAAACTCACAACAAACATGTGACGGCGCCAGCGACTTGCCACGGCAGCAAACGGTCTTCAGTGACGTACGCGAGCGCATAACTTGCACCGAGAGGTGTGATAGGTAGACTTTTCGGTAGAAGTGAGGTCTAGATCACATCAAGCCCTGGCAGAATCGAAGAAAGCTCAGAGCACACAGCGTTACTCAATCAAAGTTGATTTGCAATTCCCGATGCACCAAACTCCTCATGACTTCTCCAAACATCATCATAATCGCATTTTGGGTATCATAAAAATCAAATCCGTGCTAGCCTTTTTTGAGAGTCCCGCGAGAGCCTCATCCCTCACTGAAAAGCCATACTCTTCCGCAACTGCCTCTCCCTCTGCCCCGCCTGCAACTCCAGCCGACTAACAGCATAACTCAACCTCTCCTTCTTCTGCCTCAACTGGCTCATCTTCAGCTGCTCCAGATTGCTCAAACCAGCGCCCGCTGTCGAAGAAGAAGCTCCAGCCGTGCTCTGTCTCGATCTCGAGCTCTGCCTGCTGCCGCTGCCGCCCATGTGTTGTTGCGCGGGATTCGACAAACGACCTTCTTGCAAGTCCGCTTTGGCGATGAGACCTTGCTCGCGGCGGGACATTTTGTCGAGGTGTGTTTCGACGCGGGATAAGAGGGCGTTTAGTTCGGGCTCGAGGGAGGAGAGGAGGGTTTGTTGGGCGGTTTGGAGGGAGGGTTCGGAGACTAGTTCGAAGTGCTGTGTTGGTGGAAATGGTTAGAGGGATTTTGTTCGAGATCACTGGTGTGGGTAAGTTTGAGGCTTACTCTTGTCGTTTGCAGCACTTTGGTCAGACGAGGATAGTCGTGTACGCCAGAGTCGAGAGTGTTTATGCTGGATTCGAGGAGTTGCATGCTGGTTCGGAGGGAGGTGACGCAGCCTTGGAGGGCTGTTGAGGAGCTGGAATTCATGTTTGCGTTTTGAGGAACTCAGTCTCTTTTTGTTGAAACCGACGAAGTCGTATTGCTGCTGTTATCCTTCCAGGCGCATCGCCAGTTGATCTTCAATTGCCAACATCAACAATCGCGAAGTCTCACCGGAGTTTCCTCGGCCGAAAGTACCCCAGCGGTTTTACCCGAGCAGCGCAAGAGTAACGACCTCAGGGCGACGACGAAGGAAGCACCAGCACCGCAACCAGCATTCAATCATCCACCTATCCACCCACTCACTCCCACCACACAATACCGCCAAAATGCTGCTCGGCATGAAGAAGTTCCCG
Organism: Cladosporium phlei; assembly: GCA_003614995.1. Classification (NCBI taxonomy): domain Eukaryota; kingdom Fungi; phylum Ascomycota; class Dothideomycetes; order Cladosporiales; family Cladosporiaceae; genus Cladosporium; species Cladosporium phlei. The sequence continues at coordinate 74,433 of QZFA01000075.1, read as the reverse complement.
GTCAAAGTCCGTGAGTAGACACCGCGCCCGCGCGAAGCTGAATGAAGCTGCGCGCAAACAAGCAACCAAGAGACAGACAGCTGACAACCCTCTTCCAATCTACAGTCCAGCCCATGTGGCCGTTCTACTCCGCCGGTACGATCCCCTAGCGACCCGAGATCAACGATGAATACATGAAAGAGAGGGAGAAGAACGCGAGGAAGCGCACGGAGAATCGCGATTACGTCTGGAAGAAAGGGGAGCTAAAGCGGTCTCAATCACAGGCCTGATCATCGCATACGGCATCAACTCTCTCGCCACCACTCTTTCCAACAGTACGTACACCATCATCCCTGTTATCCACCGTCTTGGAAGTTCTGAATGAGGAGGATCGTTTGAAGATGGCGGATATGAGCGCGAGCTCAGACTTGTAAGAGACGGCAATGGCTTTGAAATTCGCATGCAACGCGCACTTCCACCCACTTCGCTGACCACAAATGTTCCTCCACAGCCGACGAGTTCAAGAACGACCCCCGCAACCCGGCCCTCAAGACCGCCCAAAAGCCCCACTAGATTACCCAAACTATGGCGGCCCTTAGACTCGAGCAAGAATGAGATGAAAACGAGTGAGAGGGAGTGGACTCAGAGCCTGAGGTCAAGGATCATGTGACGATCTACTCAACTGATCTCCTGGTCCGTTGAGGGAAGAGGCTTGGCCGGACAGCAGTTTGCAAGCTCCTTTGTATAGTATATACCGTATCGAAGCTGTCACAAGCACGGATGCCGGAAGATTTTTCGCCTCTCAAGATACGGGAATTAGTATTGGAGCTCATACTGGAGGACTTCCATCTGTCGGCAACATTGATCGTACATCTCACGCACCCGAATGGACGCACACGCATTGGACCAGTTCCGACCTCCTACTCAACACAACAGCAGTGGCTCTCGGTGCCTGTTTTCTCTGAGATCGCCTCAGCGAATTGGCGTGCACGAAGCCCATGCGACGTGGGACCCAAACAGAGTGCACCGGATGTACAGTCCTAGACATGGGGGCATTGTGCAGTTTTATGGCATCGGGAGTGCGGTGTCCGATGTGCTAACTCAACCTGGAAATGCAGCGAGCTGCATCAAAGCATGCCGCGAGTTCAATAAAACTTGTGGTAACGAGCCGAGGAACATGACAAGATGATTTAGTCCGTCTCGAGCATGGAGCATCACAGACGCTGGAACAATACTTTCGTTCACCCTGCGGTCCCAGCAGCATTCTCAGATGTTCATTTGCAAAGGAAGGCCAAAGGATCCCATGATCACTTATGAAGGCCGAGGCCCACCACCAGTGAGATCCGAAACTCGGCCCATTCGCACTCTTGTCGGCCACGAACAGCTACCGAGTTGAATATCCAATAGTAAGCCAACTCAATGTGATGCAAAAGCAGATCTGATGAGCGAATAATTCGCTCACATCTTCCGACTTGGACGATCTTGCAGTTTATGCCAATCTATGAGGCATTCATGACGCAATGACGGCACACAGATTACACGTATACATCTCCAGCGCCGCATGCATGGGATATGGCATGGGAAACAGCATACATCGGTGTATCAATCGCTCGATGCCAATCGTAGAACATGTGGTTCTGCTGACGGCCCCGGACTGTCAACCGAATCATTGCCGTTGCTGTCATTGGCTGGCTCTGGCTCCGACGACTCACTTTCGACCATCTCCGCATCTCTAACCGCACCTCACGCTTGTCGTCTCCGTCATGAATACAACATACATTGGCGCTTGTGTGACTTATCGGCATCTTCACCGAATCCCGCTGTACACATGCTGCGAATGGCAATGTTAGGTGCTCCAAGATGGGCATCTTTCCCGCGAAAGACAGGGTTATACAACGCGTGGGCCTGGTCATCATGACAGCTTGAACTGCACATTCTCTATGCGCTGCTGCAACAATGCGGTCAAGACAGACTAACGCTTTGTGCAAGCTGCCGGTACCTGACATTCGCAAGGGGTGATCCAGAAAAGGCATAGGTTCAGCGATATGCATGGTCATCATGACAGCTTGACCTGCACGTTCGCGCATCTCTACGTGCTCCAAGCATCAACAATGCGGTCAAGGTGGCCTGACGCTCTAAGCGAACTATGGGTTGCACCATGGTGGTGTGGTATGTATAAGGCTAGGTAAAAGCCCTCTGCTCCCAATCTCACCCCATTCTCCCCCGAACAAACCCACCCTCTAGCTCGACAACAACAACATGAGTTCAATCAGCTCCGCCCTCCCAGAAGGCCGCGCGCCGCGCATGTCGCACATGATGTCCGCCAACGAAGGCCCCATGGACATCATCAACAAAGTGTCAGGCCACACCAAAGGTGGCAAGAGAGAGGACGATGCGCCATACTTCACCAACAATGAGGGCATCCCAATGCCGGACCCAGCACACAGCAAGACTGTCGGCGGCATCCCCATGATGTCGGACATCCACCTCATGCAGAAGCAGCAGCACTTCAACCGCTCGAAGAACCTCGAGCGCATGGTTCACCCTTGCGGCTCGGGAGCTTTTGGATACTTTGAGGCCACCGCGGATGTCTCGGACTTGACCAAGGCCGACTTTCTTCAGCGCCCTGGTGAGAGGACTCCTGCTTTTGTGCGCTTCTCGACGGTCACACTTGGTCGCGAGTTCCCCGATGAGGCTCGCAACCCTAGAGGTTTCGCCATCAAGCTGTACACTGGCGAGGGAAACTACGATATTGTGGGATTGAACTTCCCTGTAAGTGGATCTTCTTGAATACAAATCTCCAATGCATCAAACGCTAACCAACTCGTCTCAGGTCTTCTTCTGCCGCGACCCAATCCAAGGTCCAGACGTCATTCGCTCCCAGGCCCGCAACCCAAAGAATTTCCTCCTCGACTACGACGCGACCTTCGATCTCCTCGGTCTGACGCCCGAAGGCAACCACGCCGGCTTGATGTTCTTCTCCGACCACGGCACACCCGACGGCTGGATCAACGAGCACGGATACGGCTGCCACACCTTCAAGTGGGTGAACAAGAACGGCGAGTTCGTATGGATCAAATACCACTTCATCGCCAAGCACGGCCAGAAACAACTCACCCAACCCGAAGCCATCCGCATCTCCGGCGAGAACCCAGACTACTCCAAGCAACAGCTCTGGGAAGCCATCGAAGCCGGCCAAGAAATCGAATGGACGGCCAAAGTCCAAGTAATGAAGCCCGAAGAAGCAGACCCAGACAAACTCGGCTTCGACCCCTTCGACGTGACCAAGGTCTGGCCCCGCAGCCAGTTCCCCATGCACGACATCGGCCGCCTCGTCCTCAACAAGAACCCCGAAAACTACCACCGAGATGTCGAGCAAGCCGCCTTCTCCCCCGGCTCAATGGTCCCTGGTGTCGAAGACTCCCCCGACCCCCTCCTGCAGCACCGCTGCTGGTTCTACCGCGACGCCCAGTACCACCGCGTCGGCATCAACCTGCACCAGATCCCCGTCAACTGCCCCTTCATGTCGCGCTCCTTCAGCAGCGTGAACCCCGACGGCCCCATGCGCGTCGACGCCAACCACGGCGGCGGCAAGCAGTACACCCCCAACTCCTTCCAGCACAAGTTCCGCCCCGACGTCGCCGAAGCACCCTACAAGGTCTCCGACAACGTCGTCTCGCGTAAGTCCCACTACTGGCACGAGGGCAAGCTGAGCGAGTACGACCAGCCGAGAGATTTGTACAAGCGCGTCATGAGCGACGAGAAGCGCGCCAACTTGCACTCCAATACGGCCAAGATGCTGAGCCATGTCAACTACCCGATCATTTCGAAGAGGTATTTGGCGCAGATTTACAACATCGCTCCTGAATACGCTCGCGGAGTGTACGATTTGACCAACTTCAAGCATGAGAAGTTTGATTTCTCGGAGGTTGAGAAGCTGGCTCCTGATGCGCCGACTTTCTCCAAGGAGCCTAAGTTTAGGCCTGGTGAGGGCAACAAGTTGACTGGACTTGTGCCGGAGACACCCTTCTACTCTTAGATTAGTCATGGGAAGTTGATCATGTATTTTCTCTGAAGCTCTGATTGTAAATCTTGATCCATATGTTCTTAAGAGTATCCGGCGAAAATTTTCTCGATAGGTGTTTGGTTGTGGGTTTCTTTTCTTTTCGAGAGAAGGTTCGGGTAATTGGCAGATTGGTGAGAATTCACTTGTGATTTGTCAAAGGTCACTGCGAATGGACGTGTGCGTGGATGGATGGATTCGTGAAAAGAATACTGGCTTACATCTAAAAGCCGATACCTATTCTTTGGAAGGGGTTGATAGCTCGCTCTCTCTTTGATGTCCCGCTTGGCCTTCCAAGATGTGCAAACGTCCCAGATCTTTGGCCTGGACACCTTCAAAGAGTGAGGAAGATCGCTGTTCTTACCCGACATTGTAAGGTCTAGATGCATCTCAGCAGCGAGAGACCCTGTTGGTGATACAAAAGGATCTGATGTTGATGAGTAGTAAAGGAAGTTGTAGGCTTTTGTGACCGCACTGCGAGAGCATATAACTGTCAGCTCCGGAATAGCCGACCTTAGATCTGACAAAGCTGTACTGACGCACTCACTCAATACCCACGAAACATCCAAGGCACTCCGATGCCGCCTCAAAGCTAGTAGTCGGACATCTCGTAAAAGCGGTCCTCAAGCCAACCCGCGTGACACTGATTAATGTGATCCCACATTGCCCCGTCAGAGTCGTAGCTTCTGTGGTCCTTGAAGTCTTTCCCATCACAGTCGCGGCAGTACCAGAAGTGTCCATGCGAGTCGGGTCTTCCCAGGGGATCAGGGCGGCCTATGAGGTGGAATACGTGGTAGCGACGCAGGTGTTCGATGACATCGCGGAGCTTCTTTGCGGAGAATTTGACGCAGTTTTTGCTGGAGCCGTCGCAGCCGTAGGTTGGTGACATTTTGATGTGGTGTTGAAGGGTGTCTTCTAACTGTTGAGTCTCTTGTCTTGTCTTTTTTCTTTCGTTCCTTTTCGAGAGAAGTCGGGGAATTGGCAGGTGCTAAGGGTGTGTCTGTGACTTGTTGAAGGATACCGATTGATGTATGTGTATGTGTGTGCACCGATGACTACTGCTGTACAGGAGAACTGCCATCGCCTGCGGCTTGTCAGCTGATGATTACACACGGGACGTGCTTGCTTGCGCTTCTCCATGAGTCACTGCGCTCTAGAGACATGTGAAACTCTTGCTCATGCGATACTGTCCTTTCACGAGCACCCTTGTAGTGAAGGGTTAGAGAGAGCGTCGGTCTCATGGACTGATGATGTTGGAGAGCGATGGAACCAGGAGTGAGTCAGCCAAACGCTGCATACTCAGAAATGCAGTCACCGACACAGCGGTCTGCTACTTGTTCATTGTGACGCAGACATCTGTTCTAAACATCTCACCGTCTACTCCGACCACGCCGCCATCCGTCTCTTTGGTCTTCGGTCCAGCAAGAAGCGCTCCATGCCAGAGGGGTGTGGTGAGTGAAGCACCAGCCGTGTTCCACATTGCATTTCTCTCAACTACCACGCGAGCACAAAGCATCGTCGAACATTGCAAGAGCTGCAGCTCCAGTCCCGTTGGAAGTCTCCAGTCGCACTTCCAGTCTGTCTGACCGCACAACCAACCACCTAGACGAAAACCCAGTCGGAAGCCTCGATAATGTCCACAAGCCAATCCGCGTGAGCAAGATGGATGTGGTCCCACATCGCCTCGTGGGAACGGTACTTTCTGGGCCTGCGGCCGCCTTGCCTTGTACAAATGCCACAGCACCAGGAGTGTCTGTTCGAACCGGGCACATCGCTGAAGTTTTTGGCGTGGATGAGTTGCAAGTGCTTGATGACTTCGCTGAGGTCTGTTGAGTGGAAGTCCGCGCAACCTGGGTTTTTGCTTTTGCAGCTGAATACGGGTAGCATGTCGATGGTGCGGTCAGTGTTGGTGCTTCCGATTGAGGCTCCCCCGATTGAGGCTCCCATTCTTGTGATAGAGGTTGGGTAAGGTGGTTGGCAGCTGGTGGTATCCTGGGGTACCGGACCTCATTGACTTGTTGATACTTATCTTCTCGGGAGTTTGCTTGCTCTCTTTGAAGTCGCGATTCGCTTTCAAGGTGTGCAAACGTCCCAGATGATTGGCCTAACATCACTTGCTACCTCCACATAGTGAGGAATGCTTTCATATCCGCCATTGTGAATTCCGGGTTCATTTGAGCTGTGACGGACACTTTTGTTCGCAAAGGAGGGGATGTGATGTTGATGAGCGGCAGAGTCGGCGATATTTTCTTGGTAAGTACCGAGGACTGCACACCGACACATCGGGCCGTGATCCTGTTGCTAGAGTGAAGTGACGGAAGGCAAGACCTGCACATGCAGGCTCAAGCTCAAGGCAGATTCAATGCGCGCGTCGGATGCGGAGGAGGCGCTGCTTCTGCAGGCAAGAGATGTAGGGCGGCTAGCCGTGGCAAGACATGCATGCATGTGGGCGGTTACCTGGTAGATGAGACAGGCTGGGAATGGCAAAACCTCACTTTACGGTGTGGAGAGGGCAGGAGGAGGCAGGCAATTTCAACAGTTTCTCCGTTTACTGTTGAACGTCGAATTTAACCGAAGAAGGTTCAACGGGGTGGATGGAATCATCGATGATTAACCCGGCGGCAGTTGGAGTGTGGAAGTAAAAGTACCTCGCTTCACGACAAAAGGCATGCCTCAGTTTAAAGCGAGCGGGACATAAGGCAGTCCTTCCACCGTTTGTTATCTCAATCTTTTGGGCTTTGATCGCGAAAATAGGACGGGTAGGGCGTGGAGTTTGGGCGCACGAGGCCGCCTGTCGATCTGAGTGTATTTCAACGATTGCGGAGAGTCGACCGAGCAGGCGGGTTGGCGGGTAGCAAGCCACCTTCTGATCTTTTGATTGAAAGGGACAGATTGAGTTTTGGGCTGCAAAATAAGGTAGGGCAGATAGGTGAGAGCAAGACGTAACATATCCGGATGTACACTTGTTACTACAGTACACGTAGGGCGCCAGCGAAGCGCCTGATCTCTCTCCTCACTGTCGACGTGGGATCTGTGATCTATCATCGCTCGCTCCACCGGACAGTGGACACTGCTGTTATTCCCAGGCATGGATGTTTGTATAGCGTGTCGGGAACAGTCCTGCTTTGAGCTGGGAATTGTTCCAGTCCTCCGGCTGAGTAACAGTTCGGGCCGGGTGTGGCATGAATACCTGTTTGCCTTGCCTGTCTGCCTGGCTGCGTGTTTGCCCTGCCTCGCTCACACCAAGGCTTCCACTATTGGTGTGTTTGTTGTAATTGTAATGCGAGGCGTGCCGCGCGTGAGGCTTGAGTGATGCAGGGCGTGACCGGTGTGAGAAGTAGACCGCAATGGATGAGAGTCAGCGGGCGCATGAGAGGCATGTTTGTGCCGCGTCACGAGTGATCACGAGCTGGTGTTGCTGCTGATACTGCTGATAATGCTATTACTTAGTTACTAGTACTGAGGCACATGAGAGATGAGCTTGGAGCTTCACTGCAGGAAGACGATTGCAGGTTGCAGGTAGACAAAAGCGGAAATCCCTTTGTTGGTGCCGTGACATGAGAACCCACGAGTGCATCACATGTTACCGTGTAAGAGTGTACATGACATGGCTGGCAAAGTCTAACGATACCTCACACATCATTCTATCGTGCAACAGTCGCAGGCAGATCGTCGGAGCTTGACGTTTGTTCGAGGTTTCGTTTGCCGGCCGGCCTTCTCTCACCCACCAAAGCGCCAGTGCCACCCCTCTTCCGCAGTTCGCTCCTGCCTCACCGTCTTCTCTGCCTCCTTGGCGCTTGCCTCCAACAGCCTCGCAGCCTCCTCTCCAAACCAAGCGACCACAACGAAACACCAAACACCGCCCACCTCCCTCCTCCCTCCCTCCCTCTCACCAACACACCCACCCACACCACACACCACAACCCACGACCGAAATCCTCGCCGCCCTCTCTCCTCCGCAAACACACACCACCGCCCTCACTGAGTACGCCAGCGCCCGACACACTCGACCTCAGCGAGGTCAATCACAAACATGACGACCATGGTGCGTGCCCACCCAACTCCAGTCCCGACACGCGACTGCACCTCCTCGCACACATCTCAAGATCGTGAACAACACCGCTAACGACATGCAGGACCTCCGCGTGGGTAACAAGTACCGCATCGGTCGTAAGATCGGAAGCGGCAGTTTCGGTGACATCTACCTTGGTAAGACTGTGCAAAAGTATACCAGCACGTCGGGACCCCGCTAACCTCCAATTCAGGCACCAACATCATCTCCGGCGAGGAGATTGCCATCAAGCTTGAGTCTGTCAAGGCCAAGCACCCCCAGCTCGAATATGAGGCTCGTGTCTACAAGTCGCTCGCCGGCGGCGTCGGCATTCCCTTCGTCAGATGGTTCGGCACCGAGTGCGACTACAACGCCATGGTTCTCGACCTGCTCGGACCCTCCCTCGAGGACCTCTTCAACTTCTGCAACCGCAAATTCTCCCTCAAGACCGTTCTGCTGCTGGCCGACCAGCTGATCAGCCGCATCGAGTACATCCACGCCAAGAGCTTCATTCACCGTGACATCAAGCCCGACAACTTCCTCATGGGCATCGGCAAGAGAGGCAACCAGGTCAACGTGATCGACTTCGGTCTCGCCAAGAAGTACAGGGACCCCAAGACACACTTCCACATCCCGTACAGAGAGAACAAGAACTTGACTGGTACCGCCCGTTACGCCTCGATTAACACTCACTTGGGTGTCGGTACGTTTTACCTTTCATGCATGCCAGCTCTCGAACTCACACTAACAACTCCACAGAGCAGTCCCGCCGTGACGACATGGAGTCCCTTGGCTACGTTATGCTCTACTTCTGCCGCGGTAGTCTCCCGTGGCAGGGTCTGAAGGCTGCCACCAAGAAGCAGAAGTACGACCGCATCATGGAGAAGAAGATGACCACTCCCACCGAGGTCCTCTGCCGCGGCTTCCCCAACGAGTTCGCCATCTACCTCAACTACACCCGCTCTCTGCGCTTCGACGACAAGCCCGACTACTCCTACCTCCGCAAGATCTTCCGCGACCTCTTCGTCCGCGAGGGCTTCCAGTACGACTACGTCTTCGACTGGACTGTGTACAAGTACCAGAAGAACGCGCAGGCCATTGCTCAGCAGAACGCGCAGGGCCAAGCTGCGGGCGACGACGAAGAGAAGGCTGGTGCTGGGCGTCGCACTGGTCAGGCTACCGCTGGACAGACTGCTGGCCTCACTGACAAGCGCCGCGGCCCTGTCAACCCGAGAGCCGAGGGCACTGGAATGTGAGTTGCCGAAAGCACCAGACTCTGCCCTTGTCCGCTCTTGTAAGCCCCTTCTCCTCTGCGTTCGAACGTTGCTTTGGCGCGAGGGGACAAAGAAAACTTTAGCTAACGATGGCTTGAACCCTCAGGCAACTTCGTTCCAGCAAACGTGGCGCTGATCAGCCTGGCTACGGCGGCTACTGAATGGGCCTCTCGACAGGGCAGAGTTGCTTGCAATGGCAATCACAACTCGGACTTTTAACTCAACTCTTGGCGGACCAACCCGCCCGATGTTTCGGCTTGTTCTTGGACGGCTGGACATCACATCATTTTCATATCGGTATCACTGCGTAATACATGGCTGAGGGTCGTCACTCGCTCGACCGTCTGCAGCGCAAGAGAGGACAATCACTTTTGCGGATGTTCACCCTGGCTTTCCTTCTGGAGAACCCGGACAACACCGCGGAATGTCTCGTGCAGCAGCGGCAACGACGGGCTCAACAGCATGATGAGCAGCAACCTGGCGTGTCACTCGGCAGGGCTTTCGGTACACGATATCTTGACGGACATCGAACTGGATTCACCTGCGGGCCACCTGGCCAAACCGAAACATGTTTGCTTGCTCAGGTCTTTCCTTGCGCAACGATCGATTCGACAACGATATTTGCAACTTTCACAACAAAAAAACACAAAAACATGACCGTGGAGTGGGAGAGGACAATCGCGGAGAGATCAGACAACACGATGGAGGGACCATTCTGCTTTTCATTTGCTTTCATTCTCCTTATCAGACTGCTGCAGACACTGCGTTTGATATTACTTTTGCATTTTGGAAGGGTGGATTCGCGCGCGTGGGGAGGTAATCCGCGACCGGTGGTGGTTAACGATGGTGAGAAAATGGGACATGCTTTGTAGCTACATCTCGAAAGAAATGATACTGCGGACGTTTCCCGACATTTGATTGACCTGGCTTCGATTTGCACCGACTCGTGCTCGCTGTCTCTGTCTTTATCTCTGTGATGCCCATGTTTCCAGATTTCAACCCAAGTATGGTAGGCACTCGTTCGATTGTCTATTAAGATTTGTGAACCATCCATAATGTTCAATCTGTGATCGCGAGGTGAAGTTGATCTCCGTCGCTCTTGCCTCCCCGCCAGCCAATCACCATGTCCGAATTCGCGATTTGAACATCCACAGATCTACCTAAAGATCCGACAAACGGGCACAGACACGTGCAACACGGGACAAACTACCCAGATCAATCTACCCCGGACCGTCGACTCGGGAAAGAAACAGGAACGCCACGCTTGATCTACCTACCCTTGACCTTCAACCTTTGAATTCCATCCTACCTTCTACGCTCCCGGCAGCTGAACCAAAACTTCCATCGATTCGCCATCGCACTCTCTGAAACTACCGGCCATTGCTTTCCCTCAACCGACCGATCGATACACACGCATACATATATAGCTTGATGCTCTCAAGTCTTCAGCGCTCGGCTTGCGCTGCTTGTCGCTTGCGCCAGAACATCGCCGCCAAACAACTTGCTAGGACGAAATGGCCGCTTTCGATTTGGGGAGCTCAGCGAGCGGCGGCTCGGAGGGGGTTTACTGCTGGTGCTGTGGCGGCGCAGAGAAATAGGAGGGTTGCTTCGAGCAAGAAGAGAGCGGAGAGTCAGGAGGTGAACAACAGCAGCAGGCAAAAGGACGAAGACGAAGAAGATGGAGATCTGCAAAACCTAGAAGGCGACCTCGAAGCCATGGGCATATCAGAAGAACAAGAGCGGCTTTCACGCTTGCTCTTCCTGGCGAGTCTGAAGGTTGGCATGGATACGCAGCGGCTGGTGGATTTGGTTGCGGAGTTGCAGAAGGATGGGTCGAGTGTTGAGGAGAGGGCGTTGAAGGTCCGAGAGGCTTTTGGGGATGTGCTGCCTGAGGGTTTGCTTGGGGAAGAGGAGGAACGGGTTTATCTCATGTTGTATGGGGAGCCAACGAGGAGGTTTAGGGAGGTGGATTTGGAGGCTATTGAGGAGGAGGTTGTGAGCGAGTTGGAAGGAGAAGAGGGAGAACTTGAGGAAGAGGGCACTGGAGTCGAGAGAATGGGGCGGGAGGGACAGTATGAGGAAGTCGAGTTCGAGAATGAGGATGCGTTGGTTCAAGAGAAGGATGGTGACGATTCTGTGGATCCTGCGACTGCCAATGCGAGGTTATATGAGGACATGCGGCAGTCTATGGCCAAGGAGGAAGAATTGGAAGAGAACGACGACGAGGAAAACGATCCGACATTACGAGCACATCCTTTAACGGTGGAGGGCCGGTTTTCGACATCTCCTTCCAGCGTACAGCTTCCGAAGGCGACATTTGTCCAGCCTATAGATCTTTTGCTTACTGGTACACCACACACGCACATCAAGGACGCAGCACACAGAGTCTTTGGCGGGATCGGATTGCCTAATAGTACTTCCACTCCTTCTCTGGCCAAGACGATGCAACAAAAGCCCATCCCTATCGATGCGACACAGGGCAGGATGACCGACATCGACGCCAACACTTTCCTGGCGGTCCTCATGCCGGCTATGTACTCTACGGTGATGGGCGCGCTGGTCGAGTCGAGGAAACGCTTGGGAACTGAATGGGCAGAGAGTCTCGTTCGCAAAGCTGAAGCGGGAGAGCTCAAGATTCTGGACGCTGGCGGTGCAGGTGCTGGCGTTCTGGCTGTCCGTGATATGCTCAAAGCTGAGTGGGAGCGCATGCATGAGGACGATGTTGAGGCAAGCTCAGGCATGAGTCTGGCGGAAGCTGACGGCAAACTCGGCGGCGCCGGATTGACTGCGCCGCTCGGTAATGCTACTGTTCTGACCGGCTCTGATGCGTTGAGGAAGCGCGCTTCGGCTCTCTTGGAGAACACTACCTTCATCCCTCGCCTGCCTGATTACTTCCACACCGAGACTGCGAAGGAGAGTGGAAAGTTTGATCTCGTCATTGCACCTCACACTCTTTTCCGGATTCGGGAAGACTGGGCTCGTAAAGATCATGTCGACAACCTCTGGTCTCTGGCCAGTTCAGAGGGTGGTTTGCTAATCATGCTCGAGAAGGGTATCGCCCGTGGATTCGAAGCCGTCGCTCTTGCTCGCGAACACATCTTGAACACACACATCGCCGAGCCAGAGTCGGAGGTGGAGATGACTGAAGAAACGACAGACGAAGTGAAAGAAGAAGTCGAAATCGAAGAAGTCGACCCCGACGAGCCCGACATCGTCTGGGACGGCGACGAACCCACCGCCAAAGCTTCCAAAGAGCGCGGCATGATTGTCGCCCCCTGCACCAACCACGCCGAATGCCCAATGTACTCCGGCAAGAACAAGGGCCCGATCAAAGGCCGTAAAGACATCTGCCACTTCGAGCAGCGCTACACCCGCCCGCCCTTCCTGCAAAAAATCCTCGGAGCCAAAGACAAGAACTTCGAAGACCTCAAGTTCTCCTACGTCGCCCTCATGCGCGGCCGCGATCTCCGCGTCCCTCAACCTGAGCGAACCGACGCGGAAGCGTTCGCCTCGCAGCCTACTGTCGTCCAAGGCGACGAAGCCACCGACCGCGCCTTCGAAGGCTACGAAGTCCTCGACCCGGATACCCAACCCAACCCTTCCTCTCTCTCCCTCCCGAGACAAATCATGCCGCCCCTCAAACGTCGCGGCCATGTGATCCTCGACCTCTGCACGCCCGCCGGCAGCCTCGAGCGTTGGACTGTCCCGCGTTCGTTCAGCAAGCGGGCTTTCCGCGACGCTCGCAAGAGCAGCTGGGGCGATCTCTGGGCTCTGGGAGCCAAGACTAGGGTGCTGAAGACTGCGAGGGTGGGCGACAAGAAGCACCGCGATCGTAAAGCTGAGAAGGCTGGGGACGAGGAGGCGCCGGAGCGGAAGCCTTTGAGCAAGAGGTTGGAGAAGGAGAAGAGGCGGGTTAAGGAGAGGAAGGCGGGGAAGAAGGGGGAGTTTTGGGCTAGGGAGGGGGACGAGTGATGGAGGATCGTGAAAGAGAGATTTTATCGAAACTGTACCGATATGTGGATATGACTACTGTAGACTAGAGTGTAAGATTATGTGTACTATACCATTGACTCTGCTGCCGATCTGCTGAGATCTAATTTTCATCGATCAGTTTGCGACTCGGTAGTTAACCCTGCATGATGTTGAACGGTTGCAAGATCATTCCCCTGAATCTGCCTTATACCCACCACCAAGCTTTGAAAACTGTTTGCGTTTAACCTCCAGACACACTATTAGCTTTGATCATTTGCCCTCCAGTTTGATGTCTTCAAAAAGTCCTCCGGAGTCTTTGGGGAATAGATATATCGCGACATGCATTTTGCAAAACGTGTACTTAGGGTTAGGGTTGGTGTCGAAGGGTTGCCACCGCAACGGCCGAGAAAGCCGAAAGAAGACAAGACCAGAACCGCGTCTGAACAGTGGCGAGTAACATTACTACGCGACGGCAAAAGTAATGATACAATTGCAGGACACGCGATAATTTATTCGAAGGAACCATGTCGCAAGCCTACGAGCTTCTGGTGACCGAGGTCGATAGGGTGGTCAATAGCCCATACCCGACGCAGCTCAAGGTGGGTTTACACTGCTCCACAACATTCGCGATACCTTGTTCAAGCCAACAAATACTGACGATCGCAGCAACTACACACGATTACATGTCAAAAATGTTCGGATTCGGACGTGCTGGAATGGGCAGCAGCGCGAAACTGCCAGGTCGACGCGGTTGCAAGAAACCTCCTCCAAGCACTACAACAATGGCCATACGTGCTGGAAATCATCACCAAGCTCTGCCTCTCCGTGAGCGTCCGCGATGCCTTGCTTCAACATGATCCCACTCTGCTCTCCCAGACAGTCTCCCAAGCCGTCAGCGGCGACTGGCAGCACAGCGCCGCCTCAATCGCCATGCTATCGCACCCCCTGCCCCAAAACATCACCCTCCCAGCCGCAAGCCAAAACCTCTTCCTTGGAATCGTCGACCACGCAACCCAGCAGCCCTCCACAGCCTCCATCAAGCCCATCTACCTCCTCCTCAAAGGTGGTCTAGCTCCGCTCCTCGGCCTCCTCTCTCACGACACCCTCACCCAACTCGAACGCCACTTCCTCGCCGTCCTCCGTAACACGATCGGCCAGGAAGACCAGTGTCTCAGCCTATACTGCCTGGCAATCATGAAAGCAATCGTCACCGCCGCCGACGAAGACCCCTCGTTCGCCATGGCGGCCGCTTCGTACGAGACGCAGGAACTGCTCGCCAGCACGCCCAACTCGCCCAAGTGGAAGCCGAAGAGCATGAAGCAGTACTTTACCGGCGACAAGGCTTCCAAAACTCTGCACCTGATCGTGCTCCGCGTTCTGTGGGCTTCGAGGGCCACGGCTGAGGATACTGTGGAGCAGACGGTTGAGTGTCTGGGTTTGGCTAACGAGCTTATTATGTTCTTGCCGGAAGCCACTCGCGAGACTTGGTGCGACGAGAACCCGCTTGTTGTGAGGAAGCTGAAGGAGAAGGCTGTGCAGAGCGAGCTGGAGACGAGGGTGCAGTTGCCGGCTTTTGCTTTTATCTGCAGCCTTTGTCGCGCGAGGAATATCCCTGAGGTCATGGTCGATCGGCTTGCGGTTATTCTTTCGACTACTACTAATCTGACTGCGAGGCTGACTACCGGCAGCGAGCCGTCTATGAGGTGGTTCTCAAGCGTGCTCAATGGCGCGCAGCTGGCTGAGATTCTGATTTCGATCACGTCTTTCGCTGTGCGAGGTTCGGCGACGGAGATCATCAAGTTTGCGAGTGTTATGCTTGCGGTTGTTGAGTGCCTGTCGCAGATCTCGAGGACACACGAGTCCGTTGTCGACGGCGCCCTGGGAGCTTTGGGTTCGGCGGCTGTTGGGCAGGATTTGACGAAGCTACGCCAGATCTTTAGCACTGAGAATGCGGCCGAGTCTTCAAAAGATGGTGTCTGTGGTGCTGCCGTCTTGTCCGGGCGGAAATCTATTGGGCATGCAGTCAGCGGCTTCTTTCTGAGCGCCGCCCTTTCGGCAGACCACTCCCAAACCAACGTAGACCTGGAACTGTACCCTTTGCTGGTGGAGACGCACGCTCTATCGGTCCAGACCAGTCCGCGTTGTACACACATCGTTGCTCAGCAACCCGCTCAACGCCGTGCGTCAATCGAACCATCAACCGAAGTCTTCAAGCCCGGCACGACTTGGCAGACTGCTTTAGGCGACCACCTCCAAACCAAAGCGCGACACGAACAAAGCGCCCTCTCAGCATTCTTCTCCAACGCCTGCGCCGACCTAGAAAGGAGGTGTTCCGAAGTCGAAGCGCCTCTACGTGAAGAGCAAGAGAAGCGCGCGGGCTTACAAAACCAATACGACAATCTCTACCGGGCCTACACCACCCTTGAAGACAGCAAGAGCCGCGCAGAGCTACGCGCAGACTCACTCGAAGTCGAGAAGAGTGAGTTCGCGCATGACCTCGAGCAGAGCAGAGACGAAAATGACGAGCTGCTGGCTAGAGTGGGAGAGTTGGAAGCAAGCCTGCGAGAGAACCAGTCTAAAGCGCGGGAGGAGTTGGATAGGCTGAAGCAGGAATTTGCCAATGCCGAGATGGATCACGCTACTGCTTCGGCGCAGACCGAGGAACAGATTGAGGAGCTTGAGGCGAAGCTCGAGGCTGTTCGGGCTGAGAGGGACGGCAAGAAGGCTGACAACGAGCAGTTGCGAAGCGAGATGGGCCAGGCTCGCGAGAGAAACGTTGTCTTGGAGGCTGAGCTGCAGAAGTGGCACAAGACCGACGAGGAGCACAAATTGGTGATCGCAGCGACCGAGAAGGCTAGGGATGAGCTGGAAAGGAATTGCGCAAGTCTTCGCGCTGATCTGGAGGCGTTAAGACAGTCGTCTGCTAGCGAGAAGGCCTCTCTGGAGGCGCGTTCTGTCCAGCTTGAGCGTGAGGCACATGGACAAGTGGATACTCTGCGCGAGCAACACGACCAAGACTTGCAAAAGTTGCAACAAAGCCACCAGGAGAAGGTTCATGAGCTATCGACCAAGCTCTCATCAGCACAAGAAGCCTCAAAACAAGCCCAAGCCGACCTCGAAAGCCAACTCGACAAGCGCGAGAAGAAGCTCGCCGAATACCACAAGAAGGTAAGCTCATCTAATCCTCCCCCATGCCACCCCCTCGCATCAGAACCCCATGCTAACCCTTCACCAGATCGACCACCTCAAACAAGTCTGCACAGACAAAGACGACCAAATCGCAGAAGCAAACGCCATGCGCTCAAACCTCATGGCCGCCATGGGCCTCGGAAAAATGAACCCGCAGGGCAGCCAGTCCGCCAAACGACGCAGCACCCGCAACAGCAATGTAAACAACAACAACTCCGAGTTCTTCGATGACACGGAGAGTTCGGTGCCTTTTATCGATTTCTTGGGCGCGGCGAAAGTTCAAGCTCAAGCTGCTGCCGCTGCGACTCAGCAAGACGCAAGTCAAAACCTCCTAGCTCCCAGTCCCAAGCGCGCTCGCTCGCGCAAGTCAATGGCTCCGCCTACTGTTCCGCGCGCGAGCGGTGGGAGGGCGACGAGGAGTAGCACGCAGGGTGTTGCTGGTGGGAGGGGGAGTGCGGTTAAGAGGCAACCGTTGAGGGCTGTTGATGGGAATGTTTCGCCATCGAAGAGTGGGACTGCTGCTACTGCTGCTGGGAGTCAGAAGGGCGGTGTTAGTTTCAAGGGCTTTGACGGTGACGGTTTCGATGAGGGCGATGGGCAGCACGGTGGTGGGTTCGAGGATACTACTACTTTTGATGGGAGCGAGGTCTTTACTAGTACGCCGGGGATTGCGTTGGGTAGGCGTGGTGGTGGAGAAGGATTGCCGGATGATGATACTGAGATGGTTTAGGGGCGGGATTGGGTTGGATGGGGACTTGGTTGGATTTTGGCGAAATGAGATCATTGGGATCGCTTTGGAATACCCTACCTACAGTGAGTTTTCATTCCGTATTTGCTCATCGCGCTTTACAGACGAAACTCTTGCAGCCTCGATATTGCATCTCTTAATTCTGGACTTTGACGCATCTCCCTCGTCCCAAATGCTCGTTTGAAGTCAAGCAGGCAGCCATGGTAGCACCTACAGCCAGCAAGCGCGCCTCCGTTTGCACTTCACCCCTCGCCATCCGAATCATCAAGGGTCAACCGCAAACCGCAGATAAAGGTAAACAAAACACTCACATGCCTCATGTCGTCTTTGCTACAACACACTGCCACGTCACTTTTTTTTACAGTTTAGCAGCATCCTTTCACATGATACTAACAACTCATCGCTAGAAACATCAGTCTCTCACTCTACCGCGCACGAGCCGCCTTTCATAAGAAGACGACTTCACGCACGAGCTATATACACGCGTTCTTTTCGGTATGTCTTATGAGATTGAACCAGCACGAGATGGCACGAGTCAACACGAGCTACTGGATACCGACTGGATTCTAGGTATTAACACGATATATCAGGGATTTTCGACAGTTTCGGGTGGTTAACACGAGATAAAGAACCTCGTGGAAGTGTCATGGGATGACAGCAACCAACTCCACTTGAGGGACATAAGCTTGATCAGACACTCCTTGACCTTGCCCACATCTCGACAACATTGCTACAACACTCGAAAACTCGACATCCCAACACCACCCAACACCACCCAACCTGGTACTCCTTCCTGACCACCATCATGGAGCCACCACCACCCCACCTACCTGTTCGCCCTCCATCCTCTCCGGAGCCAGACTCTACCTCCTCCCATACTTCAGGATCAGCTAGACCGCGCCGACCGATCATGCCGAACCCGAGGAACCGCAGAGTGGCGAATCCAGACTCCAGTCCCTATCCCTTGAGGTCGCGCGAACAGAACCGAATGCAAGAAGGAGCAACTGGGGCCAGCTCGAACGACTGGAGATCGAACCGCAAGCCGAGAGAAAACCGTCCGTACAGACCTGCGGGTCACACGCAGCCTTTCCCACAAAATCGGGGACCATTCCAACAAGACAACCCCCCGCATTGGGCAAACTGGTCAGAGATATCCATAATCTTGAGTGGCCTTCCTATATCATGGGGCACCGCCGAGGTCTACAACCTCCTCAGTCAGAAAGGTTCGGAACCAACTCGCATCGACATGAACAAAAAGGCCGGAAACGCAAAGATCATCTTCCGTCCGCCTCCTGCCAAGGCTGAATGGATGTACCGAGGCTTTGGTATCACCTCCTTACAAGATGGGAAATCGTCGACAGTCCGAATCTGTGCTAGGATTGAAAACGAAAGGCCCGACAGAACGAAGGCGAGACTGGCCGGAAGATTTGGGGAATTGTACGTTGGTGGTGTCGGTATCGGTTTCGGCATCATGAGACAACCCGATGAGATGCTGGTGATGCGCTACATCGGACAGCCCGAGAACAAGAGTCCGCAAATGGTCGTCGATCTGCACAAGCAGAATCTGGAGCTAAACTTCAGCATCAAATTCGGATCTGGCAACCGCACGGTTGAGCGCTACTTCAAGTTCCGCATCCCGTTCTCCCAACTGACAAAGGGCCTCATCGAAGATTGCAACGCTGACGGCAAGACCTCCCTCGTTATACCTCTTGATGCTCCGCCACTCGCATTCCGCAAGACTTCCAACGTCCAGGACACCCACGATCCGAAGAGCACAGAATGGCACGACAAGCAAGCTTGGTTCCGGCAGGTATCAGTAGAGTCTGATGCTCGGGCAGCAGCAAGCAGATCATCACAGCTGCAGAACGACGATTCGTTCATCGACATCGGGCGATGGCTGTGCCTCCGCTTCGAGCTTCAAGGAACCCCACAACTCCAATTGCTGCGAGCTGCTTTAGGCAAGCACGGCGTCCAGGTGCGACAACAGACCATTCGTGGCGCCCGGGCAGAAGGTCCATCACTCTGGGATTGGCTCGGAAGCCGCAACACTTCGTTCTTCGAGATGAGCAACGAGAAAATCCATCTGTCGTTCGCCGTGCGGTACCAGTTGGAAGCTTGCATCAGCCATAGCTGTCTTCATGAGAGCAACTTGTCCGCTGCATGGGCAAAGAAGCTACTGGACTTGGATACAATTACTCTGGTGCCAGCCAACAATGAGCTCAACCAGCACCCGAGAGCGACCAAACTGCTGGAAAAGGGTTTGGAGTCTAAGCAGCGTTTCTACAATGCGATGGACATCTTTGGACTTCTCAACAAGGTCAACACAACCCAGAAGAAGGTCCCTCGGTACTGCACAATGGTACGCTCAGCGACTGTTACGGCCACGACAATCTACTTCAACAGCCCTTCTATGGACACTTCCAACCGAGTCATCCGCCAGTTCCGACAACATGAGGATCGATTCCTCCGTGTCAAGTTCCGCGATGAGTCGTACAAAGGTACCATCATGAACCACGGCGACGATACAATGGACGAGCTGTTCACCCGAGTCAAGCGAACCATGAAGAACGGCATCGTGGTAGGTGACCGCCACTACGAGTTCCTTGCATACGGCAACTCGCAATTCCGCGAGCATGGAGCCTACTTCTTCGCACCCACAAGCACGCTCACAACCGACATGATCCGCGATTGGATGGGTGACTTCGAGGGCATCAAGGTTGTTGCCAAGTACGCCTCCCGCCTTGGACAGTGCTTCTCCACCACGCGCGCAATGCCTAACTCCGTCGCCATCAAGCGCATTCCCGACATCGAGAGGAATGGCCGCTGCTTCACCGACGGTGTGGGCAAGATATCCCTTTTCTCAGCCCAGATTACGGCCTTGGAAATGGGACTGTCGAGCTTCGCGGATGACTGCCCTTCAGTCTTTCAGTTCCGCCTCGGAGGCCTCAAGGGAGTTTTGTCTGTCGATCTCAGCCTCAAAGGCCCTGTCATCGAGGTGCGCCCGAGCCAGGAAAAGTTCCCTGCAGCATACAAAGGTCTGGAAATCTGCCGGATCTCGCAGAATGCCACCGCATATCTCAACCAGCAGATCGTGCTGGTGCTCTCGGCGCTGGGTGTGCCGGATGAAGTGTTCATGAAGATGCTCCACAACATGCTTTCGAGACTTGAGAGCGCCATGTCAGATGCAACTGTTGCAATGGATATGCTGCTGCGGAATATCGACTTGAACCAGTCGACAGTACAATTGGCTACAATGATCGTGGACGGATTCATGGCGGCCAATGACCCTTTCTTCATGTCTTGCCTGCGCCTGTGGAGGGCCTGGAGCATCAAGTTCCTCAAGGAGAAAGCGAAGATCTCCGTGGAGAAAGGTGCCTTCGTGCTGGGCTGTGTTGACGAGACCGGTATCTTGAAAGGCCACAACAACAAAAACCCGTCATCCGACTTCAGTCACGATGTCAGCCTGTTGCCGGAGATCTTTATACAGATCAGTGATCCGGAAAACAAGGGCTTCAAAGTCATTGAGGGTGTCTGCACTCTTGCCAGAAACCCTTCGCTTCATCCCGGCGACGTTCGGGTATGTCGTGCGGTCGATGTTCCCCAACTGCGACACATGCGCAATTGCGTTGTGCTCCCCTCGACTGGCGACCGCGACCTTGCAAGTATGTGTTCTGGCGGTGATCTGGACGGCGATGACTACCTAGTCATGTGGAATCCTGAGCTCCTCCCTGAGGAATGGAACCACGCGCCAATGGATTACACCGCTCCGCCGCCAGTCATCAGCGACGGCCCAGTAACAGTCGACGCCATGACCTCTTTCTTCGTCACCCACATGAAGAACGACACCCTCGGCCGCATTGCCGTCGCCCACCGTTACTGGGCTGACCAGAAAGATGACGGCGTCAAGGATGATACGTGCCTTCAGCTCGCTGCTTTGCACAGCATGGCCGTCGACTACGCGAAGACAGGTGTCCCAGCCGAGATGCCCAAGGAACTCAGAATCTTCAAGTCTCCGCACTGGGCGATGAAGGAGCCTCACCGCAGCTACAAATCCAACAAGATCCTCGGACAACTCTACGACGAAGTCGCTAGAGTTCCCTTTGACCCTGCTTGGGAGCTTCCCTTCGACAGCCGCATCCTCGAAGCCTACGGAGACATTGATCAGGCCATCCTTGATCAGGTCAAGGAGGTCAAGCGCTTGTACGACGAAGCCATGCGCAACCTAATGGCCCAGCACGGAATCCGGACTGAGTTCGAGATCTGGACTACTTTCATCTTGGCGCACAACCACGAGAACCGCGACTACAAGCTCCACGAGGAACTCGGCGAGGCTGCTGCTGCTTTCAAGAGGCAGTTCCAAGACATGTGCTACGAGGGTGCAGGCACAACTCCCAGGGAGCGCGACTGGGAGAAGTTGAAGCTATGGATCGCGGGCATGTACATCGTCACCGCACAGGAGGTCGCAGCGGCGAACGAGGAGTGCGATGCCAGAACCCTGATTGGTGGAGAGTATGTGCCGCAGCGGTTCAGGAACACCGAGACCATGCCGCTCATCTCTTTCCCCTGGCTGTTCCAGCGCGAGCTGAGCATGATCGCCAAGAAGAAGGATGATGATTTCTCTGTGTCTACGACTGCGCCGACTCTTCACCTTGCTGGAAAGCAGAAAACTAAGACCATCACCAAGTTCGAGGAGAGTGGGGCCATCCTAGAGCCTCTTCCGATCCTTCCGCCGGCCGTCTCTACTGATCCCAAAGCCAAAGAGCTCAGGAGTGACACGCCGCCGCTGGCAACCGGTCTCCTCACCCCGGACTCAGAGCAGGAGCGCAAAGACTCGTGCACCATCGAACTCTCCGCCTCCGAAACCACAAGCCCAGCACTTCCGGCGTATGAAGACGATCACACCAGCCGCCAGAACAGTATCCCGACAGATGAGCTTGTTACTGTGCCCGCACCCAGCGCAAACACCAAAGACGTTGTGGCTGCAGAAATTCACACGGCAAGCAAGGTCCTGGCCGAATCTAGCGCATTCGATGTGGGAGACTGCGATGCTGTAGCCAAAGGATTGGCGGAGATCGATGCTTTGCCCTCAGAGTCTGAGGGAGAGTACCAGACGGCGGTGCCTGCCCAGGTTGTTCTGCTGGAGGACGCCCCGAAGGATACGGAGGAAACCCCGAAGAAGGTGGAGGACGTGCCTTCTGTCGAGGCGGTTGATGATTCGGACGACGAGGAGGCGAGCGAGGGCGAACAGGTGAGTTCCCAACTTGTGAGACTTTCCGACCTGAAGAACAATTGCTAACTCTTTGTCTACTATAGGTCTTCATCCAGATCGAGGAGTCTGCCGCGATGAAAGGTCTGAGTCAGCTGGAGGATTGGTATGGTTGAGCAGTGAGATTGATGTCCGGATTACAGGAAAGGAGGAGAAGAGTGTATGATAAATGATGAAGGGAAGACTCTGATGTTTGATAGTACTTTGAGATCTCATAGACATCCCACTGGTAATCATGCATCTTCAAGGCAATGCCTTCTACTTCCCACTTCTCCTTCCCGCTTGATGGTAGCAGTAGAAAGCTGGAGATTGACATTCGGGTGCCCGGTGAGGAGAAAAGCGAGGGATGAACAACACTTTAGTCTTACATAGTGGCCTCTGAATTTGTACAGTAGCTATCTCACTGGTGCTCAAGCAACGTTGAGGTAATACCATAGACTTCCGATTCCTCGTGACCTTCTGTGAACCACTGAAAGACACACTCTCAGTCCGACTCGATCGTGGTGCAAGTGCCTCAAGAAAACATCTGATCACTTTTTTCCCGGCTTGCAGGCGTCGGTCCAACGAATTTTTCCCCTGCATCTTGAGCATTCCGGAGCAACCGTCCTGTCACACGATGGACAGCGCCACCAAAGGTCGGTGCGACGACTTTTCAAGAAAGACGCCTCATATGGTGTACCTCTTCCATAAGCCCTACAGTAACGACAGCATGGTACACCTCCACACCCGGCATCCCCATCGCAGATCCAGTCTCCAAGAGACTCGCACTTGAGGTCGGGATGTTTGATGATTGCGATGCTCAGGTCCGGTACATCTCCTAGCAGAGACACGAAGTCGTCATCATCTCTCATATCTTGCAGTTTGCCAATGCATTCCTTGACGAAGGGAGGTCTGGCAATGCTGTCCGGTCTGGTCGCAGAGAAGATTGTTAGGGCGGCTTTGTAGAAGTCTTCGGTGTCGTAGGACTGTGCTTCAATGGCTTTCCTCATCCTGCCACAGGTGTCTTCCTGGAGTCCAGAGAGCTGGTATTTCTCCGCAGCGACGAATAGAAGCGCCTGTTTGTGCAATGGATCATCTCCGGAGACTTCGTCAGGGTGAGAGTACGGTAGACCGTAGATGTGGGAAAGCAGTGCCATCATGGCCTCTGGATCGTCTTCATGGAGCTCGACTTCCTTGGATGTCGCTTCCTACGTCAAAGGTTAGCTTGTATGCCCGCAAAGTAGGGATCAGTGAATCGAATTACCTGGAATCTGCCAGTGAGGAGCAACGTAAAGTACTCTGACGCACGGCAGAGGACAATACGATGAACTTGCACAGTCCGGTCACTGAGCTTGAGCGTGAGATCGGAGAGCGTCGGGTCGTCGAAGTAGGACTTGTAGAGGTCCAAGATTGGAGTGCCCATAGCTGGGCGGAATTACTGGTTGTGGTTGTGGTTGTATACAGTATATGTCCAGTGTGTGGTGGGTGATTCTAGGAAATTCGCATTTGCGACGTGATTGATATGAGTCTGCCAAGGTTACACAGCATGGCAAACGACGGCAAAGACGCTAATGCGCGATATGGGCCCTCCCGCTGTCTTTGTAAGTGAATATAACGATCAGACCGCTCGAAATTCTGAGACTTTGAAAGGTGACAATGGAAGAGATTAAAGTTACACAACTGTTGCTACCGAGCATTGCAGCTGCCATTGCCATTTGGTGCGTAGGTATATGCTCCGGAATCTCGCTACATGCCTAACGATACCCGAGATCTTGAAACACTCTTGTCGGGCCTTGGATCGACCATACGATAGCTTGGTCGCAATCTGAACAGATCGGTCGGGCAGGTATTCCACAAGTTGGACACGGCCACGTATCATGGTTGCGATGCTTCTGTGCGAAAGACTGCTCGAATGGTTCGGGGTCATTATAGTTTTCCTCATCATGCTGAGCACGGGCTGCGCAATTTGAGCAGACCGGCAGACCGCAACAAGAGCGTCCCTTATCGCACAGCCAATCTCCAGTGAGGTCACTGTGTTTGATGATTTCCACCCCTAGATCCGGCAAAGCGAGCAGCAGTGAGAAGAAACTATCAACTTTCCTCAATTTCTCTAGCGCGGCGATGCAAGCTTGCATCATGAGATTTCTAGCTCCACTAGTTGGCATTGTGCCAGTGAAGATTGTTCGAAGGGCGGCGGGAAAGTCCTGGTAATTATAACGGCTGGCCTGTCGCGGATGAATCATTGCGTACATGTTTTCGTAGGCTTCATCTCGGAGTCTCGTGATTTGGTACTTCTCGGCGACGATGTACACAAGTGCATGGGGTTGCAGCAAAGCGTCTTCAACTTCGGTGTCGGCGGCAGCGTAAGGAAGGGCGTAGAGGTAGCGCAGCAATACCATCATGGCCTTCGGATCATCCTCTTGGAGCTCGACGAGTTTTGCGTTGCTTTCCTACGCCTCTCGTCAGCTTCGAGTCTTGAATTCATCCGGTCATAAAGGCTAGCGGCTTACCTGGAAACGACCTGCGAGGAGAGCGGTAGAATACTCCAACCCTCGGCATAGAACAACGCGGTGAACGTGAACGACTCGATCGCTGAGTTTGATCTGGAGGTCGGAAAAGGTTGGATCGTCGAAATGCGAGTTCACCAGATCGCGGCGGTCGGCCACAGTGGTTGTTGAAGGCGCCATCGATGGGCGCGGCTGGTGGTTGTCGTCACGATGAGTGGGGTCTTTGATGTTTGTAAGTTTGTGTAGGCGGATTCTTTTTGCCAGCTTAAAGAGCTGTCGTAGCAAGTGACGTACGGCGCTAGTGGAAGTGGGTCCCGCTTTTGCCGCTGCAAGTGAAGTGTGAACTAAGGGTTCAGAGCGGCGTAGTGGCATTGATCGCGGTTCAATTGCGCGCAATTTGAAGGTGCATCACGACATATCAAAGGGCACAAACCTAGAAAGTGATAACAAAAGAGACCGAACGACCTAAAAAGGTGAGAATTACGGTGACTTACAGGTACAAACTTCGCCTCCGCCGTGTTCCAGATTCCACTTGCTATCTTCTAGAACTGGAAGATATGTCTGTCCTTGTCTTTCACACGATCCCAAGGAGGGTAGATCGCCATCCTTGTCAGCTTCTTGGTCACCCAACGAATGTCCTCCTCGCACGTCGAACACTTGGGCGAAGCGGCTTCTCCACAGTCCGGGCACTTCCACACCTTCTCGCTGCGGTGCTTGTGCGCGAACGATTGCTCGTACGGCTCGCGAGGGTCTGCGAAAGGTGCACCGTCATCGATCCCGCAGTTGGGACAAGCCGGCACACCCTCACAATCTCGAGGCCCAAAAATCGTGTTCTTTTTGCCGTTGCATTCCCAGTCACCAGCAAGAGTGGCGTGCTTAAGGATCTCAACAGCCAAGTCCGGCAAGTTCTCGAAAAGCGTCCAGAAGTTGGGGATATCCTGCAGCTTGTCCAGACTAGCGGTGCATGCGTGCATCACGAGAGGCCTCACTTTGCTGTCCGGCTTTGTTCCGACGTGGATGATGTGGAAGGCGGCGGGGAAGTCTATGAAGTCGTATTCCTCAATAGGTCGTCTCCCGAACTCATGCCAGCGTGGCTTTGGCCCGAGGATCCTCAGGAAGTTCTCGTAGGCTTCCTCCTTGAGCTGCGGGACCTGATACTTCTCTGCAACAACGTACACGCCCGCGTGATACAACAAGCAAGGGTCCTGGATGTGGTCGTCCCAGATGTGGTCGTAGTGGATTCCGTACAGATAGCTCAGCATGACGATCATAGCATCTGGTTCATCTCCGTGGAGCTCGACCTGCTTCGCTTCGCTCTCCTGGAACCCACGATTAGCGCGAATCTCGGATGCTGCATCATAGTCTGAGCTTACCCCGAAAGAGCCAGCGAGGAGTGACTTGAAGTATTGCGACCCACGGCAGAGCACAACGCGGTGGACGTGTACTATTCTGTCGCTGAGCTTGAGCGTGAGGTCGGAGAATTTCGGATCGTCGAAATACGTGTCGACGATGTCACGCTCGCCAGCGATCACGGGCTTATCGTAGTCGGATGCCATTGTCTGGCGTGGTTGGTGGTTCTGGTTGTAGAGTGGTGTTGGGTAGTTCGGGTTCGAGCAAGTTGAACTGTTGAAGACTGTGGTGAGATTCCCACTGTTCAGTGAAGCAGCGAAGACGCTGATGTACACTCACTGATGTTTGCTCCACTGCTTCTGCCCTCCTTCCGTTCTTTGAGAACTCAAGACACCACTCAAGAAGATTTTAGCGCCGGTGAAAGCAGGTTCGGACCCTGATACTGCAAGTGAGTGAAGTGCTGGATTACAGCGCGGCGTCACGGCGTCGCAGATCACGATGTAAACACGGTCATAAGTTCAAACTTTGCTTTTCAAGGCTTCATGTCATTTGATGTTTCCACAGTTACCCAGCGGCCTCATTCATGGGTGTCGGATGAGGGTACTCACTGAATATCCCTTCTCGGGATCTTGTGCACGTCCAGCTCTCTCCGACGGGTCGAAAGCCCGTACATTCTCGCTGCAGACCTCTTTCCTCAATGCCGATGCAATCCCAAACAGCCAGACAAGTCTTCCTCACGGGACTAGCGTTGTTCCCACTCCCCAGCTCACTGAAGCCCGTTGTCCATATCTGGGTGGTCAAGAATCTCGAGACTCAAGCCTGGGATTTCTTGCCACAGAGATCGGAACTCAGCGTTCTTTTTCAACACCCGCAGTTCGGCGACGCAGGCCGCTACCATGCAAGTTCGAGCCTTACTGTCCTGCATCACCGGATCGAAGACGACGCGGAGGGTGCTGAAGAAGTCTTCAGAGCAACGGGTAGGCGATCTGACCGCGGCCTCCATAGCTCCGCAAGCTTCTTCCTTGAGACTGTGGATCTGGTATTTACTGGCGGCCATAAACACCAAAGCATGATGCTGCAGAACGTTGGAGTTCTTGTCCTCCATCGAGTCGTACGGAAGTCCGTAGATAGAACGCAGCAGCGCCATCATGGCTTCCGGGTCGTCTTCGTGTAGCTCGAGCTGCATTCCCTGTGGTCGGATTTAGCTTTGTCGACAAATGACAACGTGATCAACATACCTGAGAACTATCCTTGAGGAGCAACGCGAACTGTGCCGACGCACGGCAGAGCATGATGCGACTGACGTGCACAGGTCGGTCTTCGAGTACGATCCTGAGGTCGGAAAAAGTCGGGTCATCAAAGTATGTGTCGCAGGGCTGACGCTCAGAAATTGCAGTGGAAGTCGTAGCGGGAATTTGAGGCGCTGATGGCGAGTGTGACCGCTTGACGGGGTCGTACTCGGATTCAGTAGAATGCTGGCGAGAAGCCGACGATCTGAGGGAGCTTGTATCTGTGAACCCGACAGAACGCGCTTCCCTGGGCAGGAGAGCTGGGCGGCGCGATGTCAGGATGCCGTCTAAATTCTCCACCAAGTCCAGTTCCTTAGCCACGACAAATAAATCTGCCAGGTTCACAGTCCTGTGATTTGCCGCATGATGGGCATTACGGAAATCTTCCGCCTTCAGATTGCAAATTAAAGTTGAAAGACCTCCCGCGGTACCCCTGCTGTGAAGACGCTTGACGAGGGCTTCGTTGATGGAGTTGAGGACCTGGGACCAGCGATCCTCGCGAGTCTGGTCGTGGTATCGCTGTTGTATGGCTGTGCAAAGACTACACATATGGCTCAAGGCGTCCCTTGAGGTGCAGTGGCTGGTGAGAGTCTCATTTTCGTTAAGTCGAGGAAATAGCCCCACGATGGTCGCGCGATATCTCGCCTTGTAGTTCTTCGTCTTCTGGCTCAGTTGCGCCATTTTGGACAACACACGCGCAGGAGCTGTGGTTGTGTTGCTTGCCGTCGTTCTGAATCCACTCTTCAGGCGTCAAACATGTTGCGGTGAGCGAGGAAGTTGAGAGGCGAATTTTTTGTTGTTGCGACGTCAACATTGCCAGGATCAGCTGGCAATAGGCGCATGACGCTAGCGCCCGTTAGGGGTCCCGCCGCTGCCGCTGCGAGTGAGGTTCAGCGGTCGCAGCCTCACTGTCCGCAGTTCCGGGCTTCATCTCGCCGAAGATCGGCAGACGTATATCTGGAAGGGGAGGGTGAAAGACACATGAGAGATGGAGAATACAAGACACACCTCTATCACTTCGCCAAGTATGTCTGGCAATGGGTTTTGTGGGCACGGCCGTTGTCTGCGATAAGCTGAAGCCCTGATCCCAACTTTTTCGCAACATCCCAAGTCATCTCGTTGTCTGCATGGACTTTCAGGCTGTCCGTGGATGGTTTATGATAGCGCGGAGCTCAGAACGGCATTTCCAACAGAAGCCAAAGTGCAGCAGGTCTCATCAAGGCAATCACCAGCCAGCGCCGTTGTTATTGTTGTTGTTGTTGTTGTAGTACGAAGCGTAGAAACCAGGAGCTGGCGCAGTGGATTGACCACGAACTGGTGATGGCGACTGACCGCGAACTGTCGATGTAGACCAAGCATGACTTTGGGTTGGAGATTGTCGCGAACCTTTGGCGGACTTGCGTCGTGGGGTTTTCTCGGGTCGTTGCTGGGCGTACTGGCATTGAATGAGCTCGGCACCTAGCGCTGGGGTTTCTGCGACAGCGACCATGAAGTCTGCGTTCTGAGCGAGGCGCCTCATGACGCCGACGCAGTACGCTAGTAGAACCTCGCGGCCGCCGGTATCGCCTACCGGGGTTCCAGCAATGATCGCACGCAGAGCTTCGAGCAGGTCCGAAGACTCCACCGAGTCCACGGCGTCGTGTTCTTTGTTGTCGACGATGGTACTCATGTTCTGAGAAGCCTCGGTCTGGAGCTTCTTGATCTGGTATTTCTCTGCCGTCGTGTATACCAGAGCGTGAGGCAGGAAGCTCTTGCCATCGTGCCACTCGGCGATGTCCAACGGATACGGCAGGCCGTACACGTGGCGCAATAGGGCCATCATGGCTTCCGGATCATCTCCGCAGAGTTCAATTTCTTTGGAATCACTCTCCTAGTTGCTCAGTTAGTTGATGTTATAGTACCGAGGTGCTCGAGGAGTTTGCTTACCTTGAACCTGCCAGTGAGGAGTTTGTCAAAGTACTCAGAGCCGCGACACAGCACGATGCGGTGAACGTATACCGATCTGTCGCCGAGTTTGATGGTCAGGTCGGAAAGTGTGGCGTCATCGAAGTAAGTCTTGTACAGCGGCGGCGGATCATCTGCCGCCTTGTTCGTCGCCGGCGGTGGTGGCTCCATGGTTGATGGGTTTGGAGCAGGTTGAAGCAGAAAAACGGTGTAGTGTAGAAGTCTCAGGCTCCGTTTGTTTGTGGCAAGTGACGCTTCGGGAGGTGCCGGGCTCAGCCGTTGCATCGGATCAAGCTGGATTTATTCTTACGTGTGAGTTCTGCCTCGCTTCACTTCGCTGAGCTTGAGCCAATGCTCGGGCGGCCTGGTGTTAGTTATCCGATGTCAGTCATGACAGGCCACGGGACCCCACCATCACACGTGAACATCATTGCTCGTTTTTCCACATCCAAGCATCTTGTTGTAGACTTAGAGTGAAGGCATGTGTGCACTATGGATGTTCTGGTTTCAGTTCGAGTGCTGAAAGTGTCAGAACGTGGTCTTAGACCCGCCGCGAGACCTTGGAGCAGCGGAACACATGGACCAAGGCTCAAAACATGGCTCAATATAGAGACGCGCTCGAAGTGGAAGATATGCATTCACGACATTCGTGTTGTCTTCTCCATCCCATGCGGTCTGCCAGCAGGAGCAAAGACGCAAAGACGTGAGGTCGTCATCCGAGTTTCGTCCCCGCAAGCCGAGGTTTGGCCCCATCGGGCTAACGTCGGAGCACCATTGCAACGACCTCAGTTCACCACGCAACTAGCTAAGTGCACCACGCAACGAGCTGAGTGCACCACGCAACTAGCTTAGTGCACCATACACATTGCATTTCGTATATGCATAAGCCCGTGAGTAGGTGAGATGAAGACGATATCCCTCTTCAATTGAACCACAAGATATCTCTGTTCTCTAACCAGTTTTCTAACCAGTTTATAATCGGGTTCGAACCCGTTCCTTAATGCGTCTAGAAGATGTTCTAAACACTTTCTGAATGCAACTCGTTCTGCTCTACGCTAGTTCCAGCAGCAAGTATGGAATATGTTCCCACGCTTACAAGCTCAACACAGAGGCATCGGATCGCCTGCTCCATACTGGACCATATACGCGCCGCCGCCCAGGCAATTGCTTCTCTGAGTTGCTCTATGTTTTGACAGCCATCTGACCGACCGACACGGTTTGCTGCTTTGTCATTGTGATCAAGAGTTGGGTACGGCTCAGCTTTAGAAGGGCAGTCTGTCTGAAGGCGAACATTGTCAGCCATACGAAACATATGACATCCTGTCACAAACCTCTGATCCCAACAAGTTGGAGGTTCTGCCAACGTCCAGAACTTCTACGGCGGTTTGTGAAGAGGAGAAAAGTTATGCGAAGTAGAGTCCTTGCAATCCACCCACCGGAGTCTACGAAAGAGTGAGACTATATTGGCATGACCGGTCTTGACGTATTGCAGCAACATGGTATCGCCAGATTCTGTTCCGAATCGTTGTCAAAGCTGAAGCGGGGTTCCGTCGCACAGGCAACCATCTTCGATATTGACACAGCCTTTCAACGTCTAACATTCAGGTTGCAAAGCTGTAAACAGTAAACAGCCGACGCTCACGTGAGCTGTGCCAGAATTCGAGGCGCGTCAATGTCCTTGAGTACTAGGGGCCTCCGCTACGCTTCCACTTCGCACTCAATCTTCGCACGCATCTGATGAACCAATTCATCATACTAGCCATCAAACTTGTCACGCGAACCTCCAAGACGAATATACACAGCGCACCCTTGTCTGACTTGGCATCGAACCGTCCAAGCCTCATCTTTACGTCTCACACAGACAATCTCATGGACGACTCGGACGCCCGGGCCAAAAGGCTGGTCACAGCTTTGATCAATACCGCCAACCAATCTTCCGGCACGGACATTGATGAGCTCTTGCGGTCGCTGAAGGAGTATGAGGTAAGAATACAAACAGCAGCTGGTTTGTACGTATACTGACCACGCGTGATCGATCAGATCCACCCTGAAACCTCCCAAGACTCCTGGGAACCCGTTTGTTGTGCTTGCAAAGCAGGCTGCGCCACGATGTCGTGCGCGCGCCGGAGAGAGGGAGCTGGCTGTGGGCCATCATGCGACTGCGCGAATTACAACATCCCATGGGGTTCGCGTGCATATCGATGCCGTAGTCCATTCTCTGGGCTTCCCAAAATCTTTGGATCCATGCCCGCGAGACGTTTGGTACCGTTGGGCTTGACTCCCGCGTGGTGTATCACGCGCGCCAACTCCTGCTTCAAGAAACATCTCAACCTCGAGCCCAAGAAAGAGCGGCAGTTGGACGTCGACGGCCTCAGGACCAAGATTATGGCGGACTGCGAAGCATGGCGCACAGACACATTCTTGAAGGGCCTGCGTCCCGGTCTCCTAGACGACACAACTGATGAGCATGAGAAGAAAGAATCATGGATGTCTCTCGTGGAGTATGCCATTGGCAAGCGCAAGGATAAGGGTGAGATGAAAGTCATGATAAAGCTTCCGGACTCTTACGTCTGGTCTTTCTGCAGGGTTCAGTGGGTGTCGAGGATCAAGTGTCGACACTGCGAAGACTGTGACATCTGCTACGATGATACATGGCATTGCAACACGTGCGGAAAATGCAAGGTCGGTCATTGGTGGATATGTGATGGCTGCTGAGGAAAGTCGTTGACCGGTGCGACCTATGGCGTTCTGGAGGGCAGCACAGCTGAGGATGCTCGTACTGCTCAAGGGGGGCTCTCCCTTGGCCGACCGAAGAAGAGATCCAGACAGTTGGATCCTGACCAGGGACTCAATTCTGTGAGCGAAGTAAGTCACTCTCAAAGCTTCTCTGATTTCAACAGTGCTGACGTTGCTACCTTGCAGACAACACCCGAGGCTCCGGCTGACATTGGAACCCGTACATGCAACTGCAAAGATCTATGCTCTACACGGCGATGCATATGCCGCCGCTGGGGTGGACAATGTAAGCACGACTGCAAGTGCAATGTTCACGAGGAGTCCGGTTGCGAAAATCCTTTCGATTTCAACGAGTATCGCTTCTTTGGACCCGCGCTTCCTGAAAAATCTGTGCCACGTGCAACGCCGTGTTTCACTAACTGGGTGGAGAAAGCGCTCAAAGATGATTACGGTCTTGCTTTGCACAGACAGAATTCAAAAGTATCCGCCGAATACTTGGAGACCCTATTGCTGGCTGAAGGGAATGATTTCGACATGGACGAGAACTTTACCGACCTACCTGAGACGCTGAAGTCTCTGCCTACAGACTCCGAAGACACTCCAGTGGCGACTTTTCCGCGAGGGTCTTAGCGTTGAACGCGACTTTGGCTACTTCTACTCGTTTTGTCAGAAAGCCTGGGAATCCTGGGAAGAGTACACGCACTGCGCCACTTGCAACAAGTGCTATTCACACAGATGGTCCTGGCACTGTGGTGTTTGCCGACAATGTCGTCACGATGGATTATACGTGCCATGCCATCGTTGCGGCGGAACCTCCCATGGTGAAGGGCTGCGCTTAGCTTCATCTCGACCTGACACACAGAGCTCCAGCAGGCTTCGTATTACTGAATCGATATCGGAGCAATTCGAAGAGTCAAGTAGTGCAGTTGACGAGGATGTCACCCTGCTTCCGGAGGGGGGCTCCTCTCCAGTCAGGTCTCTGCTCGATGAGGACTCACTAGCACCCATCTCTCGACTCGATGCTCCAAGCGCTGGCAGGCTACTCACTATCGGAAGACGAGAGGCAACGCTGAACAACGCCGG
This sequence comes from Cladosporium phlei, assembly GCA_003614995.1. Classification (NCBI taxonomy): domain Eukaryota; kingdom Fungi; phylum Ascomycota; class Dothideomycetes; order Cladosporiales; family Cladosporiaceae; genus Cladosporium; species Cladosporium phlei. The sequence goes on along the minus strand of QZFA01000075.1, from coordinate 41,003 downwards.
AAACGCCACGACTGCTGGGCCTGCGTCACTCACGGTAACCAACCTCAGCCGGCACACACATCACAGCTCTCACGAATCTGTTGGGGGCCCGCAACAGGCGGTCAGTCGATACAGTCAGTACTCAGACGTCTTACGCGCCCATGAACAATACACCATCCAGCTCGCCCATTCGTCGACCGAAACGCAAAAGGGCCCTGGATGTGCCTGCGAAGACGGTTGTCGCACATGGAGCTGCGAATGTGCAGCTTCTGGCAGATTGTGCTCAAAGGATTGCACCCCTCACAACGGGCACCGCTCGTGCTGCAACGCACCACACATCATGAAGAACGACAAATTGTGGGTTTACTACTACGGTTCAGTTGTACCTCACGGCGAGTTCCACGACTGCTTCAAATCTCGACTCGAGGCGGTCGCTAGTGGAGAACTGAGCATTAAGACGATAGAAGACAAGTCTTACCAGTTCTGGTGTGGGTTAATCTCTGGCAGCGAGGTCTCCTCGATGAAGAAGCTGCCCGACGGTCCCCTAGAAGGCGAGCTTGCGACTTGGCGGGACACCCCAAGCGAACAATGGATGCCTATCGGGCATCTGCATACACGGTGGCTGTTTCGTCTGGCGCTGAGCAAGAACTACGGCGAACCTCTTGGTTGGAAATTCTCCTTCTGTGAGGGAAAATGGATCAAGTCCGCAGACTGGGTGCATTGCGTCAAGTGCCGACGTTGTCACAAATTCCAGGACACGCCGGAAAGATGCTGGGAATGACTCATTGGGAGTATAGTATCAAGATTATTCTTGTGCTTCGCCTGACGACTCGATAGTATGTTGTACGCTTTGATAAGTTGTTCTGGAGTTGTCAAATTTGTCGGTTGCCGCAATTCTCATGTTTATCATCTGACTCCCAACGGCTCTCCATCTCGTCGAGTCTCTTCTGTAGTTTACAATATGCTTAGTCCGTCTGTCAAAAAGACGCAAGGAATGCATGCAGCTATCTGGCGCATGCTCAAAAGAAAGATCCCGATGTATTTGTGAGAGGAGGGTTAGGGTTGGTGTTGGACATCGGCATTTGATTCACAGATTTTCCGCCGGACTGCACCACACGATTCACAGCTGACATCCAAGGATCCCCAACCACCTAACCAGTTGCTACAACAATTAATCCAATCGCTGGCTCTAGCCGATCATATCCAAATTTATCCCGAAGCGTAGAAGCCATGCTGCGTGAAGTTCCCTCCTTCGTCGAGCACGAGATCACCGTAGAAGCACCAGCCATGCACGAAGACCAGCCAGACCACAGCAACGACCTCTTTGACGACATCTTCGGATCAGCCCCCAACTCTCCAACGCTAGAAGGAAGCCATGGCGACGAGTGTGCCGCCGAGCGAGGAAACAACAACGAAGTCTCGGACATCCCACGCCTGAGGAGCAGACATGTAACGGAGGGATACCGGGAAGGCATTGCAGAGAGTAAAGAAAAATTCATCCAAGCCGGGTTCGACGAGGGATACAGTCTGGGCGCTGAGATCGGACTGAAGGCGGGTTGGTGCTTGGGCGTGTTGGAAGGCGTGTGCAAGGCCATGGACAAGGCGCAAGCGGCTGGTGCGAAAGAATCGCAGAAGGGCCTGGAAGATACCATGGAGCCTGGGGATCTGTTCAAGAAGGCGCAGGAGGAGCTGCAGATGCAGAAGCTGTTCGACCCGGCCTACTTCGGAAACGACGGCATCTGGCTCTATGATGTGCCTGGTACTGAGGACGAGACTACGTTCAAGGACGTCGCCATGGCACATCCGGTTCTATCTTCTTGGCTGATTGCTACGAGGGCCGCAGCAGACCGTGTAGGGTTATTGATTGCGTGAAGGAGGTCATGCGAGACAGAGGCCTGCCAGTCCGCTACAAGCAACGACAAAGAGTTGCCTTCACTCTGCTTCGAATGCGCAGAGTTTCGCTCACTCACCTGAGACGACGTCACTGGAAATCGTTGGAGCAAACACGCGCCCAGCGCTCATATGCGCAGATGACTGGTCAACGCCCGCGCTGTGTAACACCAAGTTTTGCCACATCTGCAAAAAGCGCAACTTCTCAGCGCGACCACGACAACACCACTCAATACCCACATCCTACACTCGCCATTGGCAATTCCAGATACGATGTCGCAACCCGGCTCCGACGACTATGAAGATCCATTTTCACCAGGTGAGCAAAGTATCCTTCCCGGCGAGCAGAGCAGTGGCACCGTCACGGGTGGCACCGTGGCGGATGGCAGCGGCGGTGGCAACGGCAATGGCAACAATGGCGGTAGCGGCAATGGCAGTAGCATGGACATTACGGACGGCACGCGAGAAGCTCGTGAGGCGAACCTTGCGACCTTTCGCAGCTCCCTCGGCGCGCGAGGCATGCAGCACGACTCGCAGATGTTCTATGACACGAGCCCCGGTGAGGAGGCTTCTCCTGTCTATGGCGGTATGGAAGGCTACGAGGTGAGCTACGAGGCGAACGAGGGAAGTGGAGGGTACCAAGACGGAAATGGCGATGAGGTGGGCGAGGAAAATGAAGCAAACCAGGACCGTTACAACAACGAGGCGAGCGAAGAGTATTACGACAGCGAAGTCAACGAGGATTATTACGACAACGAGGATTATTACGACAACGAGGTGAGCGAGGATGACGGAGCGTACCAAGAGGACAACAACAACCACAACGAGGTGAGCAATGCGACGTTTCTCGCTCTCCCCGCACAAGGAGGCTCGCCCAGCGACCCGCCTTCCGGCTCTGAATACGATGGCGACGAAGACCGTTTCGCTGCTCGCCTCGCTGGCGCTCTCCAGGATGCGGCCGATAACGGCGAAGTGGTGATCGCAGACTCGCAAGCCGGCTCCGACGACGACCTAGACAACACCGCCGACCACACCGCTTCATGGTCATGGAACGACGTGAAGACAGAACAAGACTCGCAAGCCGACCTGTATGATTTCCAGAACATTCCCTACTACGCCGCTCCATCAAGCGATCAGGAGATGGCAGACGTACAAGCTGGCACTTACGATCTGGAAGATAACACTGCCAACCAGGCCACCTCTTGGACGGAACTGGAGGTAGCCGACTCGCAAGCCGATTCTGAGGATTTGGAGGACAACACTGCCAATCACGTCGATTCATCAAGCGACCAGGAGATGGCAGATCCGCCAGCCGACTCCGATGACCTGGACACCACCGCCAACCACGCCGCTTCATGGGGCGACGTGAAAATAGAAGACTCCCAGGATGACTCTAGTGACCTCGACGACAACATCCCCAACCACGCCGATTCATCGAGCGAGGAGGAGATGCCAGACTCGCAAGCCGACTCCGACGACCTCGAGATCAACGCCAACGAAGCTGCCTCTTCAAGCGACCGGGAGGTATCAGACTCTCAGGCAGACTCCGATGACCCCGTAGTTCGCTCTCATACCTACGACTCCGATGCCGACTCCGATGCCGACACGATCGTCCCCAGCCAACGAGGCCGCCAAAGACTCCCTCCTGTTCGCACTCTCTTCCCCCGCAGCCACCAGAACTCCGATGATGACCCAGACTCTTCCTCCGGCGATGGAAACTCCGACTCGCCGCTCTCCGAGCTGGACGACAACGCACCCGTGCCAGAAGATCCCGTGCTGCTCCGACTTGAGCGCGAGTTTGAGCTGCGCACGCTCAAGCGCTGCACGTGCTTGATCTGGTGTAACTGCTCCCGCTACTCTAGGTTCTTCGGAAGTAGAGGACTCCAGGGGCCCGGACCACTGGTGAACCCCAGCCAGACCCACTTATCCGAGGCCGCCCTCGCCAACATGCACTTCCCCATCAGCGCCATGCGAAGCACCATCGCGGCGGAGGAGAGATACGAGGAGCGCACAGAGCGGTCGTTTTCGTTGGATCGCAAGAGGAGACCCGTGCTGCCTCCTGTTGGTTGGGTGGGTGGGGAGTGGTCGGAGTTTCCGGACAACTACAAGCCTGCTTCTGTTGAGGAGGCTGGCGATGCTGGTGATTGATGAGCTGCTACTGAGGGCTGTGAGACAAAAAGGACGCGAGTTGGAGTAGATAGCCAGGAATAAGTTGCTTCTCGGCGGCCATGGAGCAGCATCCCCTGCAGAAGGGCACAGGTACTAGAGTACTACCAATACAATCGTACAGTTCAGAGTCTTGCATCATACCGGTAAGCATCGCGTTTTCTTTCTCGAACGCTCCTGGCATCACAATAGTCACAGTATTCACGAAAACATCACACTCACGAATAGGATATCTCATTGGCTGACGATGCCGGTAAAATTTCACTTCTCCCGGAGACCTACGTTTCTCATCCCAATGACTTTAACGCCATTTGCTCAATGAGATACCTTCGATGATCAAACAATCAGGAACCTGAGATCAATCGCGCCAATTTTTATACCCATAGATACCACAACTCGCGTCGCCCTATTGTCTTGGCGCAAAGTGGCGACCTCCAGAATATTCATCTCTAAACTTCGTCCTCCACAATCCACACCTGTTCCTTCAACATAACACAACAAACAACACTCGCCATGACAGGAAGAGGAGACCGTGGTATGATCATACCGAAACGTCCAGTGACTCCGCCCGCCCCGGATTCGCTTTCGGTGTCCGAGAGAAAACTCTTCACCATATCAAGATCCCTCGGCTCTGGCGCGGCAGCAGACATCAGGTCACGAGTACGAGCGGCGAAAGACATCGAAAACTCCGTAGGTGATTTGTGGAGGAGGGGTCGCGAGTGGTATCATGTCTTGCTCGAGAAGGCAGATCTCTATGCGCAAATGCCCCACCATAACGAGGAGCAAGAGACTACATGCACCAATGATCCGACACGGGGCTTTCGCGCTTTCGTAACATCATATTCTCCTGCAGCGCGGGAAAAGCTTCCCCGAGCTCTTGCAAACTTGGTTCGAGCGCAGGTGAGGGAAGTTGAACTTCAAGAAGAGATTGCGCAGCCTTATCGAGATGAGGTGGTCAAACGATTCAAGCTGGACATCGTGGAAGAAGAGTCTCTGGAGAACGCTTCTGACGACCGTATCCGGGAGGACTTTCGCGCATGGATGGGAAGCCTGGATTTCACGGCGAGGGATGCAGAGGAGGCGTCCAGGAGGCGCGCATTTATCTCCACGGTGCCGAACCCGAGCGAAAACATTTGTCTGGCACTCGACGAGGCAAGTATCACCAAGCTTGCTAATCTCACCTTCCCGGCGCCCGGAGAAGACCTGGAGAGTTTGGAAGATGCGACAGTGCGTGCGATCGACTGCACATGGCGCCGACCAGCAGAGGTGAGGATCAACGAATCCTACCGTGGCGCTGGAGACGTCTCCATAAACGGCCTGGCATACTTGTTCGAGTTCATGGCATCGCCTGTGGGTGGTGGCTGGTCGGTGTCGGGCATAATGCGCGACCTGCACCCGTTATTTGGAATGCCGTGGTGGACTGGACAGTTGAGACAGTTCAACTAATATGCTGTGGACCGAAAACGAAAAAACAAGCCCCAGCGGCGGAACTACAACGCCGGAATTCTTTCGAAGAAGTCATGTTGAGCGCCTGAATCAGCTTCTACCAAGTCACGCCAGAAGAGAAATGGATGTTGGGCCATCGCGAGTGACTGTGCTAGGCAGCAGGGCTCTAAGGTAGTCATCTTGACATCGTACTCATGTTCAGGGGCTGACGAACCTAGGATGTGATTCCATACCAGTAGCTAGAGCGGGCCCGTCCGCGGCCTTGGCTCTGCCAGAAAACTCAGTCAACGTCTCACACGCCTGGATTTTGAGCTTCGCCTCGGGGTCCAACGGTGCGACTTACGTCCCCAATGCTTCCGTCGCCCAACCCCGAGCCATCATGACGGCGGCGTTAAGACCACCCACATCGCTCGAAAGCTCGGCACGATGGACGCACCGCCGCCTTCACCACTTCATTGCTAGAGATAGGGGAACGGCAGGAATTGTCGCCAACCGCCTTCATTGGTAAATCGCACCGACATACACGCCGTAATGTCGGCAGACATATGCTTGGACTCTGTGAAGCCTCGTCGGGGATCTTGTCTCCGACAGCGGACTTGCAGAGATGAGTTGCTACACATGCGTCTTTCCCATCACCTTTCCCCTTCCGTGCGACAGATCAACATTCCGAGTCCCCTGCCAATATGTTACACCTGATGCGGACATGCCCAGCCTTGTTCCTGGTCGCTCTGGCACGAGCAAAAAGCGTCCTCGAAAGCATCTCGTACGCGGGAGACTCGACAAGCGTTGATACACTGAGCGACACCTGCAAAGCCGCGTTGGCCATTGAAATCCAATGCGATCCGTCACTGGAGGAATCTGCCTTGGACAACATTCTACCGTCTTCGGAGGATCTGGTATACATCTGTACACAGAAATGTTCCGATTCGTTGGCCTCGACAAGAAAAAGTATCGCGTCTGGGTGTGCTAACGAAAACATTATCTACGTTTACGACAACCGGGAGTACCCAATGACGAGGCCAATCGAGAAAATGATTGACACGAAGAAAAGGACGTGTCTGAGGGATGCGTAAGCTCTGGTTCTGATACGTACGAAGCCGGTGTCCACCGACTAACTAGACCCAAAGCGCAACACAGGAATTTTGCCTGGACATCATGCGTGACTGGTGAGCCGAAGATGGCATGACCGAGGAACAGGTGTGCTCCGACTGCTTTCTCGGAGGATTGGAGCTCGATCTGAGCACCCCGTTCAAATCAAACGTTGTAGACATTGGGTGGTCAGCTTCGGACGTCTTGGGACTGATCTCAGCATTTGGCCAGAAAGGTTACCAGCAATTTAATCCCACAAACACGGCTCTCAACATCACCACTCAATCGACGATCGATCCGATTGCTATCTGCGAGCCGTCAGCAATCTACACCATCCAGCCGGAGGAGACGTGCCATGGGCTCTGCCTCGCACACAACGTTTCCACCTACTCTCTCACCGCATCCAACGGTCTCGACGTCTACTGCAGAGGCCTCCCCCCAGCAGGTACGGAGATCTGTCTACCAGAGTCCTGCGGTGTTTACACTGTCCAAGAGAACGACGAAATCGAAGGAATTGCCGGACAGCAACCCGGAAACTTTTCAGTCGCGCAACTGCTGGCATGGAACCCGCACTTGATCCCGCTCTGGAACTTGAAGGCACAGACAGGCATGCAGATCTGCGTCAGTCCGCCCGCCAGCACGAGAGACTTGGCAAATGCTACCGACACGCAATGCGCCAGGTTCTATACGGTTCAGCCCGGAGATACATGCACGGAGATCTTGGCGAGGGAGGGCATCTCGCTGTCCAGTCTCTACTATCTGAATCGAGGTATCAAAACGGACATCACGAAACCTGTTCCGGGGGAGAGATACTGCGTACGTGTAGTTCCTGTAGGGTACACTGAAGAGTCTTCGGGCTCGACCGCTGTCGTGGGATCAACTGAAGTTGGCTCCAGTGGTGGCGTAGAGACAGCGACGACTGTCTAGGATGGCATCATGAGCGGCTGCACTTGCTACAATAGTTGGCTACGACATACGGGCGTGAAAATTGCCACTATTCGTGGGTGGACCGATTGTGGGCGATGGCTGTGTTTTCGCGGAAGGGTTGGATTCTTTAGCTTTCACATAAATCGATTGCCCACGCCCGTCGCCCGCCGTCTTGACAACAATGCAATCAAGCTCAAGACCCACCGAAGCCCCCATCTAGGCCGCGACAGGATCGCGGAAGAGAATGCGACCACCCGGCAAGCCCTTGAACGGGTTCCCCTCACCCTCTTGACACCATCCAACAGGCTTAAAGCCACAGGAGACGTACAGAGGATCGCCCGCTTCAGAAGCGACAAGACTTGCGCAGACTCCCTCTTCGTCCGCAAGCTTACATCCGTAGCGCACGAGCTCGCGGCCGAAACCCTTTCGCCAGTGGGCGGAATCAACGACCAGCAGATCCAGCGACCAGGTCTCCGCCCGCGCGCCGGACCAATAGTGACTCGTGAAGGAGTGCGCGCGTTCGAAGATGTTCGCTTTGCTTGGGTCGGAGGCGCGGTTTAAGGGTTCGTCTGCAGGCTGTTAGTGATGCCATTGTAGATTCAGATCGTACTGGAGCATTTATTACCAGCTGCTGGAGCTTCAGAAAGCATTTGGTTGTCGTCGCCAGCGTGTCGGCGAACCCATTCCGCGTAACCGGTGATGGTTTCTTGGCCGTCCTTGACTTCCACGGCGACGACGTGATGACTTTTGGGGTTCCCGATCTTCTTCAGGAAGCGTCTCTGGAAGTATGCTAGGAAGTCTTCAGGGTATTCTTTCCTGTAGGGATGCAGCAAGTCTCCGAGCAGCGGGTCGTCGGCGCATGCTGCAGTGTGTCAGATGCACATCAGTATGCAGTCTTCGGGAGTTTGTCATTATTTGGTGCACTGTCAGCTCACCTCTCACGCAAACCCTTGCCACTGCGTCAGCATCGGCTTCTGTGCACTTGCGGACAGCCATTATCCAGTATCTTGATAGATCGTAATTGAAGCCTTGTGATCTGGCAGCGACGATGTTTCCTTTTACTCCTCGAAACGCCAGCTGTAATGTTGGTCAAGCGGAATTGCGATTTCAGAAGCGAGCCCATCAGAGCCGTCTGCGAAGTGGAGCATGCTGCTGAACTTGTAAGATCATGTTGCTAGACGGATAAACGGTCGTTATGCGATTCCTCTGAACCGGACTTGGTCGTGATAGGTAGCCGATATAGACGGCGCATGGAATGATGACTAAGACCAGTTGTGGCCATGCCGAAGGCCCGAAAGGCGTGCAGAAGACACATCGGCCTGACGACAAGACCTTTGCTCCGTGCTCGTCCTGGAAAGTCGAGTGGCGATCTCGATGGGAAAAGATGTTCCGTGAGAGTTCGCACGACGCAACAGCGCAGCAATCATGTGAACGCGACAACAAGCAGAACCCTAATGATCCCCAACAATGTTACCTCTTTCAAAGATGGTACAAATGCGATGCAAGAGCAAGAGCGGAACGGACGCGACACCTCCTGCCAAATCCTTCCAAGCCCGCCTCCAGTTCCGAGTTGAGTGCCAAGAGGTCGGGGTCTCTTCCACCGAAACGCTCTCGCGCCCACTGACTTCCACCTATCCTGTACAACAACACCGTCCATCCATCGAACTAAGCATGCAGCGTGACACAACCATCACTCTTGGACGCGCGAACCGAGTTTCGAATGGATGAGCGGCTGCCTGATGCGTTCTGCCTCCGCCCTGGCAGCGTTACAGCGTTACAGAAGCAGCCCTGCGCGAGACAAACTCTCTGTGGGCGGAGTAGATGATATAAGACCAGGAAGGTCTTGCAGCAGGTAAGGAAACTGTGCAGTTCTTTGCTCTTACAACCAGTTTCTCAGACACCGTCAACATCATGCCGCGTCTTTCCGTTCTCACGTCAGCTCTGGCGCTGGCCTCGGCTGTCAACGCACAATGCGGCTCTGGAAGCCCTGAGGTTGTAGTCGACGGCGAAGGCACATCATTCACCGCCGTCAGGGGCTCTGAGGAACTATACTCTGGCTCGAACTACCTCGCAGCCATCAATGCCGGTCTCGCATCCGTCGCATCTGGCGAAAGAATTGCGGTCCTGGCCTCCGGTGCTATCGGCGCCAGCACCATCTCCCTCTCCAGCGGCCAGACATTCGAAGGCTGCGGTACCATTGATGTCGGCTTCAACAGTGGCCGTGGAGCCATCCGCGCCATCGACCAGACAGGCGTCTCAATCCCTTACCTCAAGATGACTGGCAGTCCGTACTTCGGCTTGCAATTCTCTGGCGTCAGCGACCTCACTCTCGGTCAGATCACTATGGACCTGACTGATGGCCTCGGTATCCGTTTCGATCGCGACGGCGCACCTAACGCCAACGTCGCCATGGACAGCATCACCGTGACTGGTGCTGGCTCCCACGCTGTTGAGCTGTGGAACATCGACGGACTTACCATCAACGAAGTCATCGCCCAAGACGTCGGCGAGTGCGGTCTGCTCATCCAAAACACCCGCGACGCCCAGGTCGGCCTCGTCGACGGCACCAACGTCGCCGCTGGAGTCGGCTACGCCACTCTTCGCTTCGCCAACCGAAACGGCCGCTACCCCGACGGCACATACCCGGAAAACATCAAAGTCGACCGCGTAGTCTCACGCGGCGGCGGACGCGGTATCTTCTGCGTCTCAGAGTCTGGCGGTGCCGTCATTGGCGACATCGATCTGCAAGACAATGGAGGAAACGCAATTCTCATCGAGAACTGCTACAATGTCGCGATTCTCGGCGGTACTGTGACTGGAGGTGGAGAGGTCCGTATCTCTGCTCGCACTGAGTTTGAGAACACCAGGGACATCTCTTTGTCGATTGAGGTGAATGGGAACACTGTTCGTGAGAGCCCTTGCGGCGAGAACATGACTTTTGACATTACTGGCGATGCGGCGTTGGATATTTGCTGAGGTGGTGCGTCTTGGAATAGTTACCTGCGCACTCGTCTTTCTCAATGGAATTTCGCATTGAACGAATTTGAACAGAGCGAGTCGGGCCGCATCAAGTCCGTACACACAGACGAGAGTCAAAAAGCGAGTCCAACATTGCCTAGATCTAACATGTGAGAGATCAGCGCTCTTCAAAATGACCAAGAGGACCTCCTCACACTCTAACATATGTGCTGTGTGTTGTAAGATCCACTCTCAGTTACACAACGTGTCCAGCTGAGCTTCACCGCTGCACCGGTTCTCCTCTCGGCTTTGCCCACCAAACCTACCGTAAAGAAAGCTACATCTGTAATCAGCCTCACCTACACTGCTTCTCTTTCCCATTCCCCATCAATTCCAATGCGCCTCCCAACACTCCTCCTCACGACACCAATCCTCTTCGCCCTCACCGCAATGGCATCCTGCCCCACCCCCGTCACGAGAATCGCAACCTTCCGCTTCAAAGACTCCGTCACGCCCGAGCAAAAAGGCGACCGCGCCCGCGCCTTCCTCGCCTTGTACGAAACGCATCAGGATCTGCTTGTGGGCATGCCGAGGGGAGGCAAGCCGTTGGAGACGCCGTTGGAGTTGACGGATGTGAAGAGGGATAGTTTGTGGGATATGGGGTTTACGGTGACTTTTAAGGTGAGTGGGATGTTTGATGGGGTTTTGGATGGGGGTATGTGCTGATGAAATGGGCGTGTAGAGCGAAGAGGCGAGATTGGAGTTTGACAAGGAAGATGGACATGATCGGTTGAAGGTGAGTACTGTTTGGGGAGTTGTTGATGTTGGAGGGGTTTGGATGGCTGACAAGCTGTGTAGGAGGAGACGGACCCGTTGCTTGAGCAGGTGTTTATTTATGATTTTGTTGAGGAGAGGAATCTTGGGTGGTGAGCTAGGCTCAGGAGAACAGCTGTGAAGCTTCATAACTACATCCCAGTTGATAACGAATGAATGATCGAGACCTGAGACGAAATATATCTTAGTCGGCAACCCTGACCCTACTGCAATCCCAACCGAGGTATCTCGACCTCAGTGCTTACTAAGCAAAAGCACCCGCTGTCGATTGGAAAGAGCTTTCCCGCACGCCCTTGCGCGGTGTGGTTGCCTTACGCCCATCGCATTCGCATCTCTACGCCACTTGATATCATCGTGAGCCCTTAGAATCCTGGTTCCGACTTCAATCTCAACTTCATCTCATGGAGCCGACTGCTCTGGCATTTGTTGAAGGACACAACACAACGATCCCGACTCACGATACCGTGACAGACTAATAGATTGCTTCGCCGATTCGCCGCGTTAGCTTGCACGAGCTTATCTTTGGAAACTTGCACACACTCCACTGGATCAATCTGGACACTCGCCTATAATCTTATTGGTATTCAGGATTCGATATCAGAGAGCGAAGTTATTTCATTCTGGCTGTCTTGTCTCCTGGCAATCTTTCACCAGACCGACCGTTTGCCCTCCTTTGCCGTTTCTGCCCGAGGATAGTATCGCCCTCTTCTCCTCGATGTTGTCGCCCATCCGAACAAGCGCCAGCGCCGCACACGGGCATACTGTAACCATCAGATTGTGCACTGCAGATACGCCACCCTCTTATCTTCAAGTGTCCGATGCTGGATACGTCCAGACTCCAGACCTCCGAGGCAAGTGTGCAGCTTTTGTGCCATGTCGTGCCAATCCGTCTCTATCAATACGCCACCCGATTGCTTCTTTTCGCTTGCGGCTAATTGGCAACCACCAGCGCCACCCAATCTGCGATACGCCTTGTGCTGCTGACTTGCACTTTGATGTTACGACTACGATCCCCGGAGTGGAACACTCACTTGGGCCACTCCAAGTCATCCCACAACATCTCCATGAAGTACAGCTCTGAATTGGATCAACACCTGGCAGTGCCGGGTCCAGTCCCCTGAACCCCATATCTTTAAGGCTGCTGGCGCCGATTTGTACCCTGCACGCTTTCGCCTATACATGTAGCGCTTGACTCAATGAGGCAGGCAGTTGTGATATACCACACTACACGCAGCCACGCTTGCTTGATAGACATCAACTCGCTTAAGCACTGGTTGCACACAACCATGATACCGATAGCTGCGAGACCACCATCAGAGCTGCCAGGTCTTCCATATAAGCTCAAAAGTACCCCCTTGGCCTGGCTCTGGGCTTTGACTTCCCTTGCCTGTAGGTCTCCTGTCCATCTCCTGGCAACATGGCTGCAGTCACAGAGGTTGTTGATCGTCCAATCGATCTCATGGTACGTCTTACCCTCACATCCACACCGCCACACCCACCATGCCTCTTACAATATCGTTTGTCTCTACGAACAAGGCGAGGCCTACCAAGCTAACACTCCCCAGGGTCACATCAACCCAACAGTACCCCCCCTCACTGAGAAGGAGAATGTCTTCGCCCACCACACCTCGACAAACGTGAGCGGCGACTCGAACTCGCCCTCCACGGACCGCGAACGCGACACGAAGAACCCGGTCATGTACAACGGCGAAGCCGTGGAGATCGAAGGTGACAAAGACTTCAGCGAAATGGACCCTTTCGTGCCGTTCGACGATCTTCCCGAGGAAACCAAACGCATTGTAACCATCCGTGCCGTCCTCCTGGGCTGCATTTGTGGAGCCCTGGTCGGATCCTCCAACATCTATCTTGGTCTGAAGACTGGATGGACCTTCGGTGCGAACTTGTTTGGTGCCATCGTTGGGTTTGCTGTCATCAAACCGTTGGCCAAGGCACTCCCCGCGACATTTCCCATCTTCGGTGGCGATTTCGGTATGATGTCTACCACGCTGTGTTTATGCCTGACTGCTAACCGTTGCCAGGCCCTCGCGAGAACAACATCGTGTAGACTGTCGCCACTGCTTCTGGTGGCTTGAGCAACGTCTTCGTCTCCGCCATCCCAGCATTGTACACCCTCAACCTTATGAGCGATGATCCCCAGAAGGACTTCGGACGCCTCATCTGCTTGACCATCGTCAGCGGATACTTCGGCTTCGCCTTCGCAACTCCCCTGCGCAAGTTCTTCATCATCTACGTCGCTCGCGAACTCAGACTTGTCTTCCCCACGCCCTCGGCTACTGCCATGACGATCCGATCGATGCATGCTGCCGCGACTGGCGCTGCACTGGCTAAACTCAAGATGAAGGCTCTGTCTTGGGCGTTCGCGGGAGCCTTGGTTCTGCGCGTCGTGTCCCAGTACGCCATCGGTATTCTCTGGGACTGGCACATCTTCGCTTGGTTCTTCATCTGGGGCAACCACAACAACCTAGCAATTCATGTGGTGAACTGGGGCTGGATGATCGAATGGACGCCGGCCTTTATCGGAGTCGGCATGCTGACTGGTCTGAACACGGCATTGTCATTCTTTGGTGGCTCCGTCTTGGCGTGGGCTATCATTGGCCCTGCGTTGATTCACCAGAAGATGGCTTTCGGTACTGCCATTGTCCCGGATGACCCCAACTGGAGCGAGTACATGAACTTCGGCTCCCTGGGACTGGCTGCTTCAAACAAGGAGACCCCGAGTCCTCGCTTCTGGATGCTGTGGCCTGGTGTCTTGTTGATGATCGTGGTCTCGTTCACCGAATTGTTCCTGCAGTACAAGGTTGGTCGACACTAAATTGACATCGACACCCCAATGCTAACTCCAACTTAGGTCTTCTGGTTCATCTGCAAGGCAATCTACCGCGCGTGCTGCCAGCAAGCCAATGCCATTTATCGCAAGAAGAACGGCACCGGCCACCCTTACTTGGAAAAACGCTCCCAGCAGAAGCAAGAGGACCTTGTCGAAGATCCGGCCAAGCCCGAGGAGATGGTCCCGTGGTGGTGGTGGGGACCATTGTTGATCGTCATGATTGTCCTCATTTGTGTCGTGATGGGCGTCCAGTACGACATGCCAGTGGGAATGAGCTTGCTTTCGGTCGTCCTGGCGTTCGTCTTCTCCTTCCTCGCCATTCAATGCACTGGTGTCACGGACATTACGCCCCTGACCGCCGCCTCCAAAGCTTCTCAGGTCGTGCTCGGCGGTGCCACCAAAGCCGAGGGCTGGGTTCCTGCCGATGCCCAGCGCCTCAACCTGCTCGGTGGTGCCATTGCCAACATGGGAGCCAACCAAGCCTCCGACCTCGTGGGCGACTTCCGCGTCGGCTTCCTGCTCCGCACCCCTCCGAACCAACAATGGCTCGCCCAAGGTCTCGGAACGATCGTCGCCTGTTTCCTGGCCCCGGCCCTGTTCATCCTCTTCGCCAAAGCCTACCCCTGCATCCTCGACACCGAAGCCGCGACCTGCGCCTTCTCGGGCCCCTCCGTGGCTGCCTGGCGCGCCGTCGCTGTCGCCGTCACCGCCGACACCTTCCCGGTGCCCAACTCCAGCGGCATCTTCAGCATCGTGTTCGCGCTCTTCGGCGGCGCCATGACCGTCTTCCGCGAGTACGCCTACAAGGGCAAGTGGGAGAAGTACCGCATCTACCACCCGAACTTCATGGTCATCGGTCTGTCCTTCACCCTGATCCAGACGTACTACGGCACGGCCATGTGCATTGGTGCTATCCCGTCGTACTTCTGGGCGAAGCGCAACCCCAAATCCTTCGACATCTATGGTGAGTGATGAATCATGTGAATTTCTCTTGTCTGAGAGGATTGTCTTGCTAACTCGATCTTCACAGGCTTCGCCATTGCTGCCGGTCTTATTGCGGGTGAAGGTATTGGCGGTGTCATCAACGCTGTCTTCCAGATCGCCGGTATCGCCGGTCCGGATCCTTACGGTACCACCATTGCCTGCCCGGCTGGCATGTGTTAAATCATTAAATCTGATCGTCGGGGTGTTGAGTCGTCGAGATTGGTGGAGGTGGCAACAGACTGGCTCGAGTGCCCATCAAGACGAAAGATGGGACTCTTGACGGCCTCTGAACTTACGTACATAATAATCGCAATATACCCATTCGTTCGCTTTACAAACTACTGAGCCGCTCCAGCCCTGATCTCCTTCAGAATCTCATCCGCTCCCATCCCCAACAACTTCTCCGCAAGCTCCCTCCCCAGCTTAACAGCCTGCTCCTCACTCGCCACCTCATCCTGGCACTTCGCCTCGACCATCTCCTTCCCGTCAGGACTGATAACCGAAGACTTCAGCACCAGAGTCTTGCCCTCCCACGAAGTCTCCACGCCAACAGGAGCACTGCACCCACCCTGCAACGTCTTGAGCAAACTCCTCTCAGCGCTGCAAGCCAGAGTTGTTGGCTCGTCCGCAAGAACACTCAAAAACTCCAACATCCGCTCATCCCCAGCCCTGACCTCAAGCCCCAGCGCACCTTGCCCAGGCGCATACAGCACCCCATCCTCCGCCGTCAAATACTGCGAAATCCGATGCCCGAGATCAATGCGCTTCAGCCCTGCAGCAGCCAAGATCAGACAATCATACTTTGGCAAGTCCCCATCTTCGGACGAGTCGTCGAGTTTGCGCAGACGGGTGTTGAGGTTGCCACGCACGTCTACGCATTTGAGGTGGGGGAAGTGGCGTTGGGTTTGGGCTTTGCGGCGCACGGAAGAGGTCCCTACGATCGAGCCGGCGGGGAGGTCTTGGATGCGGGTGTAGGGGGAGGAGGATCTCATGACGACGACGTCGCGCGGGTCTTCGCGGGCGCAGATTATGCCGAGGCTGCAGGTTGGGGGGAGGGTGGTGGGCATGTCTGTGCAATAGTCAGTAGATGGTTTTTCGTTTGGTGGCGATTTCCTGCCGAATTGATAGAAGTGGACACGAGCAGACAAAAAGACCTTTCAAACAATGCACCACAACATCCAACTCCCCCTTCGCAAGCAGCGCTTCCAGCTCCTCGGTCCAGATGCTCTTTGAGTCGAACGCGGAAAAGGATTTGACTTGGTTTTCGTCGGCCATTGTGCTGACAACGGTGGAGACATATTCGATGTCGGGCGATGCCAGATGAAGGGCTTTGAGCTGCTGGATAATCGAGCCGACTTGGGCGATAGCGAGTTGGGAGCGGCGGGTGCCGATGTTGATTTTTGTGATGGGGTTGTTGGTGGCGGCGGTGGTGCTGGTGCTGGTGGCGGGGAGTGATGAGGTTGCCATGTTCTTTGTTTCTAGGCTGGTCAGATAGCCTGAGACAGCTATTTGTTTTTCTTGCTAGAGTTGTTGTATATGTTGCTTTTGGGATAGAGTTCGAGGATGTCGGAGAGGTCGATTGGATCGGCGTTCAAAAGTCACAGTCACAACGGGATGCGAAAGCGCGGAAGAATTTCGCGGATTGGGGAGAATGGTCGCAAGCTTTTGTCGCGATCGAACAAGATTGTCGTACGATACATGAAGGATAGCAATGCATTCTGACGGCGTATTAGATTATGTCAGCGAATGATAGCTGGAAAAGAAATGTCACTTGTTGGTAACAGCAGTCATTGCGAAAAACCGGTCTTTGTCACCTCATTCCGACGGCGAAACACTCAAAATATCGAAATTTGTCTAGAGACACAGATCTACGGCCTCTATCATCCCCTTCAGAGCGCACCAATCGAGACTTCAAAAGATGCAGTATTGATGAAGTTATGTGCATCTCGACTTCCGTGGTCTTGTCTAGACGGGTGGTGTTGATCTCTGGACACCCCTTAGCGCCGGATGGCTCTCAACCAATCGGAGTACCTAAGCCTGAGCGTCCGTGCAGCCGCAAAGTGAAGTCCCAATCCCATACACCGTCAGCTTACTTCTGGTAAATACATACCTGCACTTGCTTGTGCCGCGCTGCTGTCAAGCCCCAATGTCGCCAAGCTCAACCTGCAGACACAGGCGAGATGCATTGTCACCATCAGCTGCATCCGAGCCCTTGCCATGCACTGTACTGAAGAAGCCAAGGTCAAGTATAGCTCTTCTATTTGCGAACACAACGCCATGCAGTAGGTCTTCATGCGCTCAAGTCTCGCTAACAATACAGCCTTACATCGGCTTCACCCTCTCAGACTGCACCCACAGCCTGATCGCTGGTGCCAATATGCGCCAACATCGCAGGCTTGCAGACTTCCGCTATGCTCGTTCAGCTGCAGCCTTGTTAGCAACAACTTGCTGCATAGCCCTCATGGCGAGGCTGAATACGCCCACAGTGGCGGCTGTGAGGTACACCGGTCGCAGCCTAGTTCAGGTGGCCGCGATGCCCGCCGCGGGTGCTGGAACTTAGGCCTTTATCTTTCCTACACCCACGATCTTCGACATCTTTAGCCTCTGCATCTGACACAACTGTATACAAACGTTACGCAGCGTGTTGTTGGTATGGCTTACCGACCACTTACGCCCTACCGCGGGCATCGCTCCATGGGTGCCGCCCATGACGATGCTTACGAGATGAATGCGACGCGATCGACGACGCACAACACTCTTCATGTTGTCGACACTCGTTACCACCCACTTGCATCTTCGGAAGACGTACGCTCTGGTCACCACCCCGTGGCCGCCGCCACGGACGAGGCTTACGAAACGAACGCGACGCAATCGGCTACGAACAACACAATTCGCGTTGCCGATGATGCCTACCGCCCAATTGCATCCTCGGATGGCATCCGCTCCTCAGCAGGCTCGCACATTGGGGCTGATGGGCATCCTGTGACAAGAGATCCGATCTCATTGGCTCCACAGCAAGACGAAACAGCGGACGGAACTCATCTCAACAGCTGCACGCTAGGCGGATCAAGTGAGGACATGGAGCGCGGTAACGCGCTTGAAAGATTCACAGCTGCCTACAATCGTGGAGCCTTGGACAGTTGGTTCTACGAATGCGCGGCTCTGGCTTTCAGCGTCGGCGGTCTCGTCGCGCTTGGCGTGATGCTAACGATCTACGACGGCAAGGAGACGCCACAGTTGCCGTACAACATCACCTTGAACGCCTTGATATCCGTCCTGTCAACGGCCGCAAAGTCATCCTTACTCTTCGCTGTCGCAGGGACTCTCGGACAAGTTAAATGGGCCTGGTTCACTGAACATCGCCAACTGTCCGACATGCAAGCCTTCGATGATGCTACCAGAGGCCCATGGGGTGCCCTCTTTCTACTTTTCTCTCGCAGCATAAGACCACTGGCATCGCTTGGAGCTGCGATCACGATACTCGCTTTGGCATATGGTCCGTTCTTACAGCAGCTCGTAAGATATTCTGTTGTTCAAGAAAAAGTCGCTACTGCCCAAGCAACAACGAAAGGGGCCACAACTCTCGATGCGACCGGAAACTTTAGCAACTGGGACGCTGCCAAGGCTTCAATTTGGTCAGATCTCAGCCAGTTCGATCTCGACCCCGACTTTCCGACAGGCAATTGTACTTGGCCTCCGTTTACGTCGCTCGGCTATTGCAGCAAATGCGGTGACACTACAGCAGAGACATCCCTCAGTTGTGGTGATACCGTTTCACGGGAGGATCGCTCCAGGGAGAATTGTGAAATATATCCGGAACAGGGGTACCCGGCCACCGTTTCGCAGAATCCCGTTTCGTTTCAAACTGGAATATTGAGATCCATCGTTTGGTTAGTACGAGAGACATCAGGCATTGGTAGAAACATGGGATTGCAGAATCCCGTTCGTACGCGCAGCCCAGAACCAAACTCGGCATTTCGGTCAGGTTATTCCTATCTCGGAGTTGAAGACCCATGGCTAGTTTTCGCATACGCCCTGTTCGATGTGGAAGATCCCCCCAAAGACGACGATCCTATGACTGTGCCTTGCCTTGTTCAAGTTGAGACTTGCATCATTACGCCTTGTGAAAGGACGTACCAGCTTTCAATGACTGCAGGTCAGCTAGAGACGGTCATCTTGGACACTGATTATGGGATTAGTGCGGTCTTGTGATGGCCCGACGCCGACGGCATCGAACCGGAACGTTGCTGGCAGACAAGCTCCTATCGTGGGTCCGACCGCCCTCTTCCTCCCGTCCAGGAATGCCTCGGGTTGTCTAGCATGGCGGTGACTGCGTGCTATGGGGGTGATCCCTCCGCTGGCCACATCTTTCGTAGTCATACTGGTATTGGTGGGAGCGCCAATCTCTCAGACTCGATCGGGCTAATTGGTCGCGAGAGGGGGTCGGGCCATGGCAACAATGGTCTGCGACGTGCGTACGAGCCTGCTTTCAACAAATCGTGTGTCATGACTACGGGATTTCCAGTGGACGTAGACACTGGCAGTGTCATACAAGCCCACAACTTCAGCTACCTGATGGAGAAGGTGGCCGCCTCCCTGACCAAGGCAGAAATCGACAGCAGCTCCACCCTCGTCTTTGGCGACATGTTCGTTTCGGTGGTCCACGTCGAAGTGGTCTGGTACTGGTTAATCCTCCCTGCGACACTGAATGTCGTAGCGATTATTCTACTACTGGCTACCGCAATCCTCAGCCACCACCGCAAGACTCAACTCTGGAAGTCCTCCGCACTGGCTCTACTCTATCACGGCCTCGACGACCCGGATCCGGCCCCAGAACTCACCCTGGCCAGTGTTTTGGAGATGGAGCGGTGGGCTTCGCGTACATCTGCAAAACTGGGGTCGGTCAAAAGTGGTGGTCGTGCTGTTTTGAGGACCCTTCCACGCGATCGCGCATCAAGGGACTAGGTGAGGAGACTAGCGAGGTGTGGGTCTTTCTGCTGATCTCTTAGTTGATCTCCTCCGGTGGTACTTTTGATTTTGTCTTTTCATCAACCTTCTTTGGTGACAGTGTTGCTCAACGCTGTGATTCTTTCGGGTCATCTTTTGCTTCGTCTACTCTTGCGATCATGTTTTCTGCTGTTGTCCGACTGCTATGATCCCTCGATTAGAAATCGAGACTTCGCTCTCTTCATTAAAAATCTCGGCATTTAAGAACAGGAATCGAAGTGCGGCTGATATTTAGCTAACGGCCGCGTTTCGAGCGATTTTCAAGTGAACAAGGCAATCAGTCCTACCGTCCATGTCCCTCACTCAGCTGAGCGCCAACCACCGGATTCGACCGCGAAACATCAAAAAGCCAATATCAGACTGAAGATACAGATCAACAGCCTTCATGCCCAGTATTCACGCGCGCCAATCCGTCTGATATTGATGGACACACACTCTTCTCGAGTCCCGGGGTCGTAACGGCGACCACCAGTGAAGCAGCGGACAGCCGTTAGCGCCGGCAATCCTGTGGCCAATCAACCCGATCCCAAGAGATATGTAAGTGAATGGTTTCTGATCTCTAGGGTTAGGGTTGGTGTCGCATATCATGTATTTGCTATCTAGTACGCCTCGCTAGTGGCTCTGCAGTCTCCTCATAGTGATTGGTGATCATCAGTGGAATCCATACCAGTTGGTCGCTTCGACTGAGTCGGCGACCATGAATGTGGATACTGCACACAATTGAACGTTCGAGTTGACGAGGCATTTGTAGCAGGAACCCGAGGCAACTTTACAAATGTTGGTCCTGAGTGAAACTGCGGGACACGCTGTTCGACCAGGTACGCTCTCACTGACAACCACAAAATATTCCCATCGTTACAAGCAATGTGCGCCATCGGGTTTTGCAATCCAATAACAGCCTCACCTCATCTTTGGGTCGAAATAGGGAAGTTGAGCTTATGATAATTGTTCTTCGCGCAATGTCCATCAATTACATTATATATACTTTGCATGCATGCACAAACCCCACCATCGCTAAACATTCGCTCGCTCGCTTCCCTCTCAATGAAGATGCATAAAGCCCCAAAACCCGCAAGATACATCGAAAAAATGCGAGATCAATCTATCAAACAGAAAACTTATCAGACACGCGAAATGCTCCCCCAGAATCATCGCGTAACCATCGCTATGCAATTCGAATACACATTTTCTTTTTTCCTTTTCCTTTGTTTTATACATTTCCGTCCAATCCCGTCCCCACCCAGAAAATCAGTTACTCCCCGGCACCCACTCCTGACCCGGATAACTAGAGCCCCTCATATGCGCATGTGGATTCATAGCCATGAGCTCGGCTTCGCTGACAGCCGCATCGTCTCGTCTGCCGGAGTAACCCGAGGGGGTGCGCTGGTAAGTAAGAGGGTGAGCTTCTTGTTGCTGCTGATAACGTTGTTGCTGATGTTGGGGTCTCGGACCAAAACCTTGCTGCTGGGTGTAGTAGCGAGCTTGCGAGGTTGGGCTTTGCTGTTTCTGCTGCTGCTGTTGTGGCCTAGGAGCTCCGTATGCATTTTGGTAGTGCTGGGCCGGAGTGAAAGCCTGTTCCTGCGGCGGCGCAGAGTATTCGACGGGACTTGAGACATTCTCGCCGTAGTGGGAAGTGCGCTGCTGATTCTGCGGCGGCGAATTTTGGATCTGCTGCGGCGGGACAAAGTGGTAGGGTGTCATGGCACTGTACTGATCTTGGGAATAAGATGAGCGAACGGCGCCTCGTGCGGCTGCGGGCGGGCCCATGTAGTAGTTTGCCTCGGGGGGAGGCGAGCGCGCAGGAGAAGCTTGAGCTTGCTGGGCGAAGGAGTTCCTGTTCGTAACATCTTCTGGGCTTTGCGATAGGCTGATGGACCATGGGGCCTGTTGGTGGTGTTGGTACTCGAGAGCGGGCGAGCGGGCCACTTCTTGGTCGATGGAGCCGACGCCGCCTGACTGTTGGCGAGTGGGCTGCGACTGCGTTTGCAAGGGAGGGAGAGCATGGCTTCCGCGAGCGGGCTGAGTCTGCTGCTGGTGCTG
Source organism: Cladosporium phlei (assembly GCA_003614995.1). Taxonomy (NCBI): domain Eukaryota; kingdom Fungi; phylum Ascomycota; class Dothideomycetes; order Cladosporiales; family Cladosporiaceae; genus Cladosporium; species Cladosporium phlei. The sequence continues at coordinate 18,835 of QZFA01000075.1, read as the reverse complement.
GTGCTGCCAATACTGAGTCTGGTAGTCCTGGCGGCCGGGCGCTTGAGGGAAGTTGTCTGGTGCTTGGGTTGCCACGGGAGAGACGAGAACCGATGCCTGCGAGTAGTTGGAAGACTGCCTTGTGGTGACGGTCGGACGAGCAGGGGAAGGCATAGCTCGTTGAGGTGATACCTGCGCAACACCAATCTCACCCTGTCCATCGGGTTCAGTCGAGTTCACAGGACTGTTGGCTTCAGGGATACCAGGAACGGTATCGCGTCTCCGATAGCCTTCGCTATGGAGTCTCCTCGCCTGCGGTCTGGGCTGTCCAGGCGAGGCTGACTGTCCATAGACTGCGGAAGGCTGAGCCGAAGCGCTTCCATAGTATTCAGATGGCATGGCGTGTTCAGCGACTGGACTTCCAACCAAGCTGTGAGTCCTCGAGTGGGGTTGCGATGACTGAGGCTGCTGATACTGCCCTTGCGGCGGACCTTGCTGATAATAACCCGCAGGTTGCTGCTGATATGGCGAGCTCATCATTGCGGGTTCGGAGTAAGTCGGCTGCTGCTGCTGCGGTTGTTGCCAGTACTGCGAAGGAACAGACTGACCAGGACCCATGCCAGTAGGTGCCTGCTGGCGCATCATGACCTCATAAGCGGCATAGTTGCCAGGCGGTGGGCCCGCGTAGTGCTGAGGCGGTCTTTGTTGATACTGCTGCTGTGGCTGTTTTGGTTGTGACTGCATGGGCTGCGACTTTCGGAGCTTCTTAGGCTCTTTGGGCGGCGGCATGGCAGCTGCATCGGCTTGCTGACTGTTACCAGGCCTCTGGCGCCCAGCAGGGCTGCTGACACTCGCACGAGGACTGGCTTGCGAGCTGGAGCGGCGGAAGATGGAGCCAAGAGTCGAGAATCGTTTGTTCTTGGGCGGCTCTGCAACAGTCGACGGAGCGTGCTGCAGCTTCTTAAGCGTTTTGTTTCTGGCGATCGAGCTCTCGTTCGAGTTGTTAGCCGCAACGACAGCCAATGGCAAGCTGCCATGGGATGAAGGGCGGCTGCTATTGTTGGCATTCGAGTGGAACGAAGAAGCACGCCTGAACGAGTCCATGATGCCACTCTTGCGCTTCTTCTGCGGCTGCTGCTGCTGTTCTGGTTGCTCGAGAGGAGTTACGACCTCTACGGAACCTTGAGGGTGGACGAGAGCGTTGTAGTTGTCGTCGATCTTGCTGGGAGACGGGATAGCACCCAGTGCTCCGGCAGACATCTCAGGACCGTAGAAGAAGCCAGATGATCGTCTCGACGAGGTGCCGCCGATGATCATGTCCGCATCACCGGGTTGGGGAGAGCGAAGCTTGTCGTACTCGCTGGGAGGGTGGCCTAGAGAGGGTGCACGAGATGGCGCGCGAGAAAGCGACTGTGGAGGCTGCTGCTGATAGACCACTGCGCCTGGCACTGTGTAGTCAGCGGGTACAACTCCGGTTGAAAGCCTCTTGTTGGCTTGCTGCATGTTAACGACGTCTTGATGCGAGACAGCGCTCGACTTCCTGCTATGCGCCATGTACGACACCGGACGAGAGTTACTCGACTGATAATTGTGGTTCATGAAGTCGGCTGTCTGAGGCGAGCCATTCGGAGGCATGGCGTAGGGAACAAACGTTGGGCCGTGAGATTCCGTGACACTGGGCTCGATGGGCAGGGGCGAAACGCTACGACGTTGGTCAAGTGGAGCTCCCACATCGCCGGCAGACGAGTCTAGCATGCCAATTACTGAATGCCGCTTGGAAGCCGCGCCTGACTTGACAATAGTATCGTGGCTCTCGGGATTGCCCAAGCTGGACACAGAAGACCGCCTTGAAGCAGCCTCGTCGGCTTTCTTCGATGGGGAGGCGAAGCTCAACTTCTCCCAGTTGGCTGGTGTGGCTGGGCGTGATGATTTCGTCTGTCGCGAAGGTGTCGCAACCGCTGTGGACTCGTTTCCAACCAGGTTCGCATCGGCCTGCGAGGTTGGCGCGGGCATTGCTCCATAGCTCGGCAAAGAATCTGCTGTTTCAACACCCCCCAGGCTCATCTTTCTTGGCGTGGCAGACGGCGTGTGTCGTCTACGGCGCTGCTGACTAGGCAGTTCGTCGAGAGCGCTAACTTTCCTCTGTGGCGGCGGACGAGCCATGGGGGGAGTAGGCAGGGTGTAGGATGTGCTGGCGAGCTCATCACGCCCGGGTGCGCGATTCTTGGCAGGTTCCAAAGACGAGCGTCTTGGTGCCGAGTCCTGGGTGGTGGGCGGTGTAGCAATTGTAGTCGGGAGTTTCGTGGTCGTTGGCACAGCTTTCTCGGTTTGCTCCAGCTGGGTCGCCTCCTGCATGGAGGCAGGTTCTTGCGTAGCAGTGGTTGTACCCGGCAACATCCAATCATCACCGTCACGAGTGACCGAATGCTCGCCCTGCTCAGCAGCATCTTCCTCACTCCTAGCCTCTTCCAAAGGCGTAACAACAGGCTCACCAATCCAGCTGCCCTTCCTCCCAGCACCCACAGACTCTTGCACCGAAGGACTAGGCAGCACACCCAACCTACCATCTTCCTCCCTCCAAACAGCCTGCCCAACTTCCGCGCCATCATCCTCCCACGCCTCCCGCCTCCTATCCGAAAGCCCAGGCAAAACTCCAGGCGTGCCGGGCGCCTGCTTGACGATTTCAGACAGCTCGAAGGGCTCCGGCATGGACAGAGGTAAAGGCAGAGCTGGCGCTGACGAAGCAGGGCGCTTCTCGACATTGTTGTCTTCTTTAGTCTCTCCGCTTCTCAAGATCATACTGGCTGCTCTCGAGACGGAGCGCGAAGGCCCAGGGCTCTTGCGGTCGGCTGTGTCGGCGAAGCCGCTGCCGAAGACCATGCTGCCAGACCTCGAGTTCGCGTTGGAGTTGGACCGCGAGACATCGCGCAAACGGCCAAAGACGGAGCGTGGGCGCTCTGCAGTGGCAGTGCTGGTGGCGGCCGGAACAGGTTCTGCCTTGGTCGGCTCACTAATTACCGTTTGCAAGCCAGTCGGCGTGATTGGATGCGATGAAGATTGCGGTTTCTCAACGATGGGCTTGGAGGGCTTGCTTGCGGGTGTTTCGAGTGTACGCGTGGCAGGTGCAAAAGCGGGCGCGATAGTAAGAGGGGAGGAAATGGATGGGGAGGCCTAGAGAGAAGAACTTACATGAGCTTGCGTCCTCTCAAAATGGTTCGAAGTGGATGTGTGTGAGAGAGTAGGTAGGGGATGTAAGTAGGGCGTAAATCAGAAGATGATTCGTCAGTGGCATCATAAAGAGCTAGTAAAACATGACACGTCCTTCCCATGACATGAGAAAGCAGTAGGAGAATAGCAGAGAAATCAGCAGTCGCCAGGGTATCACCAAACCTCCCACGCTCGAAAAACTCTCGCTGGTCCGACGTCTTCTCTCGCGAGTAGCAGAAGAGGATCAAGTTTCAGTCCTAGACGGGGAAAGAGAACCGAGACTCAGCATGCCATCCATTCGCGCGTTCGCAAGATACCAGATCCCGTCCGGCGCAAACAAGCACAGTGCAAAAGGCAAAATAGGCAAATGAAACTCAGAAAGAAAAAGGGGCATCACTCTACCTTTTCGCCACTCCTCCCGAATCGACTCTTGCCCTTGGCAAACAACCCCTTGGCGCCGGCGCCGGCGCTCTTCATGAAGTCTTTGCCCTTGGCCTGCATCTTCTCGACATCGGCGTGTCCGCCACCAGAGCTGCTTGTAGACACCGCAGGTGTAGTGCTCGTGGTGCTCGCTTTACGCTCGCCGCCGATCTTCAGAATAGACGGACTGTGCTTGTGACTTGCACCTCTGATGGTGCCACCGAGACCGGAAATGGTGTTGCCCAAGCCGGCCGTTTGGATCACGGGAGGGCCTTCGTATTTCTGGGAGCCGGCGTTAGCGTACTCGGGGTGCGCTGCGAGCATGCCGGAGAGCCAGCCAGAGAGGCCGGTGTTCATGTCGGCGAAGCGCTGGCGCGTAGACTCGTAGGCCGCTATCCTTTCCTCAGTGGACTTGATAGTGGCAAGATCGCGGAAGGCGGGGATCTTGCTTTGTGCTGAAGTTGACGACGCGACCGCGGCGACCGGAGCAGCTGCCAAAGTAGGCGAGTCGTCCTTGAGGGGTACGTTAGGAGACTGAGACTCAGTCGCTTGGACTTTTTCGTCTTCTGCAACGTCCTCAACCATGGGAGCAGGCGCTATCTGGTCAAGTCCACCGTGAGAAATCTCTGGAGACTCTGGGATGGGGCTGACGACATGTCCTACCGGGGTGATGTCTCGACTTCCCTCTGCTGGGGCGGCAGTGTTGACAGGAAGAGGGGCGGAAAGTCGCTCTTCAGCCTCGGCAGGCTCGTTGAGCATAAACGGCGGCTCGGTTTGTCTCTCCGTCGCTGCAGTGCTAGGCTCTGAGTCTGCATCGACTTGGGTGTTGACAACGCGCAAGCCTAGATTCGAACGTGGCCTTTCGTAGCTCTCCCTGTCTTCGTCTCCTTTCAATTCTCCGACGACAGCCATGTGCCCGTTCAGCGAGCTGCTACCGTCCGTGGATCGGTTCTCCCAAGAAAACCGCTGTCCCAAAAGACCGGGCCTTGCTGCTTGCGAGGGCAGTCCACTGCGAGCGTCTGCATTCTTAATTTCAGCCGCAGGCAGGGCGGGCTGTCCACTGGCAACCCTGCGCCCGTTCTCTGGCGCATCAAGAGCGTCCTGAATGCGGTAGGTGTCCTCGAGCATGTTTTCACGCTTGATCTCGGCCATTTGCTCAGGACCAAGCGAGCGCACAATGTCTTTCCTGAGCCGGTCGCTTTCGAAGTCGGTGGCTCTGGTGTCGGTAGACATAGTAGGCAAGACTGTGGGTCTTGTGGGAGTGATGTCACGGGTATTGTTTGACGAGTGTTTGCCAAAACTCAGCGGTGCCGGAGCATCTGGTGTATAGCCGGCAAAATAATTGCTCACTGGTCTTTCACTGCTACGACCTGCGTTTGCAGCCAGACCAGTTGGTAGAGGAGTGTCCTTCTCAGGCGGAGTAGGCGGCACGGAGTTCGCCACACTGTTTGTGCCTTCAGATGGCGCGTCACTGTCCCCGCGTCTTAAGCCAGGGATGCTGTAGTGATCAATGTTGCCAGTCTCACGATGAGGCCGCAGCTCAGGCACGTCGACGGGTGCGGCAATTCCCTTGTTGGCGAAGTCCTGGGTCTGGTGACCATAGCCCATGGATGACATGAATGCGGTGCCAAGCGCATCTCCAGCGTTCTTGACGGCAGAGAGCGGGTTTTGCAGTCCACTCTGGTCCGCAGAGAGTTCGTTACCATGGAGCTTCGTCTTCCGTGTGGTCGGCGTCAGATCGATTTCTGAATCCTGATTTGTAAGCTCTGGTCTTGCGGGAGTGGGCGTGATATCCCTGGATTTGTGGTCCCAACCTCTGACTGTGGTAGGAGGAGCAGTCGGTTCCGGTACTTCGCTTGCAGGTGTCGGTGCGGGACTGACCCACTCGCCAGGAAGGTGGGGCTTGAAGCTGTCTAATCTTTCTGCCGCAGGCCTGGAAGGCAAGTCGAAGCCTGGTGAAGTCACGTCGCCACGACTGAGGCGCTCGGGGGACCTAGACGTCGCACCACGCGAATGTGTATCTGGACTTTGGACCGAAAGTGCAGATCCTCCAGTCGTTCGGCGAGGGATTCCCGGCTGAATTTCATCCTCGCCTGCAAAGTTGCTCCATGAAGATTTTGACGACATGCCAGAAGCAGCACTATTCCTTCTCGAGTCTTTATCAATCTGTTGGAATTGGCCCACGAGGTTGCGCACCCTGCTATGGTTAGTACCAGCAGGACTGTTCGGCCCGCTCCCAGACGATGACGGAAGGGGTCTGGCAATTCCCGTGCTAGGCGAGAGGACAGTAGGTGACGTCGGGTTGCTGGGGTGAGTGTCCAGGAAAAGATTTTGTTGTATCGCGGTTGCCTCGGCAAACGATTGGTTGGTCTCGGGAGACGTGTTGGCCTCTCGTGCCAGATCCGCCTCGCGCATGCTGTAGTCTGTACCGCTCCTTCCTCTGCCAGTAGTCGGCAGAGGCTTAACGTAATCGCTGGAGCTTGCGCCGGGGTATGTAGAGCCAGGTGTCTCAGATGGGCTTCCTACGGGTTCCAACATAGCCGACGGCATTTCGGGCGCAGAAGGATCAACATCAGGAGCTTCCGGGTCATGCACTGTGATCGCGGACATAGGTCCACTGAGTCTTCTCTGGTCCGTGTCTCCAAGGGCAGGCGTACGAGCAGGCGAGTTGTTGGGAGAAGGTGTCTCCATGCTCCTTCTGTAGCCGGGAGTGAACCCTACAATCTCCGAACTCACATTTCTGCTGTGGCTTGGAGTCGGCTTGCGCATGATGCTAGTCCTCGAAGACAAAGCTGGCGAGGCCGTATCTTGCGTGCGTCTCGAACGTGCAACCTCCAAAGGCGTTTCTTCAGCAATGGGTGGAACGACAGCATCACGTTCTTGCTGTCTTTGTTGCGCCGCTGCGACAGAGGGTACACGAGACATGATAGGGCTGATGGATCGAGTGGAGTTGGTGTCACTCCTGGAAACGGCGGATTGAGTGTTATCGCGAGAGATGGGTGACGCAGGAACGGATCCATCGGGCTGGCGGTCGAATGCCTTGTGTACAACCGAGCGGAAACCAGAGGAAGGCTGGTGTGATAGTCCGCTCGGGTCTTCGTCTGCAGATCTACCCAGCCGCTCCACGGGGGCGTCAGTCGATCGTTCGGCTGCAAGCTCTGCCGCTGGATTGCTTGGTTGGATTGGTGAGTCGTAGGTATCGTGGCTGGACTTTGCGGGCGTGGTGGGAGTAATCTCGCGCGAGCCAGAAGAAAGCGCCGAAGAAGCTGCGTTAGCCGCGGCAGTAGAAGCGGCGAGACCAACTGCACTGAGGCGCTCCTCTTCGTCAGAGGGCATGAAACTACCAAAGCCCGAAAGACGAGTGACAGGCGGTAGTCGTGGGCTGGTCTCTGAGGGACGCGAAAAGTCATTTTCGTGAGTGGGTGTCGGTTGGAAAACAGTCTGAACGGTGGGCTGAATGTTTGTCGCACTGTGAGCCAGTCTCTGTGAATTAACGGGCAGGAGTTCCGTGGGAATAACAGGCTCTTGCTCCATGTTCTCGCTCACTGGACCAAGACTTGGTCGCCTTCCAAAACTTCCTTGACTCTTTTGAGGCGAAAGTGCATTCTGAGACAGCGATGGCGATCCGGCATCTCTGCTTATCGAATCCATGGATGGTCGTCCCGACTCCATCGACTGCCTCTCTCTTTGTTGCTCTTCGGCCATGCGCTTGTAGATGTCACTCGGGCGAATGAAAGGCAACGGCTTGTCTGCGTTTGGCGAAGTCGCGGCAGGTGTAGGTCGCACGTCCGGGCTTGGACTTCCAAGGCTGCTCTTTCTGGGAGGGCGCTCGACACTTCCAGGCGCGACAGGGCTTCGCGGAGTGTTTAAAGGCTGCGGCACCTGTCCAGGGTTGCTGAATTCTCGGTTGCGCCGACAAGTTTCCTCTGGGCTTCCGCCGTCTTGGCCTACTCGTCCAGCGCTCCCACTGGGGCTGGTATAGCGTCCGGAATCATGGATCGCAGTGCCGGAGCTGAATTGCCTCCTCTCAGTGTCCGCGCCGCGATCAAAGCTCGTCTGTCGCTGCAGCTGTTGTGGCTGTTGCTGAGCATATGATGGCTCCTGCTGTACTCCATAATCGTCATACTCGTCATAGCCGCCCCAGTCGTCGCCGTCGTAGTTGTTGGCCTTGGCCTGAGTCCATTTCTGGGTGCGGTTTCGACCAGGAACAGTCTTGAAGGAGATGGGCTGGTTGGCGGGGTTCTGACTAGGTTGCGACATGGTTATGGTATGCTGCGGTGCGAGGTGGGTGGCAGCGTCGGCCAATTACAGTCGCATCGTACAGGGCGAAGGACAAGTGGTGTGGGAGAGGAGCTTCACGCGTCAGGGTCGGCGTGGCGGTAGTCTGTCGCGGTATAGGCGATGGCCGGAGTGGTGAGTATTAGGTGATGGCGAATTAGTGTAGCTACGCAGAAGAATGGTCGATGGTGCGAGGGCGCTGATGGCGGTCGGATGAGAGGTTATGATGATGGTTGGCGGTGCACTGATGTCGGGCAGTCTTGCTAGCAAGGGTGCGCTTCGGTCAAAGCAGGCTTTAGCGGCGCCGATCACACGCAATAATTAGTTAGTCCGCATCACTCGAGCAATACGTGGACTTGCAGCGATATAAATATAGTAGCTGAGGAAAATCGTCGAGTGTTTGCACATCGTGGTTCCAATCCATTGCTACATGCCAGTTCATGTGCTATGCTTTCAGGTGTGTAAAGTGTTCCGTAGATCGAATTCAGTAGGATAACTATAGGTAGGTTGTTATCAATGAGTGGAGCTTATCTTGCACACCTATTTAATATTGCAAGGACGAAGTATAACGGCCATGTGTCTCGAGAAAGACTGTCACCAAACTCTCAACGGGAAAGTACGTCTCACCACATTGCCATGAAGCTTCGTTGGAGTCCTGATCACGTTCGGTGTACATACCTAGGTAATTTCGTCCTTGTCATCGCCTACACGGCCTACATGTACATGGATCCTTTGCGACTCCCCAGCAAGTACCTCCTGTAGCTTTATGCTGTATTTCCCTACAAAGATACAACAGCAGATCGAATATAAGATTACGCTCCAGCCACTGTGGCGTAACGCGCGCAATTCGCTGACGACAACCCTCAAGCGAGCACCCACACTTCTCGACTTCGCGCCTCGCTGCTACCTACAGTAACTAACATCTATTTCCTCCACCAACGACCGACTACGCCTCGAATCAGATACCCCGACGACTCCTCGCCAACAACAGAACTAGACTATAATATCCAGTCAAGCGAATCGCAAGTCCAGAGTCAACACCACCACCAACACCAGCCGCATACCCTCAGAGACCACCTGGCCGCATCCCTGTAACCGCAATCTCGACTACGACCTCCCCGAAAACCAACACCCCTCCAGCCCTCACAAGACGTACCACGACGCACTCTACTCAACAGCGCATCCCCGCGCCCGCACATGCTCCCAGCCATGTCCTCCATCCAAGACCGCACGCCCGAATTCCGCTCCATCCTCGCCCAAGCCCAAAAGACCCTCGCGCGCCAACGCAAAGGCGGTCCCCAAGCGCAACCTCTCGTCCAAAGTAATGGCACCGCAACACCCCCAACTCGCAAACAGCGCTCCGAGTTCGCGCGCAACGCCGCAGCCATCGGCCGCGGGATCTCAGCGACAATGGGTAAACTGCAGCGTCTAGGCGAGCTGGCGAAGCGGAAGACGCTCTTCGACGACCGACCGGTGGAAATTGCGGAGCTCACCTACGTGATCAAACAAGACCTGGCAGGCCTGAACCAGCAGATCGGCAATCTACAAACCATCCAGCGCGGCGGCGCGCAAGGCGGACCGGGTAAAGCAGCCGTCGGCCAGGAAGGCGAGCACAACAAGAACGTCGTGATGCTGCTGCAAGGCAAACTAGCAGACGTGGGTGTGAATTTCAAAGAAGTCCTCGAAGTGCGCACCAAGAACATCCAGGCCTCGCGCTCGCGGCAGGATAATTTCGTCTCGTCTGTGTCGCAGCAGTCGGGCCCGCAATCACACCTGGCACCCGCGGGGAGTCGCTCAGACAGTCCGCTATACCAACCGCCTTCGCGGAGTCGCACGCCAGGCGGCACTGCGGTGGCGGCGAATCAACAACAAGACGTCCTTTCGCTCGACCCATCATCTTCCTCACCTCTGTACAACAACGGTCCGCAATCGCAACAGCAGCTGCAGATTATGGAAGAGGGCAACAGCAGTAACAGCTACATCCAACAGCGCGGCCAAGCGATCGACGCCATTGAGCAAACCATCGCAGACCTAGGAGGAATCTTCGGGCAACTGGCGCAGATGGTTTCGGAACAAGCAGAGCAAATCCAACGAATCGACGCGAATACAGACGATGTGGTGGATAATGTCGAGGGCGCGCAGAGAGAACTGATGAAGTACTGGGGCCGCGTGCAAGGCAACCGCTGGCTGGTTGCCAAGATGTTTGGCGTTTTGATGATTTGTGAGTTTTCATGCCCCTTTCTATTAAAGACGTGCTTGAAACATCCGTTTCGACTACTTCAAACGAACGATAAGCTAACTTCTCCTCCTTCTAGTCTTCCTCCTTTGGGTCCTCATAGCAGGCTAGAGCGCACACCCCAACCCCCTTCTTCACCAAACCCTTCCTCTTCGCCGCAACGACTGTAAATATTAATCCTTCAATCCTGCCCAAGCAGTATTTTCTCCCTTGTCTTCTCCTGTAGAACTTACAACTTTCCAAGCGCTGTCCCTTTCTTCCTGCGCCACTTTCTACTCCCGAGCAGGAACATCTATCTTCGTTTTTCTTTGTTTTCTTCGAGAAGAGAAAGAGAGTTGGTAAGCGCGGGCGTTGGATTTGGGAAGACCATTGTATCCGAGAAAGGGACACAGTAGAGACACAGAAATCGGGGAAGAGACGAGTTGAATCAAGACTCGCAACCTGGCGTCCAATCGTCGAGTTCCGATACGAAGCACGCATTTCGACGCCATTCCATGTAGCTGTGCCGGATTCGTTTTGAATTCCACTCATTTCTTCCTTCTGAATATATATACACGTTTCATTACTCTGTACACGCCATTACACATTAAACAAGCCCCGCCCATCTGGTCGTCGGTGGCACGGAGACACCGCTGCGTCCTATCTACCCCCTGCTGCCAGCCAAACATTAGCCTGGCCGCTGTCTTCCCTGCTCTCAACCCTCAAAACCTCCCTCCATACCCAAACCTCCTATCCAGCCCTCCGGACAACGGCATAGCCACAGTCTGCCCACTACGCGGCGCATCAAAGTTGCCGAATCTAACATCCAACCCACGCGGCAGAGGCTGGTATCTCGGGTCCCTGCCCACTCTCGCCGGCGGCTGACCCCATTGGCTATCGAAGAAAGAGTCGTTGCCGTTGGCGCTGCGGTCGACGGCCCAGTCGGGCGCTTTGACCCACGGGCAGAAGTAGTCGCGGCGCTTTTCGACTGGACCTTGGACGTAGGAGGCGAGGTTCTCGAGGACGGGGACGAGGAGGCGGTTGGTCAGGATGTTCGATTGAGGGGTTGGACTGGAGAGGGATGATGATTGAGACTGCGACGCCTTGCTGGGTGACGGCAACTTGAAGCGGCTGGGTGTACCGATGGGAGGGGGAGCTATGGGTTTGATGCTTGCAGTCGTGGGGTTTGTGCGGCGGGTTGGTAGTGCGTCGGTTGCCATGATTCTCTGGTGGAAATCTTCCTGGCGGGCGAACTTGTTGCCGGACCAGAGCCATTCGTCGAGTTGTTCGGTATCCCACTGCTTGAGGAATGATGGGCGGTGAATGGGTACGATAGGTTCCTGGCTGTCGGCGTGGCTTCTTCGTCCCCACTCGCGATCAGGGCTGCTGTCGCGAAGGTCGCATTCAGAGAGCTCAGACGTCGGGCCGAGAAACCCTTTGTGAGGAGCGGTGCGCACAGATGTATCGATGGGCGGTAACTTCACTGAAGGAGCGAGTGCGGTCGGAAACGGATCTTGACCCATGCCACTGAAGGCGCTCAATCCGGGGATCATGTTCAAACCAAGCGACGGAAAGTGGCCCAACGTTCCGCCCTCCGTGATGGGTGCAGCCGGCGCTTCCTGTTTCGCGGGCTCTGATGGGGTCTGGTTCTTCTGGCTTTGGTCCTGGAACGGATCGTACAAGACGGTGCGTCCGATGTTGGCTTGGCTCTTCGTGCGCTCTTTGGCCTGTTCACCCATCTTCATCACATACTCCCTCATAGCAGTGCGGCTTTCGAGTGGTGCAGCTGTCTTGGCTTGGGCTGGGGCAATTGGATTGTCTGCGGCTGGCGGAGCATGATCGGTAGTGATGTTGGTAAGAGGTGCTGAGTAGTTGAACAATGGGGCGTGACCTTGAAGAGCTGGCTGCTGAAGCGTCTGTTGGGTGACGCTTCGCGCGAATTGCTCTTGCGTCTGCTGATGGCTAGACTCGCGATGGCTCAGCGAGAACCCCTGATTAGCTGTGGTGGCCAGGCTAATTTGGCTGTGTCTTTCGTTCTGCTTCATCTGCTCGTATGTTGTTTGATAGCTCATGTTGTCGCCCAGCCATGGTTGGGCGTATGCGTACGACATAGGATTGATCCACGGCTGGTAGTACGAGTAATGTGATTCGGAGGTTTGCTGTGATGTGAACTTCTGCTGTCGGCGCATGTCAGCCGACGGTTTCGTGGAAGTATAAGGGGTTTCTCTTACATTATCGCGCGGAGTCGGCGTGAAGTTCAGAGACGGATTGAAGCGCGAGTTTGACTGCGAGGGTTGGCTTTGAGTTTGAGGCAACGGATTGAACATTGGCTGTGGTGGCATTTCAGCGGCGACATCCGCGTTATTGAAGCCTGGTTGCGAAGCGTGAAAGTCTTGACGTGGCATCATGTTCTCCGGGCGCTCCGGCATCTCGACTTTGGACGTGATCCTCCTTGGACCAGTCGGAGCCGTTGATGGCGGACGTATGTCAGGGAGGCAAGCAGCGATCTCCTTGGCTCCAAACGGCAATCCCATCGCATCGGCTTCACGCTGCTTGGCCACCGCTCGGAAGTAGGCAAGGGTGTTTTGTTGCAGCGACTGCCAGGCTGTCTCGCCCTTCAAGCGGTCTGCAGCGAGTTGACCCTCGACCTTCTTGCGGATGTTGGAAAACTGCCCGATGTTCTCCCACCCGAAGCGTGAGGCGGACCACTGGTGCGCGGACACGTCGCCATTGGGGTGCTGGATGAACTGAAGCTGACCATCCACGCTGCCTGGGTTGCCGTCCATGAAGCCAGATCGAGGGAGCTCATTGCCAAAGACTTCGGTGATGTCGCGCTTACTGAAGGCGGCCTCGACGGTGGCGTTTTGTCCGCTGGGTTTGTCGTCAAAGGCGGGCACAGCTGGACGACTCTTTCTGCGACCGACGAATAGCTGAAAGTCGCCGGACTCGAGGAATTGGGAGTCGCGGCGTTCTGAATCCGAGGCGGTGGAGTTGTGGGTGTTGGTGGAGATGCGAGAGACGGGGCGGGACAACGATGCTCCTTGCGATGGCGCGCGGAAGACGTTGACTCTGGTCTCGACGACTGGCGCATTAGCCATTTGTGTTGCCGAGGTGGAGTTGAGTTCAGTAGCGAAGTCGAAGGGCTTCCAGACTTTGCCCTTGTTGTTGCGAGCGGCCTGTTTCTGCTTCTCGGACGGGAATTGGGTATCGAGGGCGGCGTTGGCTTCTTCGATGCGCCTCTTTTGGCGCTCAAGCTTCGCTGCAGCGAGCGATAGGGCTTGGTCGTTGCTGTTCGAGCGTGCATTTGCCATGGCGAGGTCCACGTGGCTGCTGCCGTGACTGTCAGATTTACTTGTCGCAGTGTCAGAGTCAAAAGAAGTGCGAGCGCTGTATAGCGAAGCTTCGTCCGGCTTCTCGGTGAGAGTGTGAGTAGTATCGTGTGTGAAGGATGGAGTGCCGAGCGGGAGGCGGCTGGCTACGAGAGAACCAGCAGGTTGCCCGGTCTGATGGCGCCGGCCTCGCGGCATATGGAGAGGGTGGTGGGTTATGTTGTGTCTTTGCGATGATGGAAAGTACATGTTGGGTTGGATTGGTTGGAAGGCGCGGGTGGAAGAAGAAGAAGTCGCGATCCAGTGCGGTGCAGCTTCCCGGTACAAACGCCAACAACCAATTCACACCTCAACTTCCATGCAAGTCTCGCTCGCCCGCATCAAACTCCTTCATCTAGTCTGGATTGACCATGGCAGCGTGTACACTTCTCAGGACCGTCACTAAATCGACGCGTCAACCTGCCACCGTGTCCTGGTCGCGCTGCTGACCTACCTTTGAGACCGCTTCCTTCCCATCGTTGACTGGCTTCGACAATGCTGACCATAACCAGTGCTTACAGCAAAAGCAGCTACCAGAACAACGAAGGCCAAGCAGCACCCTCTCGGGCAGGACTGTCACTTACAAAACTCGACATGGAGGCCATCTTTGGTCTCACATCATCTCAGAGTCACCGTTTGTCATTTCTCGTCGTTCAAGGTGAAGACACGTCGTCGGAAAGGCTTCGTTTGAAGTCTGATGTCGGCAACTCGTCGATTGGCACCGACACGGACCCCTCTCTTACCAATGAGCCAAGATCTTCAAGCCCACAATTCCTCTACTACCAAGCCCGACTGTCTTACCGAATGGCAACAACGCGTCACTTACCTGGCAACAATGGCGGCATGGCCAAAAATACGCTCAAGACAAAGCGGCCTTCACGCGCCGATTGTATCTGGATAGTGAAAGGGATCTTTGTCCGTCTGAGTGAAAGGGTTCTTTGACGCGTAAGCCACAGCGAATCAACGGCGTCTGCTTGTCTTTGTTGATTCAGGAGTACTACCCGCCGATAGACAGTCCTCATAAGCTTCGCTCTGCCAACCCATCTGTGCATACGCTATTCATTCACCATCTCTTCTTGTACTATTAACTACATTGCTTCTTAACATACATCCTTGACACTCCACGCGTCTCCGCCATTTACATCGGCTTATCCCGTTCACTGCAAGCGCCCAAGCGTCCTATCAACAGTTGCCGACATTGACAACCTCGATTAGTCCTACATCCTCGGATATTTTTCCCGTCCACCGCTTTTCCAATTTCCTGGGACTTCTTACCGATCTTTAAGACTACCTATTCCTACCACACCCAACAGATAAGCGACATCACGATGCTCATCTTCCAGTACGCCGTCCTCTCCGCGCTTAGCGCCGCCGTCTCGGCAACGGACTTGTTTGTTTCGAGCTACGCAGGCAACGTCACGACTCTTTCCCTAGGATTCACAAATGGTTCCTACAGCCTAGCAGCCACCTCTGCCAGTTCAGAGTGTGGCCCAAACCCTGCCTGGTTGACTCTCGACGCCGCCCGCGGTACCCTTTACTGCCTCAACGAAGGCCTCACCACACCCAACGGCTCCTTGAGCAGCTTCACCATCAACGGCGATGGCAGCCTCAAGCATGTCCAGAACACCACGACCCTCAACGGACCCGTGAGCGGCGTCCTCTACGGCCAGGCTGCCGGTGATCGCGGCATCGCTCTCGCCCACTACGGCGGATCTGCCTTGTCGACTCACTCTCTCCTCGGTGGTGGCCGCTTCGATGGAAACGACTCCTTCTCCTTCTCCATGCCCGGCCCTGGCCCTATCCCAGACCGCCAGGCCGCGCCTCACCCACACGAAGCCGTCCTCGACCCAACCGGCCAGTACATCATCGTGCCCGACCTCGGCGCAGACCTCATCCGCGTCTTCGCCATCGACTCCAAGACCAACGCTCTGACCGAGAAGACCGCCTTCAAGACCCCGCCCGGCTCCGGACCCCGCCACGCCGCTTTCCACAACCCCTACAGCGTCTCCGGCTCCGCCGCCCCGACATTCCTTTACGTCGCCACCGAGCTCGCCAGCTCCATCATCTCCTACTCGGTCTCGTACCTGCCCAACGCCGGCGGCCTCGAATTCGCCGCCGTCCAGGAAGTGTCCGCGCTGGGCGCGCTCGCAAACTCCCGCATCAACGCCCCCGCTGGCATTGCCCTGTCACCCGACAACCGCTTCCTGCTCTTGTCGAACCGCAACTCTAGCATCTTCACCCTCCCGAACCCGGATGCTTCTAACAGCACTGCGGTCGCCTCGGACTCGATCACCACTTTCTCGCTGAGCAAGGAGGGTAAGCTGAGGTTCGTGCAGGCGTGGCCGACTTATGGCCTTTTCCCCAGGCACTTTAGCTTGAACGCCGCCGGCAATCTGCTGGCTGTGGGCAACCAGAACAGTGCGAATGTTGTTCTTATGAAGAGGGATGTTGCCACGGGCTTGATTGAGGATGTGCTCGCCGAGACGGAGGTGGAGGGGCAGGTTACTAGTGTGGTTTTCAGGCAGGTTGGCGCTGTTAATGGCGCTTAGATGTTTTTTTGTGAGTTTGCTTTTGAGACTGTTTTTTTTATCGTGTTGATCATGGTATAGCGCAATGAAGAATTTACAGCATTACATGTCAGTATTACATCGATTCCCAGCTCTCATTGAAACAGTTATCGTGCGACCGAACTCTCTCTACTTATGAAGTGATGTCTTCGCCGCACAGTTACATTACTTGCAAAGGATGCTGTTGCGACTTGCACGTGTATGTCCGAAGTTCTTTCATTTTCAGTTTGATGCACTGAGGTTGCATTCATTGGTTATCTGGGTTCTGTGTGGACTTCCTCGATTGCCTTTGCTGATGCTTCGGTATCCAATTCACAGACCTCTGCTTCGCTATCCTTTCCACGACACCTGCCCCGAACTCGCACCGTATGCCATCAGGTCGAGGAAGCACCCAATCGCTGGGTACTCCGTCCTCCCTCATCGTCAAGTGTTTGTGATGGCCCGACGAGTCGGTTGTACTCAGACGACAATCACTTCCAGCTCGTCAGGCTCGAGATACTGCGAACAGTCTCCCATGCCATTCTTCCACCCTATCGAACTCTTGCGCAAAGCAGCAATCGCCACCTCCTGGACAAACTCTGGCGGGTAGACCGTGATCATCTCGGCAAGTCGATCGCGGTTGACCTTGGAGACGGTGTAATCCACCAGGAGTTTCCTGAAGAGCGACCCCGATGGCGTCGACGACCAGAAAGTGACGAGCGAGTTGGGAGAGGGGAGCGCGATGGTTTGCTGCGCTAGACCCTCGAAGAAGGACCGAGTGGCCGCTTGACGCAGCTCGATGTCGTCGAGCGAGTCGCCGAGGAGGTAGAGGCTCATGATCAAGCAGCTCTCGAGGCACTTTGCCTCGATCTTGCTCTCCTCGGTACAGCGAGTCGTGGGGACGGCGCCCAGGTAGACCCACTTGCAGTACTCCTTGAAAGCCCCGACGTCGGCCTCGGGCAAGCGGACGAGCTTTTCCTGGCCCTCGATCCAGCGTTTCGAGCAAGCGGCTTTGAAGAACTTGGATGTGCCGCAGATCGCATCCTGGTGGATGGAGAAGCGGGTTTCGTCGGGGCCGACGAGGACGGTGATGAGGTTGTTGAAGTCTTCGATGTTACTGGAAACTCTGTCAGCTTTGCTGTTGTCGGCCACTTCATTAAGCTGGACATACCTGATGCGCTTTGCGGGATGTTGGGTTTTAGGAGCATCGTCTGCGTCGAGACCACGCTTGTTCGCTGGGGTTGCCATTGTTGAGGCTGGCTGGTGGAATGAGCTCTCTTTGGTACGTTGTTGCAAGTTGTAAGAGAGGAAGTGGATGAAGAGGACAGAGCTTATGGAGCTTGCCTCTGCTTGTGAAGGTCCAAGCTCGGGAGCCAGTCACATGCGCGGCAGCTTTGTGTCACGTGTCTCGTGGGAAGTGAAGTGAAGTGTGAAATGATGTAAAATCTCACCGTCCAGTTGCTTCCGTGAATCTGGGACCAGACTGAACGCCGCACATGTAGGATCTGAAAAGGTACGAGCTTACGCAATGAACAATGTACAGTGATACACGCAAATATGACCGCAGGCCCGAACACTTCACTTGACACACATGGAAAACGAAATCTGACCTGCGCCTCAATCGCGAGTATTGAAAATGTGTCCAATGATTATTTGTGCTCTGTATGGATACCTTACTGCTCCTCTGGTATCCAATTCGTAGACTCGGACTTCTGCTTCGGCCTCATCATCGTAGCACCCTCACCCACTTGTTCCTATGCTAGACTGTTGGAGGTGGTTCATGACAAGACCCGCTAACCCAGCCTTTCTCGCATCGTTGAACTTTCCAACAATTGGTTGAACTGCTACGCACCTCCGACTCGAGGTACTGCGAGCCCTCGGCTCGTGAAGACTGCCACTCAGTGGTCGCACTCTTTTGCAGAGCGGTAATTGCAACTTCGCTCGAGAAAGCCGATGTGTACCGGGTGAGGCAACTATGCTTGTTGTCCAGAGCGTGGCTAACTCTTGCGACGAAATAATCCACGAGCAGCTTCCTGAAGCGAGATCCGTCCGGCGTCGCTGACCAGACCATCTCAATCGCCTCGGCTAAGTGTGATGAGCACGGGATTCCTCCGCTGACTAAGCCAGGATGATTAGTTCTAACAACCTTAGCACCTCTAGCACGTGAAGGAGTCACGTAACTAAGCAGGATGAGACTAACGTCTCAGTCTCGGACTAAGATTAGTCTACTCGATCTTAGTTAACGACTAAGAACGACTAAGTACTTACGAGTCTCCTTACTATATAGGATAGTTAGGTTTCTATCTTTTATAGGAGCCTCGTACTTAACTTATATATTAGAGTTAGTAATTATAATAAATAGTATTTATTATACTAACTACTTCTTCCCTTACCTTTATTAACCCTTAGTTTAACCCGATTATTCTATAAGTCTCCTTAGTATATAGGATAGTTAGGTTTCTATCTTTCTTAGGAGCCTCGTACTTAACTTATATATCGAGAGTAGTAATTATAACGGACCGTATTTACTATACTAACTACTTCTTCCCTTACCTTTATTAACCCTTAGTTTAACCCGATTAACCTAGCGGTATACTACCCCGTTATACTTTAAGTACTAGTCTTAGTTTTACTAAGAAGCGACTTAGGATATTCTAGTATATCGATATATACGTAGATAGGAAGAAGACTCGACTATAAGTAGCTAATCGAACGTCGATAATATACTATCCGATAACGGTTTAGAACCTATAGTAGAAGAAGAATCGGAAGCTATCCTACTTATTACTAACTAGTTAAACGATTTTTATCTAGGATTAGAT
>QZFA01000074.1:0-130916 GCA_003614995.1 Cladosporium phlei | reverse complement strand
TCCTATTATGGTTAGAACGTAATAGCCCCTAATAGTTACCTTAGGTATACTAATTAGCCTAGTAGGTAAGCCGAGGGCTCGGCTTACTCCTAATTTCGTACTTTATATCCTAATATAGCTCTTAGAGCTACGTCCTATTAATAGAGTATACTACTAGGTTACCTATCCGTACGTATATAGCTCTATATCCGATCCGTCCGCTACTATACCTACGTACCGCCTATACTCCCGATACCCGCCCGTAATATCTCCTAGACTCTTAATTAATAGCCTTAATTAAGTAACCTAGATACTCTAAGAGATATTAATTACTATAAAGTAGGATTATATAATTAATTAGTATCTACTTTTATAGGTTAATATAACTTATATAGTTCTACTATATAGTAATCGATAGATCTTATAAGATTAAGATTACGAGAGATTAAATAACTCCTTTATAGCTACTTCTATAGTAATAAGATCTAAGATCTAAGATTAAATAACATCTTATAGCTACTCCTATAGCATATACTATTAACTATATAGTTAGCTTAGCCTTTAATTAATATAGCTAGTAGTTAGCTAACTATTAGTTAAACAGTTTAATTTAGGTTAACTTAGCTACTAAAATCGACTAGCTAACTAATAGTTAGCTATTGCGGCTACTGATATATACAGTAGGTACCTAGTATACCACTAAGTTAACGGGCCCGGAGATGTAGCAAGTAAGTAGGGTCCATTAGAAACCGACAAGGATTAACAACTGGCTTAGCGTACTTGCGGCTGGAGGCTGGTACGCCGATCCGTTCTCCGACTCCCATGCTAGACTTTGTCTCTTCTGTTTGACTGAGGAGGAGGATTCTCTCCGCGGGTCGCCTTACTATCGTGTCTACTATGACCGTTGACTGATCACACCTGTGTGTTCACATCTATAATCTCCCCCCTTCGCGCTCGACAATTCGCTCGCTTAGGACCTAGGACCCCGAGTTGCCGACTGGCGCTCCTGTATTGCTACCACTTAACCAACCAGGCAGCATGCAATAATCGACGAGAGGCTTGGATCCGCCACCACTTCGTGCCCATACACTCGTTTACCGCCTAACACTGGCGCATCTTCAACATGCGTTGGCACGTTGGCACCGCGCTATCCTTGCTCGCCTTCTCACAGTCCGCCCAAGCATCAGGGCCGCCATATCATTACCGCAGGCAGGATCAACAAGCTGGCTACAATGGCACCGTCGTTCCCGCGCGGCTTCCCTCTGCCTCTCCAAAAAATTACAATGTCACCTCAGTCACTGTCACATACGCGTTCGTCCCAGAGACACACAGACCTATCACCACATCAGTGCCCACGAGCAGCGTGATAGATACTTATCTGGTTATCTCGACATTCTCAGAGAAACTATCAATACAAGGCAGCCCTGGAAACTTCACTTCATCCACAACATCCGAGATCGCGCCCTCCTCGGCCACCGGACGTCCATATCCTTTGTCAGGAGCCCCAAGTCAAAGCTATGTGGTTCCAGGCAATGGCACCTATCCCACCGCGCCTAGGTTGTCTGCCTCGCAGTCCGGCGGTGCTAGAGCTTCGCCGCGTCCCAAGATGGTCAGGCCGAAGCCTAGTAACGAGACATGCGGAGGCGAAACACTGAACGTGGTGAATGCACATCTGGATTACTGGTACACCGAAACGTACACGCATACCGTTTCGACACTGTCGGTACAATTCAACGGCAATGACTCACAGACAGGCTGGACGATAGTCCCCGCAACGACCGAGTTCGATATTTCGACGGCCATCACCGAACACAAGTGCGGACCATCAACATCCTTGGACACCGCCTACAACCGAACTACTACTAGATATGATTGTTTCACTACGCCGACACCTGTAGCAGACTCGACCACCGTATTGTCCGTCGACGCTTTTACACCTGCCAGCCAGACTACAGGAAATGGGACTGACATTCCGAATCTCGCCACTGAACCTCCAAAGGCCATCGCCACCCTTCCAAGCGCTGCTGGCACTTTCACTGAGGGCACACCTTTCGTCTACTTCAGCGAATTCGAAATCGAGTCAAGTCAGCCAACCACGCTGCCGAATGGCAGCGACGGATGCGCCGTCCTCACTCGATCATTCATGATGAACAGACTCTTCAGTTTCGCATTCGAAGGCGACGAGGACGAGCTGTCCCAGGAGCGCCTTATGAGCGAAGACGGCGCCAGCGGAGACATTGACCAATCTTTCGCCAGGCGTGTAGGCTTGCCCGACTCCGTCAGCGTCGGTACCTTCTCCGCTCAACCCACGGTCATCGTCGTTGTTGAGCGCAACGTTGTCGCTCAGGCTGTTTTGGCCGGGTCTACTGAGATAGAAGGCGGTGCACTCATCACACCGGAGCCCACTTTGCCCAGCTTCCTGAAGCCCATCGCCACCACAACCCCAAAAGCACCCACGACAAACTACTCGCCTTACATCGAACAGACTGCGGATGCATTGGATGTGCCCACCAAGACTATCGAGAAATTCTCACGATTCGGCATATTCCTCGCACACCTCGAGCACTCGGAGACTACGCTCATCTTGCCCACTCCTACCGACACCAATGTCATCACGACTAGAATTGGCGGAACAATCGTCACTGCTACGGCTTTGAGCAATGTGCTTGTTGATGGTAGCCAAGGGAATTCGGGCAACGGAAATTCCAATGGCAATTCGAATGGCAATTCGAACGGCAATGTTGGGAGCAATGCGGGGAGCAACAATGGAAATGGAAATGGCGGTAACAGCAACGGCAACAATGGAAACAACGGCAACGTAGCAGGAAATGCAGGCAACGACGGCGACGCTGTTATCACCGGCAGCGTTTTCAGCGGCACCAACGTTGAAAATGACGCAGACGACGAAGGCGACTGGATCATGATGCCTTTCGTTGCCCATCTCGAGCACAGTGAGATCACACTCGATGTCCCAGCGCCATCGACCGCAGACGTCGTTACAGCTGCTTTCGGGGGCAAAATCTTGACGGCCACGGCTCTGCACGCCGTCGAAACAGGATCTGGCAACCAAAACGGCGGAAGCAATGGCCACAACACGGGCGTCAACGTGGCGGGATCAAATAGCGGGAACAGTGGCAACAACGATGGGCAAAAGCCAGGAGGCGGAGTGTTCGGCAACTTCGTTTCGGCCATTGTCAATGCTGCGAAGCCAACAAATGCTGCGGAAGTTCTCAGCCAGGCGATGGATCAGGAGCACCACGATTCTACTGCTGCGGCTATAGCTGCTGGTATTGGTGTCCTTGCAGCGGACGCTGGTGCTAGTAAGGGTGGAAATACTGGTGGCAATATCGGAGCGGCTGGTGGAAGCAGCAATGGCCATGACTTCTCCGATTCAGACTCGAGTCTCGGATCTGGATCTGGATCTGGATCTGGATCTCAATTCAATTCAGGATCTAGCTCGGGCTCGGGCTCTCAATCTGGCTCTGGACTCCACTCTGGTTCTGGTTCTCAATCCAATTCGGGATCTAGCTCTGGTCTTGGTTCTGGCTCTGATTCTAGCTCTGGATCTGGATCTGGATCTCAATTCAATTCAGGATCTAGCTCGGGCTCGGGCTCTCAATCTGGCTCTGGATTCCACTCTGGTTCTGGATCTCAATCCAATTCGGGATCTAGCTCTGGTCTTGGTTCTGGCTCTGATTCCAGCTCTGGATCTGGCTCTGAGTCTCAATTTGGATCTCAATTTGAGTCGAATTCTGCATCTGGCCCTGACTCTGAATCTGATTCGAACGGTGATGTTGGAAGTGGTTCCAACGTTCAACTCGGTGCATCCCCTGGTCAGGTCCTCACAGTTGACGGAGCGACTATCACTGCAAGCCCAGCAAACGCGTTCGTTGTCGATGGACAGACTGCTGTACCGGGTGGTGCGCCAATCACTGTCGATGGCACAGTCATCTCCGTCCCGGCCTCCGCCAATGGTCTTGTTGTCGACGGACGCATCGTCCCAGGCGAGTTCGCATCTTCGACCGTGTTCAACATCAACGGCATGGCGATCACTGCGATGCCGGGTGTCGGGTTCCCAATTGCTGGCCAAACACTTCAGGCGGGCGGTGCTGCTATCACAGTCGATGGCACAAGGCTCTCACTCGCCCCTGGTGGCACCGCCCTGATAATTGGCAGTTCTACATCTGCTATTACCGCAGCTGCGGGAGGAGCGTCCGAGATTCCGGAACTGACCATCGGATCGCAAACATTTACCGCCAACGCCGCGACGCAGTTCTTCCTCGCTCCCGGTCAGACGCTGACACCAGGCGGTACTGCCGTCATTTCCGGCACGACCTTGTCGCTGGAGTCGGGCGCGTCAGCTGTTGTCGTCAATGGCGAGACGCGTATATTCGGCTCCTCCCCCAATAGCATGATAACTTCGTCACCAAGTGTCATCCGAGTCGACGGTCAGGCCTTTGCCGCCAATGCTGGTGGCACTTATCTCATCTCCGGCCAGACCCTTATCCCAGGTGGCAGCATAACGATCATGGGATCCAACGGCGCGCAAACCCTCTCCCTCTCGCCTTCAGGGACCGAACTAGTCGCCGTCGTCTCTGGTCACACGATCACCAACACACTCAGCAATTCCGCCGCCGCCGCCGACGCAACCGCCGCACCAGTCCTAACCATCGGCGGGCAGACATTCACTGCCCTGCCTGGATCCGACGGAGCAAACCCTACCTACCTCATCAACGGCGAGACTTTGTCCGCAGGGGATGAAGAGACCGTCACGGTAGGCGGTAAGACTTACGCCGTCAGCCTGTCACCAGAAGCAACCCTGCTGGAAGTCGAAGAGATGGGCGCCAGTGGGAAAGCGACCCAGACACACTTGCAGACGCTATTCCCTGCGACAGCCACAGGCAGGACATCTACCATGGGCCGCAGTGGGAGTGGAAGCGGAAGTGATGGCGACGGCGACGGCGACGACGATGGCGAAACAGGCACCGGTACTGGAACTGCATCGCCCGCACGAAAGACGGGCGCAGCAAGCCCTTTGGTTGGCAGCTCGCAGCTGACAAGCCTCTTCGTCGCAATGAGCACACTCTTACTGGTCGGCATGCTCTGAGGAGAGAGAAACAATCACATCACCCGAAAGATATGACATGACCTGGAGAGAACCTGGACACTTCCCAAGTTCGGTTCGATCCCCCCTATTGCATAAGAAAGAGAATGCATATGGGGAATCTGACAAGACAGATGGGAGGGAATGCTGCGAAAGCAAGACTGATATATTTTTTCTTTCTGGACGCGAAGATCTGGACGAGACTACCTCTCTCTCTTTTTAATCTTTCCTTTCTTCTTCGATCTACCTAATACCCATCGAATTTACGACTCTCACGACAAACAATCTCTTTTTGAAAACGGCGACCAAGGCGAATGGTATGGGATGGGTCTGGGCTACTTACCCAAGTCGAAAGCTTTCATTTTTATCTCACTATTGTTTTGTCAGGTCCCTCCTGCGGACGGATTTTCGAAGGGACGGAGCAAAATGCACTGCCCTCACTCACTTTCTATCTATCTTTCTTTCTGTCTGGCTCTAGAACCTTAGCTGTAATTTACAAACACTTTCACAAGGCTTTTGACCCCCTTCTCCCCTTTCTTTCCTTCCATCCTTCCACAAATCTTAACCTCACTCTACGCTTATCTGTCTGTCTGATCGTCTATCACTTGAGATCAGGATCACTCCAAAAGCGCCGAGCCGGTGGAAGAGGAACCTCTCGGATCGAGCGAACATTGAAGGCAGACAAGTCATGTTGTTTGAGGAGGATCTCGCGTTCTACGCTGGATGGTAAGGACTGTATATACGTGTAGCCAGCCTGAGACACTACCTGGCCTATGATAAACCCACACATGTAGACTCCCCCCATCCGAAACCATACTACAGCTTCCAGCCACTCTACATGTACTCTACTCTATATTCTCTCCATACCAGTCCTTGTCTCCCAACTCAATTCCCAGGTGTACACGGCCGATACGCACTACACCCCGAAAACGTATACGTCTGCCCATTAGCCGCCTCGTACGAACCCGCAGGTAAATTGTTCACGTTCCCGACTTGCGTGCAATCTACAATCCCCAGCCCATCAGTCCATATACATACATGTATACATCGAAACTTGCAATTCCCCTCATCCTCGATAACCAACTCACCGTCCAAAATACTCTCCAGCGCATCCCAACAAGTCTGCCGATCATTCGCGCCGGGCTTAGAATTCTCGATCAAAACGGTGGAGCCGCCATCGGTGGCGGGCTCCTCGTAACAGCCGTGGGTCTGCCAGCGGTCTCCGCCGCAGTAGTTCTGGCGCGCGTTGAGCATGGTGTTTGTTGAAGCGAAACCGCCGCCGGCTTCGACGCAGACGAAGATTGCGCCGCTGTCGCAGGTCGCGGCGTTTGAGGAGAGGGCGCAGTAACATAGGATGTTGAGGAGGGTTGTTGTTGTGGTGGAGGGGGGATGCATTTCTTCTGAGGTAATGGGGGTTGGTTTTGGGGGATGATGGGGAGGGGTGGGTTGGGGAAGTACCTCTCAGAGTGACGAGCGAGCTATTGTTATAGTACAGTGTGTAGGTCGCTTCGTAAGCCTTTGGGGCGAGGAGTGAACATGGGAAGTGGTGCTGGGACGATTGGTGTTGCTGGACGCTGTGTGTGAAGGTAAGGGTACTACAACCTTAACTGGGCATAGCGCGTCTCATCTCGATTCTTTACTCATGTCAGCCGATCCGGTCTCGGTATAACAATCCAATGTTCTTTGGAAAGAAGGAAAAAGAGAGAGGGGGGAAAGAGGACGATGCATTTCGCTCGAACGCATCGACTGACGCGCTCGAAAACTCTCATGATGCTAGGTTCCATGCTTTTGGTGAAATGACGAAAGAAGAAAAGAAGAAACGTGCAAAACTCGCTCTTTAAGCTGCTTCAGCGCCTGTATCCTTCTTCTCTTCCACCGGTGCTGCTGCTGACGCCTCCGACTTGTCCGCCTCCTTCTTCTCCCTCAACGCCAACTTCTCGGCTTTCTGCGCCGCGATCTTCAACGCCTTCCTCTCGCCCTTGGTCAATTTGCCGTCTTCCCTACCGGCACCCTCGCCCTCGCCCTCACCACCAGCACCCGCCGCAGGAGCCGCAGGAACAGGCTTCGTCGGATTGGGGTTACCAGCATACTCGAGCTTCTTGGGCCTCATAAAGCTACGCATTGCCTCGTCGTCAACTTTACTCCTGCGCTCCTGGAACGCGGAAACAAACTTCTGCAGCTCAGCGATACAGCGCTGCTTCATCTCGCCGGTCAGCAGCTCGCCGCTCCTGTACTTTGTGGCAAGATCCTCCAACTCGGCGTCGTCTTCGAGGAAGTACGACAGGTACGTGTAGGCGACGTCGACATCCGGGTTGCCGCCGTACTTGCGCTGCTCCTCCATCGTCTCGCGGCCGCCGGAGAAGGCGTGGCTGTTGATCTTCTTCTTGATCTGGTTGGGCGTGTCGGACATGAAGATGGCGGAGTTGGCGTCTGAGGCGCTCATTTTGCCGCCGGGTCCTTGCAGCGCTGTGAGGAATTTCGAGAGAATCAGGGCGGTCTTTGGGTGAGGGTCGGTCATGCGCTCGCAGCGGTCGCGCAGCATGCGGAAGTAGGGTTCTTGGTCGATGGCGCAGGGGATCAGGGTCATGATCTTGGAAAGGTCCTTGTGGCGGCGCTTGCCTGCTGGGTCCAGCTCTGGATAGCGGTAGTCTGGGTAGCCGAAGAGCTCGGGGTATGAGGAAGGGAAGGCGGCGACACATTGTTTGGCGCCGTAAGCGATGAGGCCGACGTTGGTGGAACCTGTGAAGCCGAAGGCGCCCTCGGCTTGGTTGAAGGTGAGGAGGGACTCGAACTCGGAGGCGTTGCGGTAAAAGTGGCCGCCGTTGTACTCGTAGTCGGTGTAGATGAAGGTCTTTTCGGGGTCGAAGCCGAGCGCGATGATGTCCTTTGCGTTTTCGTGCGCGAACTCGAGGAAGTCCTCGGGCGTCTGGCCCTTCTTTTGCACGCCGTTGTTCTTGTTGCGGGTGTACAGGTATTTCTCGTCGTCGGTCAACATGATGATCAGAGGCACGTCGAAGATCTCCTGCAGCTCCTTGGTGAAGAGGAAAGGCACCGTGTGTCCCAGGTGCATGCTTCCACTGCTGGGGCCTCGTCCTGTGTACAGCATGAATGTGCCATCCCTCTCGTATGCGTCCAGGATCTTGTCGAAGTCTCTATGCGAGAAGAAGAGGCCTCTCCTCATTAATCTGTGGGCGGGCTTGCCGGTGACTTTCTCGAAGCGCTTGAGGTGGGCATCGGTGAGAGGCTGCACGCCGAAGAGGTCGATTAGACGCTGGTAGTCGATTGCTTTTGCGTTGCCAGACTCGTCCACGCCGCCTGATACGTTGTATGGGTCAATCTTTTGCTCGGCTGCCTCGATCTTCTGCTCGGCGATTGGTGGTGCGCCAGGCGCTTCGGTGGAGGCCATGATGGTGTTGAGTTCTCGAGTTCTCGTTATGCAGTCGTATGTACCTTATCGTCTAAGCGGGTTTCGGATCGCACAGTCGTGATTTTTCTATGAGTGATGTGTTGTGGTGTTTCTGTTTCGTCTTGCCCTGAGTCAAACATGCAGGGACATGGTTCTCGATTTCGAAGTGGGGGCGGGGCAGTCAATGTTTAGGTAAGCAAAGTGATTGAGGTGTCCTGTCCCCGTCTATAATTGCCCGGCTCTCCAATCAAGTCCGGCCATTACTCAACAGAGCTCATCACATGTCGGAAGCTCACCGAGATCACGCATCTAGACACGTTGGTGTCGCCTGTAGGGCATGTCTGACGTGTATCGGAACTGCACTACCAACTCAAAGATAGGTATCTTTCCATCTAACCTCACTCCTTAACCATACCGTGACTCTTAGCCATCAATCCATCTATCCAGCCATGTCGTCCGACGAGACCATCCAGAAATGCTTCGAGATCATAGGAGAGGCCCTATCCCTGGAACCCGATGACTTCCAAGACAACGAAACATGGAAGTTCCTCGGACTTGGTGATCTTCTCGCAAAAGCAACAGCCTCTGATCTGACCAAAGAAACCGGTATCACCATCCAGCAGTCAGACTTCGAGAAATACCAGAACGTCGGTGCCTTTAAGGACTTCCTTCGTACCGGAGGCAAATCGACAACAACAACATCCACGGACCAAACCAAGCCCTCGAACGGCACCACCACCACAACCGCTACCGATGAGCCCTCCGACCCTTGGGAAGGCGTCCCCAAACCAAAAGTCCCCCTCTCCGTAATCCTCCAAGGCAAACCATCCCCAACCAGCACAAACATCTTCCTCTTCCCGGATGGAAGCGGCGCCGGAACCTCCTACGGCACCCTCCCACCCCTAGGCGGCAACACCTGCCTCATAGGCCTCAACTCTCCCTTCCTCCGCCAAGCCCAAGACTTCACCTGCTCGATCGAACGCATGGCGCGCCTCTGGCATGACGAAATCCTCAAACTCCAACCCACCGGCCCGTACGTCCTAGGTGGCTGGTCGGCGGGGGGTTACTACTCGTACGAAATGATGAAATTGCTCACAGCGGATGGGATGAAAGTGAAGCAGTTGATTTTGATCGACTCGCCGTGCAGACTTGAGTTTGAAGCTTTGCCCGCGCAGGTTGTAGACGAACTGACGCGGAAGGGACTCATGGGAGCTTCCGGGGCGAAGAAGGCACCGGAGTGGTTGGTGCAGCATTTCACTTCTACGGTGTTGAGCGTGGAGCGGTATATGCCTACGCCGATGGCGAAGGAGCACGTTCCGGCGAAAGTGAGTTTTGTTTGGGTAAGAGAGGGGTTGGTCAAGAGTGTCGCGGAGTCTGGATTGGAAGTGGATTTGAATGTCAAGGTTACGCGGTTCTTACTGGAGCCTAGGCCTGAGTTGAAATCTGCTGGGTGGGAGAGGTTGTTGCCGGGCGCGGAGTACAGTTTCAACTACATGACCGGGAACCATTTCCAGATCACGCAGGCGCCGCATGTAAGTTTTCTTGCTCCCTTCCGAGTGTGTTTGTTTGTCTTTGGTCGGGATTTTATATGCTGACCTGTTTTGTTTTCTTCACAGGTCGAAAGCCTGGGCCGGATATTGCAGAAGATCGTTTCTTAGGGACCTCTTTTTCGATCATCAAAGAGGATTAATGTTCACCGGACCGCTCGATTGTGCTGCGATGAATGAACGAACGATTGCAAATGGATATCATCAATAGAGCCGGGTCTATCTGAAAGGAAATGCGCGTCTCGATGGAAATAGAAAAGCATTTACTCATCTCTCTCTCTCTCCCTTATTCCAGACCCCCCCCTTGTCGCGTGGAGCACTCTTCTCTGCCTGAAACGCATGTATAGTTGATCGAGTCTAACGAGATCGTGACACAATACAAAGGACATTAGATAAGTAGACACCTCAAGCGGCATGAAAAGACGACGAGGCGAACATCAGATGACACAGTACATGCATTCATCCACGAGGATAGGCGTGCCCCAAGAAATCAAAACAATCGAAGAACTTTTCTTCATGCATCCCTGTATCTTTGCTACAAAGTTAATTTATTCTTTTAGAAAGCATCCCCAAGGCGAGACAAGAAAAATCACACATGGCAACTTTTTCTTCCCCCCTGTCCAGTTCACACGTACAACAATTTTCCCGTCCTGAGCAACCTCTCATGGCGCTTTCTAGTCGAGCTCGACGTAGTTGGCAGGGAATAGGCCGGACTTGCCGCCGAAGTGGCCGAACCACCAGTCGTCGTCGGGGAATTCCTGTAATGAACAGTTAGTATGGGAACGAAGGCAGATTGGAATCAGGAGACTAGATGAACTTACAATACCAGTAATCTTTCCGCCATCTGGGAAACTCAGCTCGTTGTCCTCAGCAGCCTGGTAGTCGTATTGAGCAGTGGCAGTCTTGCCGCCAGCAGCCGCCGCCGCCGCAGGAGGAGCAGGCGGAGGAGCTGCAGCAGTTTCTTGCACGGGAGAAGGAGGAGCGGCAGCAGCAGGAGCAGCATCGCCACCGCCCTCGACAAGCTCGACGTAGTTGCTGGGGAACAGACCCTTCTCGCCACGGCTGTTCTCACCCATCCACCAGTCCTCGTCGACCATGTCGATGTTGTAGACGCGCTCGCCTTCGCGGAGCTCGAGCTCGTTCTCCTCGGCTTTCTCGTAGTCGAATTGCGCGATGGCTTCGTGACCTCCTTGGTTTTCCGGGCCGGCGTGAGCGTCCTGGGCATCGTCACCGTACGAAGCGGCTGCAACAGCTTGGCCGGCACCGCGCGCTGGGTCGTCGTCTTCCATTTGAGGCTCGGGCTCCACGGGTTGGGTCTGTGAGATTGCCTTTTCGATGGCTGCAGTGGGCATTGCCGGCGGAGGGGAGAACGTGTCGGCCTTCTCGAGAGGTGCGGGTGACGCGCCGCGCGCTACTGGCCTGGCGATAGCAATTGGCGAGCCGCTGCCCTGAGGGATGTCCTCTTCATCGTCTGATTCAGGCATAGGGCGAGGAGGAGGTGGAGGCAAGTTGACGTGCTCTTGGGTCGGGTGTCCTGCGAATTGAGGGCGAGCAGGCGGAGGCGGTGCGAAATCATTATCCTCGTCGTCTTCTTCGGGCTGGGGCCTGGGAGGAGGTGGCGGCATGCCAGGAATGGGTACGCCACGACTAGCACTTGCGTTGGGCTTGCTGGCGGTGTCGAGAGGCGGAGGCGACGGAGCACTAGGTTCGGGTGCCCTGGGAACTTCACGAGCAGCACCCATGGGAGGAGCCTCTTTGAAACGGTCACGGATGCTACCAATGCCGCTAGGAGTCTCGTTCTCTGGCTCCTGCTGTTGCGGGATCTCAGGCTCGTCCTGTCCGGTCTTCTGTTCACTGATGCCGCTGCCACCAGTCCTAGTGGGGATTTGCACACCCCATTTCTTGCCTGCGTAACTGCTCTGCCATCCACCGCCACTCTGCTGGCTCTGGATAGGGCTGGCGGCGGATGCAACACCGCCAGTCACTGCGGGTGAAAGCGTCTCAGCAGCTCCACTGTTGCCGCGTTCGCGCGCCTTCTTCTCAGCCCACTGCTGAGCAGGAGTCTTGCCGGCTGAATCAGCAAATGTACGACCCGCAGCACCGATGGGTGCGGCAGTGGCAACAGGCTTGGCTTCGAACCCACCAGGCGTCGGCGCCTTTGTGCCGGCGAACGAGCTGGTGTTGGCGCCGAAGCGGTTGGCGACCTTGGGCTTCGGGAGAGAAGTCAGACGCTCGGAAGCAGTGAAGGCCGCGGAGCGTTCGGCAAGAGACTTTGGCTTCTCGTCCTCCTCAGCAGCCGGAGCAGGTGGGGGAGTAGGTTGTGAGGGTGCAGCAGTAGAACCTTGAGCCTTGCGGCGAATGTCGGCAATATCGACTTTGCCAATAGGCTCGTAGGCGCCCTTGACAGTGGTGGGACGGTCGTCTTGTACTGATTGTGCTTGCTTGCGAATGGCATTGATGTCCACCTTGCCAATAGGTTGGTAGCCACCCCTGACCACATTGGGATCGCTAGGCGCTGAGTCGGGTCCCTTTGATCTCGATGCATCTGGTCCGGACTGTAGGGCGGCCATGTTGACTTTTGTAGGCTGGTAAGCCGAACCCACCTTTTCCAATTGCGAACGAGATACTGGCGGAGCATCCTCACCCCAGCCGTCTGCGTCCACCTTTGCCGCGGGAGCAGGCGCTCTGCTTCGTCCGCCCATAGAGTAAGATCCGGTAGCTCCGAAGCTCTTGGTCGGCATGGCTGGCTTCGATGCGACTGGAGGACGCGGGCCAGAAGAAGAGGGCGCAGGAGCGTCTCCGCTGCCACCGCCGTACTTTGATCCTGAGGAGTCTGCGACCTTTCGCACGATGCCCTCGGGGGTGAGGTCCTGGTCGGAGCGGGCAGTGATTTGTACGTGGTATCCGTGGAGCAGCTTCGAGACAGCGTTCATGTGACTGGTGAAGTAGCCCTTGGTCCTCTCGGGTACGCCCTCGCCGCACCAGCAGACGAGCACATTCTTGGGCAGGCCGGAGTTGGTGTCCTTGACTTTGACAAAGGCGAACTGGATCTTTCCATCGGAGAAGTCCTCGATCATGTCGATCAGCTCACCCTCGCCGGTGGATTGGACCTTGAGCACGCTTTCCTTGCTGGGATCGGGCTGGAAGGCATTGGCGAGCGGCGCCTGGACTGCGAAGACGGCCCATTGGCCATAAGTTGGCGAGTTGGCGGCGGCGGCGCTGGAGGGCGGAGGTGAGTTGACGATTTTCTGGTAAGAGGCCGAGATGGACGGGCCATTTTGGGAGAGGTTGAGTGAGGCCATGGCGGGCCAGAAGACAACAGCTTGCACCCGCGAGAGGCAGGCTTGGTGGGGTTGTCGAGAGGTGTATTGAAGGGTTTGACTGGAAGATGGTTCGGCCAGTCGAGTGTGTGGTTTCGAGTGTATGCAAGTAGGTAGGGTATGGTAGTGGGAAAGGAGGAAGGTCAGTGGTTAGTTGGTTAGTACGGCTGCCTTGATCGCTCAGCGATGCCATGTTCGCTCTCAAAGCGAGGACGTCAGGGCTGCTTAGCCCCACGCGATCCGGTGGCTTGGCCCTTGGTATTACGCGGTACGCAATCTTGTATTTGGCTGTATACGAACACATGGATTATCCTTTACGGCTCTGATGATGTCAAACGAAGCGTAATTTTGTCTTTGGTAGGCAGCTGCTTTTCTTCATTTTCTTGGGATATCCGATAATCGGAGGCCAGCAAACGGGTGATGCCGGCATCGACACGTGAATGATGTTTGGGGCTTACAAACGGTAGAATTAACGACTCACAGTAGGCTACTGTGTCGAGATACTCACCAACTGCAATTCCAGTATCAACACGGATGGATACATACAGTACATAACCTTGTTTCATGCCCGGTCTTGAGCTGTGAGCGTTCTTCAGAGGTCTTGCCTCGGCAGTTGAGCGGGAACGGGAGGCACGCAGGCGGCACGCAGGCGGCATGCAGCAAGATTGGAAGCCTCACAATTCCTCGACTGGCCTACAACGAACGACTCCCGACTCCCTTCAAGCACCACCACCGCCCTACTTTCAATCCCCGTCTCTCCTCTCCTCTCCTCTCCTCTCCTCTCCTCTCCTCTCCTCTCCCCTGCACCCACCCATCACCTGCTGCTGCGTCTCAGTCTGCCTTCACTGGCTGCCTGCGCAACATAAGTACCCAAGCACTTTTCCTCACTCGTCCCGTGTCTGAGCACTAGACTTCCTCACCCCTCTAACTCCCACAGCCTTTACTCTCTCGTCCCAACTACATCTACTATGCGCTTTGCCCGCGCGTAGAATACATACACTGCACTGCACAACACTCACCGCAGTCTTCCCGTCTTCTGACCAAACACTGCCCGCGCGCAGTAGTCATGGCCGAATTCAACGGTAGGCAGGCCAGCGAGACACCCTCCTCCTCCTCTTCCGATCTTTACACCGCCCAAACCGCCCAAACCGCCGACAGGAAAGATATGCCGTCGACAGCCACAAACGGAATCACCATGGCTCCGGCCTTTGCAAAGGCACAGCCCACGCCAGTCTACGACGACACTGGAGACGCTTCCGACGACATGGACATGGACATGTCCGACTCTTCAAGCTCCTCGGATATGGATGTGCCAGGTCCAGCGCATGCCGGCGCAAAGCGGAAACTGAGTGACGCGGATATGGAGAACGGCGCAAGCGCTGCTACTGTGGCCCTTGATTCCACCGCTTCCACCAAAAAGGTCAAGCTGTCGCTTCCCAGCGCGCTGAACAAGCCAGGTCTGCCTCCAACTGTTGGACTGCCCCCAGAACTCTGGCAGCAAGTCTTCACACACCTGTCCCCGGCCATTCTCTCGCGCTGTCTGCGCGTGTGCAAGCTCTTCAATGTCTGCCTGACCCAGATGAAAGCCGGCCCTCTTGCAAGCAAAAAGGGTGCTACACACGCTCGCGCAATGGATAGTGAGGCCATATGGTCACAACTGCGCAAGACCGCCTATCCATCTTTGCCCAGGCCTCTGGTAGGTTTCTCCGAGCTCCAGATGTTCCAGTTGATCGGAGGCAACACTTGCCAGTCCTGTGGAAAGCTGCATGTCAAATATCCTGTGAACAGTGCCTTCAGTGCGGGTCCTGGCGAGACTGGAGTCCGAGTCATATTCCCCTTTCACCTCCGTCTGTGTGGCAGTTGCTTCACCAACGATGCTCTTACCGTAAGACATAATCCAAATCTTCTTCAATACTCCTCAAATGATGTCCAGGCTTACTTTTATGACAGGACATCCAAATGCTCTCCAAGAAGCATCCGGCTGCGCCCTTGACCCGAGCCCTTCCTTATGCTTTCCGTACACCTGACGGTCATTTCGTACCCGACCACGTTCGGCAAGGCCCAAACGGGGCGCCTCCAAATCTGCGTCTACAAAAGACCTTTCACAAAAAGGATGTGGACAGCATACTTGCAGAGCTCGAAGAGGTCAACAGCTTTGGTGACGGTGCTGCCGACGAATGGCGCAAAGGTATGGCCCAGAAAGGCAAGGACGCCATGACGGATTCGTCGCGCTGGGAAAGATGGGCAGGAGCTCTGCCGCCTGGTAAAAGCCTTGCAGATGTGCTGAGAGATTCTGATCATGCTTCCTTTCCCCATATGTTGGAGGAACAACGCCGCCAGCAACGGCAGCCAACGAGCCAGCATGCAAACGTAAACAGTGCGCTTCCAGCGCCTCCATTCCACGGTAAGCAAGCGTCGCCATCTCTTACTTCATTCTCTTTCTTGATTGATCTTGTAACCCCAAGGACGTATTCCCCACGGCGTTGAAATGCAATTGGTGTATAGCCTCGCGAGATACTGTTGTGCTACAATAACTATAGACATCTGGTCGTGATGATCACTGACAAGCCCCACAGGTGCGCACCCTTTACCGCAGCCGGTGCATGTTTTCGCCAACACGCAACCGCCTTCTCAACATCATGTTCCTTCTCCGGTCCAGCCTGCTCCTCTCGTACAACGACCCGTGCGCAATGCTCATGAGGTTGAAGCCGCTCGTCAGGCTCGTCGTGCAGATATCGAAAGGCGTTGTCTTCTGCTTGATCCGCCCTTGCACGCTAATGCTCTGCAGCACATCAAGGCTTTCCAGAATACGATGCAAATCACCACTCCAATGACTGACGCTCAATGGGAGAACATGCTCAAGCCTAAGATACTCGAGGAAAGGGAGGCAGCCGAGCTTCAGGAACACCAACGAGCGCAGCAACTTGCTGCGCTTCAGGCAGCCATGCCCTCTGCGATGCCGGAAGATGCGTACACACGCCCAGCCAAGGAGGTTTACGATCGTGAATATGAGCTGTCGCAGGACCCCCTGCGTCTAAAGCTGGGTGAGTATGCGACCGATCAGATCAACGGCCGTTGGCATCAAGGACGCTCGTTGGACCGGGACAGTGCGCCTCTGTTCGCAGTGGATGTGCTACTCCATGTGCACCAACGGTATACCTCGGACAAGAAAGCTGGCAACCTTGCTTCTGTCATTGATGGCGCACCGAAATTCCAGGGATCCAAACAAGGCACCCCGCCCTTGGAACCTTCCTTATCCTTGGACAACATGAAATGGGTATTTGACAACAAGGTACGGGGCTACACGGATCCTCTCAGGCGTGAGCTCTTTATCTGTGCTGGATGTGCCGAGGACAGGAAGCCCAAATGGTTCGCTTTCGAAGGTCTGATCCAACACTACGGAGCCAAGCATACCTCCTCCTTCAGCAAGGGCAATGTTGTTGTTCACTGGCAAACCGCTCAGTGGCCGGACGAGCCTCCCTTCTACGAGAACCCAGTGGCGTTCATAAAGTCAGAGCGTAAGTTTTCCGGCTCCAAAGGCCACGGACGGTCTAGGGGTACACCGCATGGCAGCGTTGACGAGACATTCCACTCTGAACAACCTGCCCCCATGCTGTCCGACGACCCCGTGTTCTCGGGCGGGCAGACTCAAGTTTCTGGTCAGAATGGCTACCATCAAGCGCATCAGCCCACCGCCGGATATGGCTACCAATATCAACCCGCGCAGCCACGCATGGACCTTAGCCAGGAAGCCCAAGTTGCCAAATTTTCTGCAGATGCTCGCGAAGTCTGGGATCAGCTGGATGGTGTCAAGGAACTCACAGAGGCGCTTGAATGTGTGCGAGTCCAGACTATCATCCATCACGTGGTGGTCCGATTCCAGGAAAGATTCGGGTTCAAGCCTCATCTGGATCTGCTGACGGACGCCCTGGCAACCAACAATTCGATGAAGCCGATCAAGGGTACTCACGCTCTGGCTTGCAAGATTTGTACATCAGAACAGACCGATGGTACAGCTGACCAGATCTCGTATTACGCGCGGATTTGCAAGATGAAGATGTACAATTTAAGCGCACTCGTCACGCACTTCAAGCTTAACCATCAACCTCATGGTGCGCTTGAGTGGGAGAGAGATTTGCTGGAACTTCCGGACATCCCACTTGTCGCTGAGCTCATCCGGAAGCCTGGCATGGACGACCAAAAGCTGGCCCTTATCGCCGAGGCATTCCCTTCGGCATTCCCATCACCACTGCCTCACATTGGCGTGATAACTGAAGCGCCACGGGATCCAGGCCCTGACAGTGGACTTGCCAGTAGACTGGTCAAGAAACTCACAAAGGGACAGCCTCAGAGCAAGAAGAAGCGCAAGGGCCAAGCATCTACCAACGACAGAAATGGATCTTCCACACCAGGCGGGGACCTAAGAGAGGATGAATACGATCCACGCAGACCCATGTTCGACGACAAGCCAGCAGAGCTCGATCTGTCCCGCTTTGACACTGATCTTGCCCGCAAGGATGAGCCGCCGCTCAGTGGTGGTATGCCTGACACTTTCAACCTGGCACCTGAGACGCTGGCCGCGCTGAGCAATCTGCAGGCTTCCCATGCAGGCAAGTCTTCGGAGCCAGAGACAAGATACCGTAGCCCTTCGATCGGCCGATCCGAATCTCGCACCGCGAGTGGGCATCCATCGGCACGGGCATCTCTGACTCAGGTGACACCGGATATCGCTGCCATTCTGGCTTCTCTGACCGGAGGAACGACTGCATCGGCTACGCCAACTTCGACACTCAACCATGGTCCTGCGCATACGCCGATGCAGCATTACGATGCATATTCCCACCCAGTCCATCAAGCTGCTCCCACATATTCGCGGGCGGAGTCTCACCATCCGGGCAGTCGGTACGTGCCAGGCGGCAGCCACCCAAGGTCTACAGAGCCATCTCCAGCTCGCTACGACGGACAGGATCTCCAAGCAGCCCTTCACCGCAACTCTCAGCGCTACGCCCAGAACGCACATGCCAGCTACGGCGAGCCCGCTCCTCGCCACACAACCATCTACGGCGAACACACTCCTCACAACGCACCCATATACAACGAGCCCGCTCCCCACAACGCGCCCATGTATGCGCCACCGCCCCAGGCTCGCTCACCGCCCCGCTACCGCGTAGTCTACGAAGAAGACCCCGCCTACCACCCCCAACGCCACTATCAGCAGCCCTACGACGGCCAACCTGCCCCAGTGCAATACGTTCCCATCTCAGAAGCTCCCTCTGGTATGCCCTACCGATACGAGCCTCAGCCGCAACACTACGCCCCTCCCCCGCCCAAACCTTTATACGTCGACCAGTACGGCCGCCCGGTCGAATTAGTCCCCATCGACTCGGCGCCTGCGCCGATCCAGTACATGCCGCATCCGTTCGATCAGCAGCAGCAACAACAACAGCCGCCGCCACCGCAACACTATGCGCGCTACGCCGGTCCGCCGCAACCCGTTTACTATGAACAACACCAGGCTGCACCTATGCACCATCCGCAGGGAGGGAGGTATGTGTATGAAGATGATGGGAGGGGGAGTGTTCCGAGGGCTTGAAGAGGGATTTCGACGGAGGAATGGATGGATGGATGTCTTGAAGGTCTGCCAATGGAAAAGCGAATGGATAGCTGGTTGAAGTGGAGCGCAAAAAAGGACCAAAAAGGGGGGAGTTGTTCCTCGGGTTTTTGCATATGTAACTGAGAAAGACCAAATGAATCAACGGTCTGATATAATCTAATCTTCCCAAGCGCCGCGCCTTGCCTTCCCAATCTTGATGACTTTTGTCTCCTCCCTTTCTACCCTACTATACGAGGCTGACTGGCCGGCTGGCTTAGCTGCCTTTGCAGAGTCGTTCTTCTTGAAACCAGACACCGTCACGTTCATTCAACTAGGTACGGAGAAGGAAAGAAACCTCGAGAGTTTTATCTCTTCGTTGTTCGATTTTATTTTATTTTCCACTTCTGTCTCGTTCATCAACACACAGAAAATCACATGCGAAGCAAAACAGGGGGATCCAACGTTTCCATGCAATCTATAGACATCATAAAAACAAACTCGTCTAGTCAATCCATATCAAGTGAAGCTGTGTCAGACGCGTTCCGCAATTTAAACATCGTAAAGTCTACCACAGCCTCTGGACTACTTCCAACACTAGTCAACAGTTTTTCATGCCACACACAAAACCCCACTCAATCACTCGTCCTCCTCGTCGGCTTCTTCAAGCGCCAACCAAGCAGTACGAGCCTTCACAGCCTCAGCCCTGACGCTCCTCTTGCCATCGTCCAGCACAGCCATCAGCCTCTTGACGATCTGCCTGCGGAAGGGCAGGACGACTTCGCGCTTCAGTTGCTTCGGGACGAGAGCGAGGCACTGCAGAGCGCGTGCGCGGACGTTTGCGGCGTTGGTGTTGGTGGCAGTCGAGTTGAGCAGGCGGGTGATGAGGGAGGCGGTGTGCTCGGCTACCAGCGTCGGGGAGTGCATGAGGAGCGATTCGAAAATGAGGAGCGAGGAGGCTTTGACGGCGTGGTCGGTTTGCAGGTCGAGGGTTTGGAGGAGTGGTGCGACTAGCGTTGGGAGGGCGGGCTCGAGGATCGAGTAAGGGAGGTGGGAGAGGATGGCGGAGAGGGCGAGGAGGTGGTTTTGTTTCGTGCTTGATTGGTCCGCGGGAGTAGTGCGGATGGCTTCGACGATGGGCGGAACGAGCTGGCTGAAGGCTTTTTGCTTGTACAAGCCGGAGATGACACAGTGGTTCTGCTTGGTCAGGATGTCGTCGGGTGCCAGCAGGGTGTTGAAGAGGCGGGCGCTTGAGGCAGAGACCGTGGGAATCAGGCGGAGCAGGAGCTGGAGGTAGCTGGAGGTGAGCGCGGAGGTCTTGCCTTGAATCAAGAGGGCTTTGATGACGGCGAAGGCGAGGCTGATCTGCTGGGCCGTGGGCTGGTTTGAGAGCAGTGCTTCGACATCGAGACCGGCCTCGCTTAGTACGGCTTGCATTTCCTTCGGGTTGGCGAATTTGTTGATGAGTAGTGTGATGTGTCGGAGCAGCACACCGTGGCTTGGGTCTAAGGACGATGCGCTCAGAACGATTCTGGCTTGCGATTTCAGCAGGTTAAGGATATCCGGCGTCTCTACTACGGTGGGTTGGATGGCAGCGTAATAGTAAAGCGAGAAAGGAGCAATCGCGCGGACGGTGTCTTGCGCGACGCTTCCCTGCTCGAGAGTAGGCGAAAGCCATTGCCGGATGGTGTTGTAGTTGGAGCTCTGGAAGTGCGAGATTTGGGATCGCAAGAGCGTGTTGCAAATCCGGCCGATAATGTCAAGCTCTGCAGCATCCCATTCCGAGACAGGCGTCTCTTGTACTTGGCGTAGCAGTGGCTCAGCAAAGTCGGAGAAGTATGCACTACGGATGACGCCATTCTCAGTCGCAGGCGAGCCGTACGTGAAAGCGAAAAGGATTGCCATCAGCAAAGCTTTCTGGTAGGGCTTGGGAGCACCCTGGACACGTGCTGCGCTATATCTGTTTTTCAGCCTGAGAACAATCGTGTCGAATGCCTCTTTGGCACTGCTGAGCTTTGCGAGTGCTTCGAGCACAGGGATGTATGAAGTGTCGTCCTGCGGTACATCAGGTAACTCAGCGACGAAAGCTGGCATGGCCTTGTCGCGGATGGCATGTGGGGCAGTGTAAGCCATCTTGGTCAGAGCATCAATGGCCTCGGCTCTGATATCACCATGGCCATCGAGGTGCTCGTGTAGTACGATGCCTGTGATGGCTTCCACAGCGCCGTTGATTTCCTCTTCAGAAAGGAGGCCGCGGATCGCCGAAAGTTTCACAAGTCCATCCAGAGACACGAGACGGAAAGAGACTTCTGCCTTTGGGCCGTTCAACAGGGCACGCAGTAATGCTGCGTAAGCCTCGCTACTGTATGCCTGCAAGCCTTCCAAGACGAGTGTGTCTCCCGCTGCCGAGGTTTCGATGTATGCCTTCACCAGATCGTTGAAGACTTCGAGAAGGCCTCTGCGCTTTGACATGGACTGTGAAGAGTTGAAGAATTGAAACAAGGTAGGCAAGATACCCTTGGCGATCCTGTCTGCAACAACGGGAGCAGCAGATGAGACTGCGTGGAGGATCCTGCCTGTTGACTGTGATTGCTTAGTGGGTGCATCTTCAAGATGCTCGTTACCCTCTTTGATGATTGGCCGTAAGTAAGCATTCAGTGGGCCCTCAGGGCCTGTTGAGAAGGAAGTGGCGATCAAGGCCAGTGCTTTGAGTGCTTCTGTGGCGAGGTCGTCTTCCTGTGCTGCAAGAACTTCAAACTTGAGTGCATCCCACAATGTGACGGAGTAAAGGTTGATGGTGTTGGGCTCATAGCCTACGATGCAGGCTTGGAGAGTGCTCAGAACGTCGCGCTGTTCATGTCAGTGGCATATAATATGGATTTGAAGAGGAAGAGACATACCTTCGTGTTCATGGATGACGAGTCAAGCTTGTCAAGAAGCGCAGGAAATGCGTAGGGTGCGAAATCAGAGGTGGCCGCAATACAGTCTCTCAGCCTGTCCTTCAGATCCTGTGCGGTAATACCATACGGATCATCAGGCGGCGGCTTGAAAGTGATTGGGAAGTAGTTGAACACGCTGTCGAACAGATCTTGCGCCGAGTTCGAAACATCCCACTCAGTCATGGGCACCTGCAAGAGCGAGAAGACGATCATGAGATTCCTGGGATCTTTCTCGCCCTCGAAGAAAGCAATGAAGTTTGGCAGGAGCATGGGGTCCTCATCGTGCAGTTCTCGAATGGCAGTGCGGTATTTGGCCACCAGGCGGTCGATGAGCTGGAGGATGCTGTACCGCTCACTCTGTAGCTTGAATTGCTTCAGCGGAGATGTGTGAGCCACGAATGTAGACATGACCTTCTGCGCCATGGCAGCGTCCCATTTGCCACGCTCCTCCAGCGCCAGGAGTGCTCGTGCGGATGATCCAATGCCTTCGACATCGCCTTCGATCCTGCCCAAGATGAAATCACAGAGAAGACGCCTCTCTTGGCCAGAAAGCACCCGCGGGCCGACTGCACTCAGCACTTCGGCCAGGTAGGCGACAGAGTGGCCTCTGGTGGTAGCATCGTCCTTGTTGTTGATGTACTCCTCCAGGCTGGTGATCAACTCGATCAACTTCAGTTCCTTGGTCTCGAGCTTTTGTGCGCTGCGCTGGGCGACATTCTTGGCCTCGGACTTGTTTTTGTCGGCCTCGAAGAGGTAGAGCTGGATGTCAGACATGTCT
The DNA here is from genome assembly GCA_003614995.1 of Cladosporium phlei. Lineage (NCBI taxonomy): Eukaryota > Fungi > Ascomycota > Dothideomycetes > Cladosporiales > Cladosporiaceae > Cladosporium > Cladosporium phlei. The sequence goes on along the minus strand of QZFA01000074.1, from coordinate 108,253 downwards.
CCATCAATTTATCAGTCAATCAATCAACCGCCACAAGCAACTGAACAATCGCGTCAAGCACAGATGAGCAACCAATGCCAAGCGATGTCGGGCCTACGTCAAGCGGCCGGGCCCAACCAACCGCAGCGTTTTCTAGTGTCGGCGCGGCAGGACCGGCCCGGGTGCTTAGCGCGAAATCGGCACTTTTTGTCTGGCACGATACAAGTCATTTAGGAAAAATCTTGAAGTAAAGTGACCTGTGAGTGTTCCCGTAGACCGTGATATCATCCGTTACACAATCCATCGCCTAGAAAGCGTGTTTGTTTCTTGATCGATTAGCAACTTTTGTCGCTGTTCGGCCCTTCCTTTCGCTTCCCAATCCTCATCGTTCGTTCGCTCGTTCCAAAACCATGGCCGCTCCCAACCCAGCACCTGCCGGCCCTTGTAAAGTCGTCCTGGCCGCGTCGATCGCCAAACCGCTGTCTGCAGAGGTCCAGTCGGCTCTGGCAGCTCTGGACCGGAAACCTCACCTTCATGGCTTCCTAGCAAACAAAGATCCGGCTGCCCGCATGTACGCCGAATGGACCGGCAAGACGTGCAGGGATAACGGCTTCGACTTCACTCTTCGCGAGGTGGAACGCGAGGAACTCGAGGACGAGCTGCGCAACGCCAACACCGACGATGCCGTCGACGGCGTGATCGTCTACTACCCCGTCTTCGACCAAAATCGTGATCGCACTCTCCAGTGGACCGTCAGCATGTACAAGGATGTCGAGGGTCTGTCGCCACAGTTGATCAGCAACATGTACCAAAACATCCGCTTCCTCGACCCTCCCAACAACCTGCAAAAGTCCATCTTGCCTTGCACTCCTCTGGCGTGCGTCAAGATCCTAGAGTACCTGAGAGTCTACAACACTTTCCTGGACTACGGCAAGCGTCTTTTCGGTCGCCGCATCACGGTGATCAACCGTAGCGAAGTCGTTGGCCGTCCTCTGGCTGCTCTCCTCGCCAACGATGGCGCAGAAGTCTACTCTGTCGACGTGACCGGCGTGCAGCACTTCAGCCGTGGCAGCGGCTTGAAGAAGCAAAAGCACGACGTTACCGACATGGAGGGCTGGGGTCTTGAGCAGTGCCTTCCCATCAGCGATGTTGTCATCTCCGGCGTTCCCGGCGACAAGTACAAGGTGCCCACGCACCTGATCCGCGAGGGAGCCGTGTGCATCAACTTCTCGAGCGAAAAGGTATGGTCTTACTTTTGTTGACCGTCCATGGTCGACAAGATTGCTTTGATTCGTTCAGACTGACTTATTTCGTACAGAACTTCAACCCCGACGTCAAGGAGCGCGCGTCCATCTACGTCCCGGCCATCGGCAAAGTCACGATAGTCATGCTTCTGCGGAACTTGGTTCGCCTCGTGCAGAACCGCCCGCGTCAGCAGAACGGCATTGATTCGGCATAGGTCATGTCCGATCTGGCCAGCCTGGGCTAGGCTACATCAACAGCCCATATTAGAGTTTGTTGCATTTCTCGTTTTGCATGAGAGGTTGGTGGCGTTTTGAACGTTTGGGGCAAGGAAAATGGAAATGGAGAGGAGGTGGGAAGGACGGAGAGGAACGGGGGTTGTCTGGGGCGTCGCACATCCGTGTGCCATTAGATCGTCCAATCAACCAATCAATCACGGCTGTCGACTTGAGAGCCGAAACCAAAGAGGAAAACTGGAACACAACCTCTTGGTCAACATCAAATGGTAGTTGAAGGTCGAAGCAGAACTCACGTACGGCAAACGTCAGACTCTTTTAATCCCGCAAGCCTGGAATAGTCTCAGGTCGTTGTGGTTCTCCTACTTTCTATTCACAAAAGACGAAGACGCATATTCCATCAACAAAAAGTTTCGATAAGCTGACAAGCCAATCAGACTACCGAACCCGAGCCCAGGGTCATTGGCTGCTAAGTCAAGTCTACACATTGTGCCTCATGCGGCTGCCTATCAACCGACCTGAAAGATAATATCTGGATTTGAAGATGAGTCAAAGTCTCGAAGAAGATCAAATAGGAAAGGTCATTCGTTTTGTTCTATGCTTCTCAAGGGCAAAAGGGATATTCCCAAACACCGATGTATGACTGATTCGGACAAAAAGGACTAGTTACAATGCGTTGTTGCCCGTCGATTAGACTGGGACATGATACAGAGAGATTTTGAACAAGAAAGGAGACATGTGCAAGTGTGCTGCGTGGTGTGGTTCGTGTTGGCGACAGATCGGAAAGAGAGAGAGAGAGAGAGTCGAGGTGTTTAGACGAGGAAGGCGAAGAGGCCGGCGGCGGCGGTAGCGAGGAGACCAAACTGGATGGTGAGAGCACCGGCAGCGCCCTCGGAGTGCTTGAGGTCGGAGTCGTCGCCGGAAGAACCGCCAGAGCCGGTCGACTTGGAGCCGGAGGCAGATGTGGTCATGGAGCCAGATGCGGTGGGGCCAGCGGGCATGGTGCCGTTGTTCTGGGGGAAGGGAGCGGGAGCAGCAGCAGTGGGCTCGGGGGCGGTGGCGACGGGCTCGGTGGCGGCCGAAGACGCAGCAGCGACAGCAGTTGAAGCGGCGGTCTCGACGGAGGCGACGGCCTCGCTCACAGACGATGTGACCTCGGATGCGATGCTGGAAACGGCGCCGACGGAGGCGGACTCGACGACAGACGAAAGAGCGCTGGTCACAGACGACAGAGCGGTGGTGGCAGCCCCGGGGTAGCCCTGGACAGCAGAAACGACTGAGCTGGTGGCCGCGGCGGCCTCGGCGACGGGCTCGGATGCTGCTTCGGCGACGGCTGGTTGATCGTTAGCATTGATCGATGAAGACGTTGACTAGGTGGAAGATGTGCTTACCCTTCTCCTCATAGGCACCCTGGGGAGCGGTAATCTGGTCGAACATGTCGGCGCTGTCTACGCCAGCAGCGGCGTAGGCAGAAGCGGCGAAGGCAACGACGAAGGTGGTAGAGGCACGCATTTTGATTGAGTTGTGTTGTTGGTGTTGGTGGTGTTGAAGGAAAAAGTCGGCGATTAATTAGTCGAGTAGGTCGCGAAGTGATTGACGAATAGAGAAGATCGAGTAGCGACTGTAGTTGGGTTGTTGTAAGGCTGAAGATTGAATGGGATGATGGCCAGAGACGAAAGGGAGAAGTCGAGACTGCTTTTGTACAACAGGAGACGACTCGTTCGAAGCGAAGGCAGTCATCCGGATGCCACGCCATCACCCATGCGTTCAATCCTTGGCTAACAGTGGTGGACCTGCAGTAGGCGGAGCTAGTGCCAAACATGGTGCGTCTCGTTCCCTTGCTTAGCACGCGGACTGCCTATCCGCCTCCGCAGCCAAATCACACGACAGCGATCCTTATAATAATACAGTGCGCCATATACCGTTTACTCACAAACCGGCTATACAGCTGAGCACTCGAGCCGCAAATAGGCAGGGTAGGGCAGCCCGAGAAGGCTGGACATTTCTCGCCCAACATCTGCAAGGCCATCGGTGGCCAGAACAATTCTGTCCACAAGGAAACGAATATAGCAAATGCCACTGCCGAGAGAGAAAAGAGCTTACGCAACGACGATCCGAGCCCCTGCCAACACTTTTTTTCTCGCGTGCTCGGAGGTCGTCTGGCTTCTCCCATCATCCATCCCTGCCATGCCTTGTGAATTTCCGCCCGTGTCACCGGATCGGAAGATGCAACAACAGCAATAATAATAATAATAACAACACCACAACACTCCCAAGGCCGAGAAGAGTCGCAATCATACAAGCTCGTGCCTTGTTTCTCCATGTCGCAGCATCCCCCATCAACATCCTAGAACTCCGCGAGACAAACGGCCTGTTCCCCGTCTTTGTGTCGTTCCAGAAACACATGCAACACGCAAGCTCTTCGGGTCGGGACAAAGTGCCGGCGCAGGCGCGATCATTCCCGCAAGCCACGCCGTTGCTTGGTTGCTTTTTGGCTCTCGTGGCTCAGCCCTACGAGGCCACGGAAGTGAAGAGAAAGTCCAATCACGGCTTGAGTTTGAGTGGCTGGCGTGTTGCGATGACACGACGTGCGGGTAAAGTAATACGTACGCACACGATATCATCGTGATGGTTTGTTTGGATTTACATGCATTTGCTCCCCGCCAACTCGGTTCTTTTGAATGGGGCTGATGAGGCTGGATGAGGTCGAGCCCTTCAAGGGAAAAGAGTGCGCGGCCTTCCCTTGGCCACTTCCGATTCTAGCGATCGGACTTCTCAACGGTTGTGGTTCTTAGTCACAACTACTTACTCTGAACTCACAACCACATCTGCAAAAAAAACATTGGCATGTTTAGGACTGCGATTACCCTGCTGATTCCATGGACGTTTCGCCTCGTGCGGCAAAGACACGTTGTCGTCTTCGCCATCCAACGAAAGCGCCATGGTAATGCTATGCCCGATGCTCACAAAGTGCAGACAGTGCTCGATAGTGTACAAAGGTCTAGACCTCATCATTCAAAATCACGGCCGTGTTGACACAACAGTGATGACACCGGTCCCCTGCTTCGATCGATCAACCAAGCGTAAGAAAAGTGATTGCAATACCATTACAGTACAATTACAGTACAATTACACACACAAGGCTCAATCGCTGGTACACGTACACGCAACACTAATGGTGATTCAGCCCACCGCCGACTCCCTTCTCCCACCCGTGTATGCTCTCCGCGATATTAGACCAGTACCTCAAGCGAATGGCCTCCTGCGCCGCAGCTTCCACATCGCCCTTCTCGAAGCACTTCTCGAGGACGTCGACGCTCGCCGCGATCCTCGCATCATTCTCTTCCCGTATTCCCACCAGATCTTCCTCGTTCTCGACTTCTTCCACCGCCTCCCTCGCTTCCATGACTTCCATCAACAACGCATTGTCCGAGATCTGCGCACTCTCGTCCTCAACGTCAATCCCGTGCTGCGCCAGTAGGTAGCGCGCTCGCCGCAGCGGATCCTGTAGTGTCTTGTAGGCCTCGTTGATTCGCGCGCTCAGAGCCTCAGCCTGCCGCTGCTTGTCTGCGCTCGCGCGGTCTGGATGAGCCAGGCCTTGCAATTGGATAAACTCTTTGCGCAGCTTCTTGAGATCCGGCGTGAAGGGGGACTTTGGCGGCGGGCCTGAGGGGAAGGTCTCTGGGAACATGTCGTAGTAGGTTTGTGGGAGCACGCTGCCTTGCGCCTTCGAGTCTTGACGGCGGTGCGGTGTGGTTGAGAAGGCTCGTGACGGGACGGTCGACGTGAATGCTGATCTTGCCGTTGGTGCCAGGACTGATGTGTTGCGGCAGCTGGCGCAGATGTAGGGAGCTCGTGAGCTCTGGGATCTTGAGGTGTTCTTCAGTCCGCTGCCCACGGCGCGCCCGGCTTGTCTTAGGGTGTTGGATCGCATGGTGTATGTGTGTATGTTGTGTATGACGATACTTGAGGATGTCAGAGGATAGTATGTATGAAGGTCGTGGACATGCTCTTTGTGAGCGTCTTCGATATCGCCTCCGAGATTCTCGACTCGACTTCCATCACAGGCCGATTACGTCACCTCAAACTCTAAAATACTGTTTAGATAGATGTAAGAACGTCCTCTCAATATAGCAATACAAAAGCAGTTCATTGGCCTAACGATTAGCACGGAACTGAGCGAAGTTCTAGATGGTCTAGATCAAACCTCTCACGCTCTTTTGCTGTTTTGTTAGAGATTTGATTGTTCTCTTTCTCAATTGGAGGAAGGGTTCTTGGGTATCTTCGAAAGGAAAGAGACCCCTGAGCGATCTAGGTGAATATTGTCGTTTGAATTGAGTAAATACTCCGCATCCTCCTCTCTCGCAAAACCATCATGCCGACTCTTAACTCCTCGCTTCGCTTCGCTCAACATTCATAATCCGCAGTAGTTCAGTACTAAGCGTAGTGCATGCTGATTCAACACATCTACTCCTCGCAGATCAGTCGTCTACATGTCAGTAATTCCGTCGGTCGGATGCATCATCCGGCGTCCCTAATCTTGCTCTTAGTGAGTATGAGTGCCATTCGCCACGCATGAAATCGCAAATCTAGCTGGACGCAGCGGCGTTCTGCGCAAGCTCTTCGGTGGACAGCAACTTGTCGGGGCCGAAAGACATGGGCAGGAGTTGCTCGAGGGTCATGACCGTGTACTTGCCGAGCTTGTCGTACATGAGGATGGGAACGCTGGGCTGTTCAACAAAGATCGAGTCAGTCAACAGAAGACTCTCCGAAAATCACGAGACGTGCAACTGCGACTCTGATCGGGTGGCAAAGAGGAATTGAGGATGATCTTACATCGCAGAACTCGCGAATGAACTGTCTGCACATGCCGCAAGGGCTGGCAGGGGGCGAGATGTCAGTGGCGACGGCGATGGCACGGAAATCGCCAGTCTTGGCTCCCTGTTCAAATTCCATGATCAGTCGCTGTCTTTATACCGAATAAAAACACACACAGAGACGCGTGATCTCACTTACATGCTGAGTCACAGCGGTAGCAATGGCAACTCTCTCGGCGCAGGTTCCAACGGGGTATGCGGCGTTCTCGACATTGGCTCCCGTCACAATGGTGCCGCCGGACAACAGCAGAGCACAGCCGACGTGGAATTTCGAGTATGGGCCTGATGGGGAAGGAATTATAGCAGTCAGCGTTTGCTTGCTTTGCAGTGCGGATGCCACGTTCTCATGCTTCAACCGAGCTCGGGCAGTCGGTTGTGTTTTGATCATGGATAAAGTACATGCAAGCCCTACATATGCGGGCGTCTTCAAACGGACAACGTACAGTAAGCTTTCGACTTTGCCTCAACGCATGCTTCGGCCAGTCTGTCGACGTCGCTGGCCGAGAGGCCGTGGATCAGAGCGGTATCTTGGCGAGAGTGTCCGGGCATCTTGATGTGGTTGAATTAAAAGAATATCTTCGTGTTTGTTGGATGGAAAGTACTTGCTGCGTTATTGCCTTGGATGAAGTTGGAAAGTTGCTAGTGGAGAATTGCGGATCTCGCCGGGCAAACGATCAATCGATTACACGCCTAAATGGATGATAGATAAACGCGGAATTGATGTTTATTAATTTATATTCTCTGCTGTCTACCTATGTGTGAGATGTTGAACGCTTCATCATAGCATAAAATCATGTACATCTTTGGGGCTAATTTATAGATTCAATCCAGGCTCCTGCGAGCATCGTCGGTGGCTTGAATTCGATCACTAATGGGTCAATGAATCAATGAAAGACATCAAATCCCAGCAAAGAGATGTACATTACAAAAGAAACCTGTATTTCCATCCTGGCCGGATATATGGGTATCAAAGGTATTTACAACATTCCACCCAACCTCCCTGAAACAGAAGAAAAATCACCCTCAATCACTAACAATATCTCGCCGCCTCCGCTCTTCCTAAATACCCAACCACCTATGCTCCCCTCTCGTTTCTGGCTATCATTCGTTTCGCGCCAAGTCGCTATACAGCCGATGCGCTGGCCGCAGGCTCGTTAGCCGCCTTTTCAGCACTCGATTCAAGTTGAGTTGAATCCTTCTTCGCTGCTTCTTTCTCTGTCTCCTCTGCCGCCGTACTCAATGCTCTAGATTCGGGAGCTTTGGCAGGGTCTGTGCCGTTTTCGCTCTCGGGCTGCTCGGACACTGCTGGCTCAGAAGCGGCGGCGGTGTTGTTGGGAGCTACCTCAATCGAAGTCTGCTCACGGGACAGGGGCTCTCGAGACAATGGCTCGCGTGATAAGGTCTCACGAGAGGGCTCAGAAGGTCGCTGAGACATTTCACGAGAGGCTTCCGGGCGCTTGCTGTCCCGCATGGCCGTATCTTCCATTCCGCGCCAACGCGCTTCTCTTTCCTTGTTCTCATGATCTTCTCTCTTCACGCCGAGAGGCGGTGCTTCAGCTCGTGGGAACCATGCCTCTGCAGTCCCCTTAGGCCCTTCGTTGAACATGCGGTTCATCAGTTCGCGATGTCTCATCACCGTCTCCGAGTGCTCGGCGTCTTGCTGCGTTCCAGGAGTGACAGTCCTTCCCTCAGAATCCACCATGCGTTCCCGCTCCATATCGCCGTCATCCATGTAGTCTCCTTCTTCCATTCCTTCGTCGTCCGATAAGCTGGCGCTGTTGTTTGGCTGCAATGATCGTCCAGATGTTGGCGTGCGACCCTCCATTTCTGCTTTCTCGGCCTCTTTCTTGGCGTGCACTTTGCGCAGGTTGTTGGCGGAGCTCACGCTACGCATGTCCGGGCGACCATCTTTTCGGATTAATACCCCATCCGAGTTGCGAATCGGCTTTGTGCGTGTCTTTTTGTTGGCGGAGTCGAGATCGTTGGCCATGCCGTATGGGTCGGAGCTCGAGGCTATGGGCGTAGCTGGAAACTCATGTTCGTGTCCAGGAGGGTATGGCAAGCCGTGCGGCTGTGCTACGGTGTGTACGGCGAGATCTGCACCGGCTGAGCGAGCGGCTTCGATCGGGGAGAAGGCGTGCTGGCCAGGAAAGTGACCATTTGTCGCGATTTGTTGGGTCGCCCACTGGTGCTCCCTCCACTCAGGCGGGACCTGCATGGTATGGACTTGCTCTTGAGTTGGCGCTTCTGGTGCACTCGGTGGGACGTCTGCGGCGGTGGAGCTGCTTCTACCACCTCTTCCTCGCCCACCACGACGTCCTCCGCGACTGCCACGTCCTCGTCCACGTCCTGAATGATCGAAACGGCCATCTTTATCGGATGCGCGCCAATGCTCTTGACCATCAGATTGTCCGGTAACGGTAGAAGTGATGAAGCGGTAAGAATTTGTGGCTCCCTGGCCAGCCGCTGTCGCGGGATTCAATTGAGAGTGCGGTTGGATCGGAATGTCTCCAGAGGGGATCCGGCCACGTGCTTGGTGCGCAGCGTCCATGTGGGCCGCTTGCGTATACGGGGAGTGGTGGTGGTGCTCATCGCCAAAACTACTCCTGGGCTTTAGTGGAGCTAGCTTGGGTCGCTTGGGAGATCCAGGTTGAGACGAGTCGTGCGTAGGGTGGTGTTCATCGATAGAGCGCTTGGGTCCTTGGTTGAGGTTCACGGCTGCCCAGCCTGTTGCTTGTGGCTCAGATTCGGGAGGGTGCGATCGCAATGGGTGGCTGTGGGTTGGTGGAGTAGGCCCTCCAGACGGGTATGACTCTGCGGGACCTGCTGGACGCCAGTTGGACATCACGTTGGAGGGAGGAAGAGGCTCCGCTGCGCGGAAGCCAGACTGGCGAGCTGCCTGCTGTGCTTGCTCTGTGGCATTTGGCTGACGCTCTTGGGCAGAGTGAAACCCAGGCACAGGCTGGGACTCGAGAACTGGAGCAGCGGACGGGTGACTGGGCTGCCTGCCGTGGTCAGACGACAATGATACACCTGGGCGCATGGATGGCAGAGGTTGACCGGGTCCTTGCTGCGCGCGCATGGCATCGTGATGTTTTTGCTCTGCACGCGCAGCAGCCGCGGCCTCAGTTTGAGGACCAGGAGCATTCGTCGCGCTTTGGCTCTCGAATCGCTTGAGTCGATGTTTCATGAGCTCGATCTGAATCTTGAGATTGTCGACTTCATTGGCTTTGGTGGTGACACTGGCTATTTGATTGGCCAGGACCTCGACATCGGCAGGGTCATAACGACCTGGGTCCATTGATCTGGGAGGGAATCGACCGGAACGTAGCTCGTTGCGCATTTCGTCCATGAAGCCGATGACGGTCCTCATTTCATGCTGCAGTCGGGCAACGGCCTCACTGATGCGTGCGACATCCTGATGGTGACCTTGGATCATGTTGTAGTTGAAGGCGACCTGCTGTTCGAGGCGAGTGAAGCCCTGGACCAGGTCGGGCTCGGATTGCCGCAGAGGCGGGCCATGTTGGTGTTCCGGAGCACCCATTGATGAGACTCGAGAGTGGCCGTGCGACGCGGGTTGCGAGTGCTGTGGCGGCGGTTGTCGTGGTGGTGGCGCGTCCCTGGATAGAACTTCTCTGGGCGCGGCCATGGATGAAGATGATGATGCGCCAGCCGCCTCCTCTACCCTCTCCTTCTCCATGAGAGGGCGGGTCCCATACGATACTTCTACTTAAGCTCAGGGAGAGAGATGGGACAAGAAACGCTGAAGGTATACAACGTCGGTGATCTTGGCGGCGCGAGGCGTCGATCGGCTAGATGGGATCGTCAGTGGGTGTTTCACTCCAATACGGCGGCCAGTGCGCGCGGAATGGGAAGCACGCGCTCGACGGTTGGATAAGGCAAGATAGGTAATGATGTAGTAGTGGTGCAAGTGCAAGTGCAGTACCTCAGTAGAAGTAGGTAGGTAGGTAGTAGGTAGGTAGGCAGTAGTAGTGGGCAGGCAGGCAGGCAGGCAAGCAGGCAGGTAGTATGTAGTAGGTAAGCAGCAGCTGTCGAGCACGGCAGGGGAGAGAAATGGGTAGAGTTGCGGACAAAGATCAGCAGCACATACCTACAGTACAGGTATCGAGCCGCGTGTGCACGACCAAAAGTTGGAGCTGGGAGGTCGCAGCAGCAGTAGTGGGCGATCAACGGCGCGAAAGAAGCACCAGGAAGCGAAAGGTGCGAAGCTGGGATGAAGGGAAGCTATGTGGCTATCAGGTCAGGAAATCGGGAAAAGTACCTAGCATTGTAGGGTTCGTGTCTGATTAGAGACGCGAGCCAGCGTGGAGCCTTTCTGGCCTATACCTCTTCTACTAGTGCTAACCAGCCGAACCAATGACTGCGCCTGGACGAATCAGCGTCCTGTGTCGGTGCCGATATAGCAGTTCTCAAAGAGCAGGAATCTCGTTGGGACGAGCGAAGGGATGGCGCACTGATGCTCACTAGGACGCCGCCCGTTTGCTTTAGTCCGGTGTTGTCGACTAACCCTTGCGCGATAATCCGCCATAACTATATTGGAGGATGCAGTAATTGATTGTTGGAGGATTGACGAATTGATTAGTTGATTAGTTGATTGATCGCGGTTGGTTTTTGGTCTTTACGGTCAGAGATGCTGATTACTGAAGTACTTGTCTACATGTACCGTACTGTACTTCAATCATCGAAGCTGCTTACTGCATGCATGCGGGCAATCGCACTAGGCCAGAATGTACATGAAGCATTTCTGCCAGCTCCTCTGTGCATGTCCACCGTCTCGTCCTGTCCCATGTTTTGCTGACAAGTGACAACAACACACCGGGCCTCGCGTGCAGGATGCATCGTGCCTACGCCGCTCGTGTAGCACGGAACCCCCCAGGCTATACGCAAAGCAGCCAACAATCTCGCTCTCTCTACTAATCTGTGACAACGGGAGGATCCGACGAAGACGCTGCTCGTAACTCTGTTTTCCAATAACTCTTAGCGCAGGCGTGCACCGCGGCAGCTTGCAGGGCATGCCACTCCGAGCGACTGCCTGCCTACACTTACGGTCTGGTCTGTACCTCGACCAGTCTCACCGCATCCCTCGCGGGTATGCCAATAGTCCCATGGACGTGTACAACTGCCTTGCCTGCGACGGCCTCGGAGATCGGAGAAGGCCCAGGTAAAGGTGTGCGTCGGTTTTTCTGCTCCTAACCGGACGTGATTGGGTGCAAGCAATAAAACCACAGGCGGGGACATGCGGCACACTGGCGTTCTGGACAAAGTGCACTGACCTCGGAAATGAAAGATGGGCCCTTGATCTTGTTTGCACCTGAGCTAGCACTACTGCAGGACCCCGAGGACTCACTACTGTAACTCACTGTTATTACTATTGCCTGGATGCCGTACGTATGTCAATGTCCATGTAGACGAGCCGGGCGTTGTGTACATATGTAACAACTTAGCTGAGGTGTCTCCGGTCTGTGCAACGATCGGATGTCGTCTGGTCGAAACACAGCGTGCGTGACTTGGTTGCGTGTCTTAGACCTAACCGGGAATCAGCACCTGTAAGGGTATCTCGGTATGTGGGCTTGTCATCTAAGATGCGCGTGCATGACACATCAGCAGTCGCTTCAAAGTTTGCGCCTCGAAGCATTTTAGGTACTTATGCGATCTGTCAGAAATTGGGATCTCGTTTGGGCATTGCCTAGCGCCGCATTGGAGCCCTACGCGCATGTGTGGGCCGTCCGGAGCAAAGACTCGAAACACGACGGCAGAACCTTTTCCTTGGAGATACGATATCGTATGTGTGTATACTTGAAAGGCTAAACACGCAGGCCCATTCCTGGTTGGTAGCAACGTGGACGAGAAACTCTCCTTTTCCTTCACGTGAGATTGATAGTGAGCGGGGTTCTTTGCTTTCTGCTTTCTAAGTACTGGGAGGTGCCCATCCATCCTGCGACTCCACCTGTCTTGAACGATCGACACGCTGTTTGACTTCATCTCAGCAGATCATTTCTTGTTTGTCCTTGACGATCGGGTGTCACAATCTGCCTGTAAATCTCAAGGTTTCAGGGCATGCCGGACTCTATCACGCAGAAGAAGAGAATTAATGAGTCGCGCATACTTGTTTTTCCATTAGTATACAGGCTTTGTTAGTGCTAAAGGGCAGAGCTACGAGGCAGTAACTTTGTACACTGGTCGTCACTGCCGAGAAGGTACTGAAATCAGACGACAGACCGTCCTGCGCGATGGTTGCTGTATCTAGCACAGATCCGTGTCAGGTACACTCTGATTCACGTTCTTCCTGTCTAGCTCTACGGCTGTCATATGTCATCATGTCCGCCTTATAGTGATGCCATTCGTCGTCCAGATGATACCATTCCAACGAAAAGCAGCTCTGAAATCAGCTCCTGTTCCGGTTCCACCGGAACAACCACATCTCTTGTTCCCTCGACTTCCGTTGCTGCAACAAGTCCAAGCTCAACACTTGACATGTTTCACTGATAGAGGCTGACTACAGTACAGACAAGCCCGAGATTAATCGAACGTACCCAAGTACCTGTCTCAATTTTCACCACTCTGGACACGTTATCTCTCTGTCCTACTAAGCCCTACTGTACAACAGACGAACCAACTGATATCTTACCTATCCATACAGCGTCAGCCAATCCAATCCCAGAGAGCGTCAGATGTTCATTCGTCCACTCGCATCGCCGGAGTTCCGCATGACTAGCATTTACCCGCTCTCGCTTGAGAGATTCGGGCTCGCGACATATACATGAAGGCACAGATACATGTACATGTACTGTACCTTTATCATCAACTTAAGTCTTCAGCTGACCAAACTAACCAACCCTCCATCTACACTCCAGCCAAAACGAAACAAAAACGAACCCGGTCGTAGCAGACATGCCCACCCAGTCAAGCCACCCGCATAACAACACATGTAAGCTTCCTCAATCACAAACCCACGCACGCACATCCGTCAGTCTAGTCTAATCACACCTGAAGACACCCACAGGCTACAGCAAGTACTGTCATTTTCCCCTTGGTTACACAACATGTCTGTGGCCGCCCACAAATGGATCCCTGCGTTTATTCTCACTTTTTCCCGCCGCAGTGGCTTGCATTTTATTACATACACGCATGCATGCATGTCAACTTGCCGCCTAATGTGAATCAGGCATCCTGAGGGGTGTTGGAAGGTCGTACAGGAGCTCATGCAGTCGTCTGGTTTGAGGTTGGTTGTATGTCATGCATGTTGGAGCTATTATTGATGCCTGCGGTGCCCCTACATACATGTAATGCAAGTAGTCAGGTGACAGTGGGATTACACAAATGGGGTTGGAGAGCAAAGTTCGGATTGCTCGTGGTGTAGGTACAGTACTTCAGCTATACTGTAGGTACATGTAATCTGAAGTGATGGTGGCTTTCATGTTCTCCGGGTCGCGCTCACCTCACCTCATCACTTCACGGCAATAAAGCCAACACCCCTCCTGGCCTTCTCGCAAGCCTTTCTCAGCTTCTGCTCCTCGACATCCGTCCACTGAACGCTCAGCTGATCCCATTTCTTGATCTTGAACTCCTGCTTGAACTTCGTGTGCTGGGCCTGCAGCTCCGACAACTCCCTAGGATCGCCGGATCCCGAGTAGACGATGAAAGTAGTGCAAGGCGGCAGCGACTCGTAGATCTCGCGAATGTACTTGCTGGTCTGCGCTACAACATCGGCAAGCGGCGTGTCGGTGCTAGAGGCCGTGGCCGAGCTGCGCAGAGCGTCCGAGTCGACGCATTTCGACCGGTTCCACCAGCCCTGTCGCGCTTCGAGCTCGCGCATGCGTGCCCAGACAAAGTCCACGCCGTCTCTCGGCATGCTCTCACCGGTCTCGTCGCCTGCGAGCGCGCGCTTGATGCCGGCGACGACGTCGGCATCCGTCTCGCAGCCGATGGCGATTGTGGCCTGGGAGCCAAAGCCGCGCGTGGGCTCGCCCCAGTCGACGACTGCTCCGGTTCGGTGTTCGTCTTCGCCCATGGGGTTCGCCTTGTCACGCTTCGGGCGGATGGCGCGTCCGAGGCGCTTGAAGATGCTCTCTCCTGCTGCTTCGGATGTTCCCCAGAGCTTGCCCTTCTCGCACTTTTGCTTGACTAGATCCAAGCAGGCGCGGGCGTCTTCGACACTGTTATGACCGGTGGAGCCAGAGCCTTTTTGAATCTCGCGAGACAAATACTTGGTGCAAAGCCATTTGAGCGAAGACTTGAGTGGTGGGCCGCGAGGATGAGGGAACAGTAGTGCGGTGTCAATGATGAAGGGATGGGTGATTTGCAGGGCGTTGAAGTCGGAGTTCAGACTGTGTCCAATGAGGATAGATTGAGGTGTCAAGATCTCGAGGAGCTTATTTTGCACATCTTTGAGACTTGTGGTGACACCATCGAGCATCTCGGGCGTGATTCCCGAGTACTGTGTCAGGTAGTTGGTGATGGGGTTCTCAGGTTTGACGAATTCGTCCATCACAACGGCTCCATCCCAGTCAACAATACTGATGCGAGTGAGGCTGAAAATCTGTGGCGTGACGCCTTCAGGAGAAGTGATGCACATCTCGCAATCCATAGCCAGGACCTTTCGGCCTTGCGTCAGGGAACCCTTCTCGATCTGGTCTTCTGGAGCATCGCCGTCGGATAATTTAGTGAGGCCGTTCGTGTCGACCCAACCATCCTCAGTCGTCTTCTTGCTGGTTTTCCTGCTCTCTGCTTCGGCTTGTCCAAGATCGCGGTCCTCGGAAAAGTGCGCAGGGTGCATCACATATCCTTCATCCATGAGCTCTCCAGTTGAGGCCAGTAGTTCTGTCACTGGCGTTCGCTTGTTCTTCCAGTTGCGTCCTTCCGCTGGCGGCTGTGGGCCTCTGCGGTTCTTCTCCTCTTTGGTCTTTGGGATCGGCGCTGTGAGCATCGAGGCCAGTGGTGAATGCATGCGCGAGTTTCTGTCATCGCCCGCGGTTTTGATAGGCCAGAGGTGGGTGAAGGTTTGGCCAATGGGCAAGAGCGGTTCTGGCACCCGCTCTTCCACAAGTTTCGTGGGATAGTAATCATCAGGAGATATGTTCAATTTGCGGCGGTTCAAAGGCTCCGGTTTCATTGCTGTTATTGCCTCTTGGGGCAGCGCATGTGACTTGACCTCAACTCCATTGTCCGCGGCAGGAGCTCCACCAAACAACTCTGCACCAAGCAATAAATTCTGGCTCTCTTTAGGCTCGACTGGTGGTTCATCGATTTTCATCTCTTCCGTGGTTTCCTCTACAGGCGCAACCGCAGACTCCAAGGGTATGGCGCCATTGAACATGCCAGCTTCAAGACCGGGTACCATCAATGCGACAACCTTGCGGACGCTCGAGTGGTGCTTGATCGAGCACCATTGCGGCGCAGTACCGTCGGCGAGCAGGTAGAGCGCAAGGTTCTGCAAGTCGTGGATCTTCACGTAGCTCTGCAGTCTTGCGTGGGCCGCATATGCAATTTCCGGGTAGTTGCCACGCTCTTTCGTGGGCTGCTTCTTCCTCTTCTTGTTCCTCTTTGAGCCTGCGACCTCCCAGTCGTCGCCGTTGTCCGGATCCTTGCGCTCGTCTTGGGCGCCGTCTATGGCTTCACCATCGCCCTGTGGTGACGCGCTGTTGATGCGCGCGAGTGTTTGGCCTACGCCATTACGAACAAGGTTCTCGTAGTCGTCTTGCGATCTCTTGCGCTTCGACATCTTGGGTGCGCGATCTTGAAATATGTGGGATGGTGTCGAGAAAGTCGCTACATTGAAACCTTGAATTCTGCGACGAGGCTAGGCCGGCTGTATTTAGAGTTTCAGGGTTAGGGTTGGCAGTCGTCACTCTGACCTTCATCTTCATACCTCTGCTCGCAATGACTTCTTTCTCATCTCGCTATAGTACCATCAAACCCACGGAACACCAACGAAACGCTAGTCTTTTCTATTAGACATGCGTCGCACTACGGCGTGTTGAGCACACGTTACATCCAGTGGCGGCCAACAACATCGCATCTTTATAACTGGACGGACTTGAATTGAGGCCGCTTCGTCGCCTGTACCTGCCTTGATCTGCTCAGTTGCGAAGCTGGTTGCGAATCGACCTGGCAAAATATGGATGGCTGCAGAGATCAGTGGACAAATCGATCCCGAACCAATGAACCTGGTTGAAAGACAGTCTGGGCTCTTAAGACCATTCAGCATACCTGGGAAACAGTACTTGAAACGTCAAGCGATACCTCGAGTCGCACAACAACTTTGCTCTGATTCTTCTCGGAACCGGCTATGCTATATTCCACGCTGGAAACGTTCCTGGGAGCCCTACGAGTGGATGCATATGGCTGTCGTGAGTTGCTACTCATAAGCAGCGTTGGAGTGCTGCAGCAAATCACGATATCCGCCGGTCCGACGAATTCCCTTGTCTGGAGGACAAATTCCCTACCCATCGATCCCACGACTCCAGTCTTCGTTCGCCCATCTTCGCCTTTACACCTCTCGTTCTTGCGTTCATCCTGCGTCCTCCTTGCACGCCAGATACGTCGCAGCTTCCTATACTATCAAACCGTCTCACCTTCCATCAAGCAGGTCTTGTGGTCTAGTGGTTACGATTCTCGCTTAGGGTTTGCGACAGCAATCAATTGCGAGAGGTCCCCGGTTCGAGTCCGGGCAAGACCCCGTTCTTTTGCTTTTGTTGGGTGTATTCTTCTGGTAATGGTGTTGTTGGTGTTGGCAAGGCAGGCGCGCAGCCGTAAGTGAAATTTTGGCTTGCGTCGTTGCAAAATCCGCCAGGAAGCGGGGTCTTGGCACAAACCGGACTCCCTACGACTAAACCGACCACCAGCTGTCGATTGGATCGATCTTTTGTTTTCTGTGGTGGCGTATAACTGGAATGCTTGATCGTGAAGCCTGCTCGCGTAAAATTCAGGTGGCAGACAACTTGAGCCTCTGGCGGACTGGTCCATGTAACAGGAACTTGCCAGTCGTTGAATGTGCAAGTACCGACAGCGAGGTAAGTTAAGCTGAAGTCGAAAAGTGATGCGTGATTATACGCGAGTCTTTTTGATGTGCGCTTTTTCTAACAGACATACGACGGGACTATCACCCAGCTTAATGCATCACTGACAGTCTCGGATACATGTACAAGACAGTGTTGCATCTGACCGGCTCGGGGCATGTTGCCGTCGATTTTGTGAGCTCTTGGGAGATCCTGCCGTACCCCAACCCCAACCCTAAGGTATATTGGAAAGTACACCATTGTCTTTTTCTCGGTCGTCATACAGGTATTGAACATATTTATGGAAGTTGATGCATCCGTATGGACAATCTGATGTGTTTCGAAGTTTCTATGGTGGAACGTATGCGATCATCCGTCAAATCTTGACTTCGAACAAGTTGGACACACTTTGAGTTAAACACTGCAACGGCTCCGAAACATACCACGGACAACAACAAAAGTATCGACTCCGTCTTTGACGATATTCCCGTTGCCCTGTCCTTTTACTTTGCATTCAGGCCAACATAAAACATACATCAACACCTCGGACCGAATAACCCAATCGTGCAGACTGCATATCGCACGGAGGACGCCAGAAAGGCAGGAACTCGTGCATACCGCCTTGCTGCATGACCAAACTATAAAACGAAAAATTGGGTTACATCTGACAAGGATTCTTGGAAGTGTACGCCTGAGATCGCAGATCGATATGCCTTTCTTGATGGCGAAGACGACAACACCGTTCGGCCTCGGTTCTTCGAGTCTGTTATTGGAACTGTCCGATGTCTGCAACGCGGCATCAATCATCTTGGGCGACACGTGCTTGGGAATGAAAGGTTGTATGGCTCCAAGAGGGTCCTCCATCTGTCTATCCTACTCCCTAACCCACAACCCCGGGTACCCTCAGTGGAGTCTTCACCACACAGACCTAGTTTAGTCACTCCCTGGATCGTCTCAACGCAATATGATATGCATACCATACGTGGTCTAGGCTACCTACCTTGGGCAACTAGGCACACGACACGCTGAGAGAGAGCGGTTTAGGCAAGCGAGCACGCGACAGGAAAATTTCTGCAGTGGATGCATCGAGCAGGTGAGCACGTGAGCAGCGAGTAGAGGCTTGGTCAAGAATACCAAGCTTCTTAAGCGTATGCCACTCTCTTGACGTGGTCGGTATGAGTTGTTGTCGTTGCGAGTCGATGTCTGGGGTCGGGCCAAAGCATTCGAGCCACGCGAACACCCCCGATGCCACCCACCTCACTCCCTCTGAGCCTTGATCGCATTGCCATCCCGTACGTGTTTGATGTCGACGCTGGTACCATTCACGAGCCATTCCGATGTATCGATGTTGCTACCACCGTCTTACTTTCTTTACAGCTCGATGCTACGCTCCGCCTTCTCCGCCGCGTGCCGAAAGGTGGGTTTGTGATAGACGCACCCTGCGTCGGATCTAGAGCTCTAGCGCAGAAGTCTGGAAAACGTGCTGGGTTTACTCGCGCTTATTGGCTCGGTGTGGGATGGAACAACGACACTTCTTGGCGGGAATTGGCACCAAACGGTAAAGCCTAAGGAAGCAATTCAACGGGCAATGCTTGTCGCGCCTTACCAGCAGAGGCATACCGCCGTGTCCGTTTCGGCATGGTCGGATGATATCAAAAGTGAGAGGTGGGTAAGCTGTTGAAGAGAGTCGACTCAGTCGTGGCGAAAACGGACTCGATCAAGCCAACGCTCGTCACAGACGGCTTGACCGCGGCCCACAGCGAATATGGCCCTTGAGTGGCGCCTTTCCGGCACAAGGAAAGGCCAGCCAGATGGCAAGAACGAGACCAGCATCGCTTGCGCCGTCTCTAGGTCTGCAGGAGGCAAGTGGCACATGGGCTAAAACACTACGGCAGACGGCAATCGCCTCGACCAACCGGCGCGACTGCTCACCTTTTCGCGAACGCTGGGCTCAAGGGCTGCTGGCGCGCCTGGGTCTCGTTGAAAGCCAATCCACCACTCCACACGTTGGCCATAGCATTAGCCTACAGCACTACCTCAAAACGGCCCGCCGCCCACCTTTCATCATCGCTCGCAGTGTTCTCACTTTTAAAGCACGAGGCAAGCCCTTCCACCAGCCCTTTCAGCATCTTTCCACCAACATCCATCCTCCTTCCAGCGTCTGTCGGGTATAAGCATTCGCTACCGGCTACCAAGCTCTGACGCCACGCGATCTGATCGCATCCTGCTGTTCGTTCCCGTATACAGTAGGGCGCATATAGGTCCTTCGGATCCTTGCGAATCCTAGCAGCCTCGGCGAGCCACTCACGAGCTTCTGCTGCGCAACGTGCGACTTCCACACGCGGCAAACTCGCTGTGCTGGACCAACATCAAATCTCACCACACACCTTAGCCCGTCTTCAACGAGCATCGATCACTGGGCACACATCATCCTGCGCCGAGCAAGCCGCCGCCCAGAAACGCCTACAAAGCTTGTTCTTGAGCTTCTTCTATAAGGTTTCCGACCTTCTATCACTTTTCGCTTAAGCGATCACTTGCAACATCTTGCCCGACTCCCTCACACATCAGCAACCATGGGTGGCGACCACTCCATGCGCGACTACGGCATTGCCGCTCCTCACGGTCCTAACCGAACCGGTGACCATGTTGCCACTGCCGACATTCTCAACGAGGCCGTCATGAATAAGAACGAATCTGAAGTCTTCAAGTCACTACTACTTCCCGACGACAGTTACGATGAGGCTGGCACATACTGGGCAGACATGCCCATCTGGCAACGCATCAAGTTCGTCAACAAGGTCGACTCTGCCGAAGCCAAGAAAGAGCTCAAGGCTATTGGTCGTATGATCAAGGAGGACCCTCTCAGCCCTATCGGTTACTACATGCGTAACATGGTCATTCCCGGTGCCGGTCTCCTGCTCGAAGGGTATGTTCTGTTTGTGCTGAGACGATTGCCAGATGAATTACTAACGACCTTCCAGTTACGTTCTGTTCTCCATCGGAAACGTCAAGCCTCTCCTCGCCTCTGCCTTTCCAAACTGCTGGAAGTCATACACTGTCTGCAACGAAACCTGGGTCCAGTCCATCGAATATCTCGAGATTATTGGTATCATCGTCGGTCAAATTCTCGTTGGTATCATCGGTGACTGGATGGGCCGTCGCTTTGGTCTGATTCAGGACGCTACCATCATGTTTGTCGGTCTTCTCATGCTCACAGCCGCCTGGGGCGTCACACTCGGTATGTATAATGCATCGGTTCAAATGAGAACACTGCTAACGAATCTACAGACGGCTGGGTTATCTGCTACGTCTGGTCACTATTCTTCTACGGCATCGGAGTTGGTGGCGAATATCCCATGACTGCCACATCCGGTATGGAGAACGCTGTTGGCTCGGGCAAGGTCTCGACTCGCGACGATCGTCTTCACCGTGGTCGCAAGGTCACCTCCGCTTTCTTGATGCAAGGCTGGGGTCAATTCCTCAACCAGGTCCTTCTCATCCTCTTGCTCTTGATCTTCCACTCCGGAAAGGGAACTCCTCCTTACTCCACCAACTCGGTTCAATGGACTTACCGCGTCTCCTTCGCCATCCCGGCCGTCGGAACTCTCTGGCTTGTCTACTTCCGTTTCTACAAGATGAAGTCCGCCTCGAAGCAACTCGCGATCGCGAAGAAAAAGCAGTCCGTCACTGGCTACGATGTCAAGTCCCTGAAGATGACTTTCACATACTTCGGTCCCCGTCTCATCGCCACTGCCGGTGCTTGGTTCGCCAACGACGTCTTCTTCTACGGCAACAAGCTCTTCCAGGCTCAGTTCATCGCTGCGCTCAACCCTGGAAACTCATCGGTCATGACCAACTGGCTGTGGAACTTGGTCAACGTTGGTGTCGCTCTTTGCGGTTACTACCTTGCCTCTTTCATGATTGACAACAAGCTTTATGGCCGCAAGTGGATGCAGATCGTCGGTTTCCTCTGCGACTTCATCCTGTTCGTCATCCCGGCTTTCAACTACGAATACTACGCCAAGGGACCTGGCCTGAACTCCTTCATGGCCATGTACTTCCTCTCTTCGTTCTTCAACCAGTTCGGTCCCAACAGCGTCACCTTCATTGCTGCCGCCGAGGTCTTCCCCACGCCCATCCGCGCCACCGCTCACGGTTTCTCTGCCGCCGCTGGCAAGCTTGGTGCTCTCCTCGCCGCTGTGCTCTACAACTACATCGACGTTCCCACCCGATTCATGGTCGTTCCCTGGTTCGGTCTTGGCGGTGCCCTCCTCACCTGGGTCTTCCTCCCCGACACCACCGGTCTCGATCTCAAGGAGCAGGAGCGCCGCTGGCAATACATCCGCGACGGCCGCGAAGCCGACTACCACGGTGTTGCCATCCACCCCAAGCACTTGTCTCTCTGGGAGCGCATCCGCGGTGTTGGCAAGCACTACGACGCCGCCAAGGACTACGAGCAGCGCGTCGAGGAGATGCGCGCCGACTGGGAAGCCGCCATGCTCCGCCGCGCACACGAGAAGGAGGACAAGAGCGACGAAGTCGACGAGGACGGCTGGAGCTCTGAAGTTAGCACTTTCTTCGAGCGCACCAAGGGCAAGGGCGGCAAGGGTAACGGCAGCGGTATTCTGAGCCCCTCCAAGGTCGCTCAAGCCAACGGAACCGGTCGCGAGACTCTTGTCGAAGAGGACGAGAAGGCTGGTTTCCGCGATGGTTCGAGTTCCGACTCTGCCTAGAATGCGGCGGGGTCTTCATGATTGCTGTTTGTTTTTATTACCCATTCTTTCGTTAATACTATCTCTTGGGAAGGAATAAGAGATCCGGAAGGATGTTGAGAAAAAGTCGAGACTTTGTTTACTCAGTCCTTTCTTGATTGGGAGGCTGTCTGTTACGTCGTGCATTTTTGGCGAAGGCGCTGTTTGTTTATATCTATCTATCGCTGCCACCCGCATTATGATGATGCGGCCACGGCTTATTACATACCCACGAGAAAGTGAAATCACTGTACAATATTTTCCCCATCGATCATTTCTTCGTTTCTTTCAAAGTGAGTCGACGTCCTGTATCCTTCTTAGCCTTGTGTAGATCGTCCGTTGAATGCTGCATGATGATGGGACGAGCCATGATGTCTCTCACCCTCCCAAAAACCGCAATTCCCTTCTGTGTTCCACAAAGTCCAAATTAATAAATCGCGTTCAACGATCCCATACCCTGTACCTATTTCCCTCCCCGTCGGACAATAGTTACCCCGCCTTTGTGCACACGTCGTCGAGTTCCCACGCTCGGGAGGAGGACAACGCACTCGCCCTCAAAAATTTGGACCACCAAAACTCATTTTCTGCAACTATACTGACATGGTATCACCAAAAGAACGCAAAAATGGATGCACTGCATTGCAGTGCTCCTTATTGATCGACGCAGGGATCGAACCTGCAATCTCTTGATTCGTAGTCAAGCGCCTTGCCATTGGGCCAGCCGACCTTGTTGATGGAAGATACTGGGTTCTCAAAAAGATATACTAGTCGTCTTTGGCAAAAGCAAGGGAGGATGGTGACTACAAAGCCTCAGATGGTATGGAGGTCATCTCTCCATCATCAGGAATAGTGCTGTTCAACACAAGATACGATCACCTCCAATTTTGAATGCCTTACCATTTTTTTGAGATTTTCTCGAAATTAGCGGACTTGGCCAAAATTTCCGGCGCAGATTCGATCCCCGTGTCCCAGGACCAGCAACGTCGCTTCGAACTTGCACTCCCGTGAATATTCTCTTGCAGATTACACAAACACCGTCTATTTGTGAATGCACTCAATAATAACGGAGCATACCCAGTTCTCGGAAAATTTCCCACGATGAATGTCAATGATGCAGATTGATCGAGCTGTATGCTCTCAAACACGATCAAATACCCCAACCCAATGGCAAGGCGCCTGACTACGACTTGATTCGTAATCTTATGGCATGACATTGCCATCAACCGGACCATCGAAGAAAGGTGCTACCAGCAAAGGCCGTGTCTAGCCGTTCAAGTACTTATTGACCGGAACAGTGAAGACAACATGAGGCATGACAATTCCAAGAGTCGCAAAGTGCTCGAGACGTGTTTTAGTGTGTTGCCGTCGTTTACCGGCGATACACAGACTACTCCTCGCCTCGCCGGACAAGAACAAGGCCGGCGCCATTGTCCCTGTTCCCCAGCGACTACCGACGTCTAAAGAATTCGAGGATAGCCTCACCGCGCAAACTCAAACGTGAGGCTGCTGTGTCCGTCGACTTCAAGCCTACCGTCAAGTGTCCAAGGACGCCAGACTTGGCATTGCCAGCGGTACCCAGGGGTCTATCGCTACTCGACTCAGCACGCGAATCACCAAGAATGCCTTCACCTCCATGTGCATACTCACGAATATACATACTCAACAGTCCTCGCATCTCAAAGGCGACGCGCTGTACAACGCCGTTGAGGGACTGCCGAGACGGGTGAATTCAAACCTTGGTTCAGTCCCGAGGATGTCACTTTCGCCTGGCTTCGCGGCATATGTGGTGTCACTATCTTACTACTGTCAACTTCCGCACTTCCCGTTACCCACTGACACTATATCTGGCAGGAGTTACCTAAGCACTGGGTGTAGTCGCCCGTGTCAAGTCTGAGACCGAGAATGTAGTCGCCCGTGTAAAGTCTGAGGGCGAGGTGTCTAACGAAAGAGTGCCAACAAGAAAGAGGAAGGCAGACTCCCAACCACCACCACAAGTGGTACCGCCGTTCATCAAGCTCGACGATTCTGACGACGCGCTTCCCTTTCCGCCTCGCAAGATCAAGCATGAGGCCATGCTGTAACCTCCGTTGTCCGCAGTTCCGCACAAGAGCAAGGCCGGCGCCACTATTCCTCTCTATGATTTCGCAGGCTGCTGTGTTGCAAACCAACAACACCAATATCATCCAACAACACCAATGCCATCACCATCCTCAAGTTCTTACGGGAGAAGATACCGTGCTGGTCCGCCGCGACCAACGGTGTCAAGACACCGCAACTTGGTCGCGCCACCCGCAGCACAGTTGCCAGCATCGTCATGCGTATGTACTATGGATGGCCCCATTGGCGAAGAACTTATACTTGCCGGGTCGAATTTCGAGTGTGCATCCTCCGTCGATAGCGTCGACGTGCTGAGTCCTCGGATACACGCTGTCAACTCGCGTAGAAGACTGGACGCCGGGCATGCTTGCATCGAGGCACAGATCGAAATATACGACAACACCGGCCAGAAGCAGTGGTGGGCCGATCGCCTGTTCTTCCTCCTGGGAGAGATCACACCAGATCTTCAACCATGGAGCCCTGATGGAACCCTCTTCGATGCGAACGCCCAACTCCTCAAGGCCAAAAACCCACTCCACAACTGCCACTCCACGTTCTGGAAAACATCGTGCCACGAGGATTTCACAAAACACGCGGATCAGAGGGCAACGTGCGACCTTCACCTCTACGTATATTGCCTCCAGCACGAGAGATTCGAGCACGCCCCATGAAGTGTGAGTAAAGTATTCCAGCTCGTGACTGGCCTACATATGCACAGAGAGTGGGCCAATCTCGCCATGAATGGTGATCACGGCGTCAGGACGCAAAAATGGCGGCGGTCCATTGACGGTATGTACCTAACACCTATCTCCACTGCAGTGCACTAACATCTCATGCTTTATAGCTAGCCACCTATGCGGCAACGGCGTTGTTGGCTGCATTGGTCTATTCAGCACGATCTTCGAGGCGCAAAGATAGAATCTCACACGCAACGTTGATCATGTCAGATCACTCAACGATCCTGACGCAACGTGCGAGTGTGATGCAGGAAGATTCTCCAACCACCTCTGCGCCCTGGACCGATTCGGCCCAACCCAAAAAGAGCTCATCAAAACCGACTTGACAGAGGTGAACTCGTCGCTCGCGGACAGAGTGCTTTGCGAATGCCCTGTTTGTGGAAAAGAGGTCATCGACGTTATGTAGTTGAAGTCATACGTTTCCAAGAACACGGAGCGTCTCTTCATGAGACACATTCATCAACATGACACCACTTGATCTTTTTTCTTATGTCAAAGTCTCACACCGACGATGAAATTCTCGGAACGGAGTTGGGTGTCGTCGTATCGAAGCCTTCCGATCGAATCGATGCGAGCTTGCTCCAAGGAGAGACAGTGCAGGGCAAGATCGCGAAGTCAGACAACGGTATGGGCAGTACTGTGCTGATATCGACAGACGTCAAAGAAGAGAAAGCAAACCATAAGAGGTGCGCTAGGTGATGAACCGGTGAAGAGTTTCCTACCGATCAGACTGCTGTCGCATGGTGTGATCGGCGGGCATGGTGTGAAGGCAATGTGGTGAGTCCCCTGAGAGAGTTCGTGCCCACTCTCTCGCCGACTTGGCTGACTGCAGATAGTGGTACCAGCAACCTTCGCACATCTAATTGATGGCAAGGCCGGAGAGAGAGTACATCTCGCACTCGAGCTTCTCGCTGACCTGACTGCCTGCAGATGGTGGTATCAGTGACCTCCGCATAGCAACAAGATGAATGGACCATCGAGAGAACATCCCTTCAATGCCTGTCTCTCACTGGCTTCAGCATCTCCATGGAGTGGTATCAGCGGCTTTGGTACATCAACATCATGGCAAGACCAGCGAGAGAGCACTTCTCAGATACGAGTGTCTCGGAGGTGCGGGTAGTCCTTTACGGCGGTATCAGCCACTCTCGCACGTCAGAAACGCACTGCTGCCAGAGAGAAGACACATCTCAGATGCTGATGTCTCAGAGGTCTGGGTGTCAACGTAAGCTGGTATCAGTGACTCTCGTACGCTATCGACATACCGATACCCGTGAGAGATCACAACCCAGATATGAGCATCTCGGAGGTTTGCGTTTCGACTTGAGCTGGTATTAGCGACTCTCGTACGCTTTCGATCTACCGATTCCAGTGAGAGAGCTCAGTTGCGATTTGAGTGTCTCGGAGGATTAGGCATCGAGGTAAGTTCGTACACCAGCGACTCTCGCAGGTCTTCGAAGTCCTGATGCCAGTAAGAGATCTAGTTCCACATTGCTGTCTCTCACTGGTCCGAGTGATCACACGTGGTGGTATCAACGACTCTCGCAGGTCCTCAGGGTACTAATGCCAGTGAGAGAGCTTGTTTCAGATTGCCATTCCTCAGCGGTCTGAGTAACCACTTGCAGTGGTATCAACGACGCTCGAAGGTCTTCGGAGTACTGATACCAGTGAGAGAGCTTGTTCCGAGTCGCTGTCTCTCACTGGTCCGAGTGATCACTTGCAGTGGTATCAACGACTCTCGCAGGTCTTCGAAGCACTGATGCCAGTAAGAGAGCCCGTTTGGAATTACTGTTCCTCATCGGTCCGGGCGATCACACGTGGTGGTATCAACGACTCTCGTACCCAGAAAGAATAGCGATGCCATTGAGAGAGCCTGTTTGGAATTACTGTCGCTCAGCGGTCCGGGCACTCATATGTGGTGTTACCATCGCCTCCCGTACACCGAAAACGTACCGGCGCCAGTGAGAGAGCACACCTCACATCGAGTCCGGCATTTCCCGAGATTTGCTCATTCGCTCCGTAATTCTCTATTGTCGCCCGTTTGCTCCTCATCCGCTACATCGCATCGCAAAAATCACAGCAAAAATCGCTTATCTCCTCCTCCGCCTCGCACACCACAGCAAAACCCACACCTCCGCCGCTCGCCCACACTCCCTCAGTAATGGAATACAAAGAAGAAAGCGACGTCAACATCAAGAAAGAAGAGGAAGAGGACGTCAAAATCAAGATCGAAGACGATGACGACGACGATAATATCGGCGACCACTACAACAACGAGAACAACAGCGACCACGGAGATGAGGACGCCGAGATATTGAGGGTGATGAAGGTCGAAAGGACAGAGTGCAGCCATCTGCGTCCGCGCAATCCACTCGGTTCGACGTTATCGGGCGTGCGTACCCATGGAACACCGAGATGTGAAGCATGCGGCATCTTCATACATACCGAAGCGGCAAACAGATGTTATATCTGCGACGCTGTGTTCTGCATGTCGCACAAGTTCAGCAAGAGAAGCAAACGCCGCGGTGAAAAGAACGCCTCCAGCAGAAGAATCACTCGCCCAAAATTGCCGTTGTTCATTCGAAGATTGGAGATCAACAAATACATCTCGAAATGCAACCCTCGCCTGGGAGTCGAGCCGCGCGTGGAAGCCTTTTCCGCCTGGGCTAAGGGTGTGTTTTTGGGATTGAGTGCCGAAGAGAAGGAGAGCGTTCCGCAAGCTGTGCTGAAGATGGTCCACGACAAGTGGGAGAGCCAGGAGTTTTGATTGCTTGCAGTGGTATTGGCAGTAGTTGGCGGCAGAATACGAGATTACGAGTAGCCTGAGCGGCGTTACCTTTGCGTTCATAGCAGTTTTATACCCAAAAGCAATTCTCTTGATCAATGCCATGTCTCGAAACTCAATGTACATCTCCGATGAAGCAAATTCAAAGGGATTCGTACGGCAGATCCCTGTACAATGTCAATTGCAAAGACGTGAGGTAAGTGAACAGTCGAGGCGTAGTATTGAGCACGAGTGCGTTTTCCCAGTACCTGACTCACTCATGCACGCTTATGTCATCCATGCGCGCGCTCCACCCCCCTCCGCGCTCACCACATATCTAGCTACTCTTTTGCTCGCTCTTTCTCTTCCCACACACAACAACATCACGCTCTTCAGCTTTTTCTTCGTTTTGCACTACGACCTTGTCAATCACCGCTCGTACTGTTCTTATCCTCTTCATCCTTTTCTGCATCCTTCAGGTACCACGCATCGTCGCAACGCGCTCGCGCACCGCACCCTGCTGTGGCCTGCTTTTGCTCTCATTCTTTTGCGTCCTCCAGGGCGGGGCAGGCACCTCGCATGGCAGCTGCACGGTCTCATTGAGTTCGCACGCCCTGCTGAGCCCTGCCTTTGCTTTCCTGCGTCCTTCAGGATCAGACATGACTGTTGCACCGGCCCATCGGGTCTCGTTCTCTCAGCTCTGTCTGGCCTGGAGAGGGTTCATTGCGTGTGCGTCGGCACCTTGCATGATTGTTGTTGGGCTGCTTAGGTGCGGTACCAGACTCTGCCAAGGTTTGCCCTGTTTTCTTTGCATTTTCTTTGATTTTTCGCCGTTTTACCGTTTTACCGTTTTACCCTCGACATTTCTGCTGTGAGCCGTTCAGTCGGCCGGCGGTCTTGTTCCCCTGGAGTTTTGGTTAGATCCCATGCCTGCCAGGGTCATGCGCCAGCATTGCACTACAGCTGGCTGCATCCTTTTTTTCATCAGTTCGCTTGCTGCTCTTCAGCAAGTGACTGGAGAAGAAACTGCTTTGGCTGCCAAGCTCAGTTTATGCAGCGTGGCATTTACTGAGTGGGGCGTCTACACCCTGTCTCAGCCGAGCTCTCTCAGCGTTTAACGATAGCGATAGCGGTCGTTGGACATACGAAGCAAAGGACACTCTCGCCGAATGGTGTGGTGCTACAAGCTTTGCCAGAGACGAAAAGTGGCATCATTGCCCGCGAGACACCGCCAACTGGTGATTGACTGACTGGTGACTACCAGGATGGGCAATGAGCGGTGTCTGCCAAATCCGCTGCATCCAACCACACCAACAACCACGACCTGACCAATTGCGAGTAGCTACAACTACCACCACTACGCGCCCAGCGTAGCAGCCCAGTCACCACTTCGTCAAACAACACAGCCGACATGTAATGCGATGCCACCCTTCGCCCTTCGGCCCGACTGCCTACCGTGCCAAGGAAACAAATACATCGTGTGCAATGCGATGGACTTCAGTAAACTCACACCGGACGTCAAGCTGAGGTTCAGCGACATCCTCCGCAAGGCATTGGATGCACGCGCGCTGTCTCACGAGGCCGACCGCCGCAAGAACGCATTCAGCAAGATCTCCCACTCAGCCTCAGATTGGGCTCGCGATCACCCAGGAGAAGCTGCGCCCCGCCGTCAGGATCACAAACAGGGGAGGCGTGCCAACACACATGCGGCGAACAACCTCGGGTTCTTGCGCAACAGGACCACACAAGTCAACGCTGTGTCTGCCGCCAACAGGATATATACAGCGCCGAGGCCGGTGCCTGCCACCTGCCCTCTTTGACGGCTATACAAAGCAGTTCCTGAGTGCTTGCGTAGCCTCCCGATGACACACATATATCCCACTCACAAGGCCCAGGAGATTACCATATCACTCTGATCGGATGTCGAATCTGGCGAAGAAGACCATGATGATTGGAATGCCCCTGATGAGTACATCTTCAAGACAGTCGACGGCCCGATCAACTTAAAAGACTACCGATACCTCAGTACCAAGTCGCCCCTCAACGAAGTCCCGCGACCTCACGGTCTCACGGATGAAGAGTTTACGCAACTTGTGTCGTGTCGGAGGTCGGCCGCGACGCAAAGGAACACCCGGTGTTCCAGGGTCTTTGGAAAGTGCTCTCAGACTTCACAAGGCCGGAATACCGCGCACGCCATGAACGCTCCCTCGAACAGCTCACACTCGCTGGCATGTCTGTTTCAAATGAGATTTCTTCATCAATTCACTTGTTGCTCTTCAGAAAGTGATTGGAGAAGAATTTCATATTATTAGCCTGGAGCCAAGCTCGATTTACGTAGCGTGCGTCTCAAGCAATGATCTCGATAACGACAGGTTGAGAAATCACACTTCACTTCGAGGCCGGAACTTCCCGAGATTTGCGCTTGTTTGCTGCTCTCTCGGGCCTCATCTGCTCAGCGACCGAATCGTTTTTCTTCTTCGCACACAAACATCAACATACACAACCTCTCCGCCATCCTTCGGCATCCCTGCAACGATGGAATAAAAGCAGGAAGACCACGCCTCGGTCAGAGAAGAGGAGGAGGACGAGGAGGACGAGGAGGGTGAAGTCGAGTCGGCATGCAGTCATAAGAAGCCGCACGTCCATGGATCGACGCTGTGCGTGTCAGACATCCACGGAGCTCCGAAATGTGGCCATTGTGGAAGACATATCCACTGCGAGCAGGCACATCGCTGTACCATCTACGACGGTGTCTTTTGCACGAACCATGACTTCAAACGGAGCAGACCCAGGCACACCAAAAGCCCATCGAGCAGGAGAACCACCCGACCTCAATTACCGAAGTTCATCAGAAAGCTCGAAATCCAGGGATACCTTCCCAGGTGTAACAAAAAGATGGGATATGAGTTGGAACCAGGTGTGGAACTCCTCACCACCTGGGCGTTTGATGTTTGGTCTGGGATGAGCGATGGCGAGCGAGCTGATGTTCCAAGAGCTACGATTGAGCTCGTCCAGCAGAGATGGGAAAGCAACTTTTTCCAAGATGCAGCATCAGATCAAGCGCAGCTATCTGAAGGTCCACCTCAACAGCCTCGCCATGCTGCTCCTGCGCGACGAGTGCACGGTCAACCCCGGCAGCTGCCACATCGCCAGCGCCAACAACAAGCTGAGCCTCCTCTGCCAGTCCAAAGGCAACAGTACGGACAACTTCCTCTTCCCCCCTTCGACTACCCATCGTTCAGCCAAGACGACAACGTGGATGAGAATTTGAACGAATAGAAATGACGAGGCGGACAAGATTGGCCTGCTCGGTGGAGCTAAGCTCCCTGAAACTCGACTGGTTGAAATCAAGGTAGCCTCCTCCTTCTTGCAGAGTCGAAGTCTCGCTAACGCCATCTTCTAGTGGCTGGTATGGGCCGACGCTGTGACTGCCGTGATGTGGGACAAGGGCGAAGATTGGGACTCTGTATCTCACTGGCTTGTTGGCGATGTCCATGTTGTGGTGGCATACTGGTGTGGCGTTGATGAGATTTTCTTGGTCGGTTTGCATGCTGGTGGATGTTGTTGTTTGGTGCGGAGCTGTGAGAAGACAGGCTATTAGATTTACACTCTATCAACGAACGATTGTCCCACAACAAACCAACTTTGATGTTCAATGTGGAATGTGCTCTCCCAATGACTACTTACATGGTTGTTCAGAGTATGAAACAACAGACAGACTCTCAATCAATGATGTGGTGCCTCAATCTCTCCTAGAAACGAAAAGTAAAACCATTGCCTGTGAGATGCCTTGATTCTTCTCTACTAGGCGAGAACGAGTGCAGAATATCGATCATGCTGAATGATACACGAATTGAGAATCTTATTTATAGGCAAAGGAGTGTATTATATTACATACATGTATCTACTAAATTTAAAAGGAATGTATTCCAAGCTTTTTGTCCGTCAAAGGAGTGATCAGTCGTTGATATCTCCGCCGTAAAGATTCATTCGTCGTCGTCGTACATTTTTTTCTTCCAATTCTTCTCCATCGCTGGCTGATCACTCAACCGATGAATTGCCCATTCAGCAAGAGGTCATGAAGAGACCAAGGGGAGACGGGTTGTAGTCCTGGAAGAAGTGGAGTGCGAGTCCACCCTTGGAAGAAAGCTCAATCGACTGAGTGATGCCAGCCTTGCAATCGCCGGTCGCGATCACATAGCTGTTGCCGGGCTGAACGGCAACATCGCCAAGGTCCTTAGCGACGGACGGGGCGCTGCTGTAAGATGTCTTCTGGTCCGCAACAGAGCTCAACTCGCTGCAGCCGAGGCTGCCGGGGCTGGACATGGTGTAGTCGGAGGTGGTCAAGTCCTTCTTCTCGGGAAGCATGAAGATAAGAGAGCACTGCTTTCCGGCATATTCTGCGGGGACGTCGAAGTTGAAGATCGTGCTGGTGGTGGAGCTGACTTCACCGAAGTAAGACATGCCCTCGGAAACGTCAGGCTTGTCAGAAGAAATGGGAACGATCAAGTGAGGAATTTGGTAGGCGCCAGTGAGGGCTGCTGGGCAAGCAGATCCAACGGCAGGCGGAGAGGTGGGGGTGCCTGAGCCTGAGCCTGAGCCTGAGCCTGCAGGAGGAGCAGCGTTGTCACTTGCTGAGGGAGCAGGACTTGGGGGTCCCTCAGACGAAGCCGGAGAACCTCCAGAAGGAGCTGCGGCGTCAGGGGGCGAGGCCTGAGAGCTTGCCGGAGGGGCGGCACTAGATGGTCCCGACGGGCCAGACGAGCCCCCTTCAGTGACTGTAACTGTAACGGTCTCTGCTTGTGGGCAGCTTGCTGGTGCCGAGACAGGCGGATGTTCCGCCGGGGGAGAGGGAGCCGGGGCGGTCTCAACTGGCTTGCTTTCGGCGGGTTGACTGTTCGCGGGCTGACTGTTCGCGGGCATCGAAGGAGCGGCCTGCGGCGAGCTCTGAGGAGCTTGCGGCTGAGTGTACGCTGGCGGGGTGTTGGCCCCTGAGGATGCGGGACCAGACTCCTGTGGTGCGGAAGATGCGGGACTTGAAGCAGAAGACTCCTTAGGTGCGCTCGAGTACGCAGGAGGGGTAGATGCAGGGCCAGAAGCCGAAGCAGATCCTTGCGGCGCTGACGCCGACGAAGACTGACCAGCTCCGCCACCAGAGCCACCATTGCCTGCACACTTGCCTCCAGAAGACAGCTTCACCTCGTGGCAGTCCTCCTGGTTCTCAACAGGCTTGGTGTAGAGATTGTACTCAGTAGCGCTGGCGCCGCAAGCATAGAAAGTGCCGGAACCGTTGTACTCGACTCCGCCAGATCCAGAGATAGAGAATCCGGAGGTGGGAGTTGCCCCAACGTCGCACTGGAGTTGGGTGGTAGGAGGAGTCAGGATGCAGCCCCGTCCGCTGGAGTCGGTAATCTCTCCGTTAGAAATGCAGTATGTTGCAGGTGCAAGCCCACCCCCGATGCGGTTCTGGCCGTCGTAGATCTGGCCAATTGTCCCAGACTTGTCGCCAGAAGCGGTAAGTTGGAAGCAGCAGCCATCAGTTCGAGGCAGAACGGATGCTGAAGCGCTGCCTGCAAGGGCAGCAGCAACGAAGGAGTACTTCATAATGTGAGGGATTGTTGAGAAAGTGAAGGTAGTGTCTGGAAGATAGTGATTGTCTTGTGAGGCTGATGTTGTTGAGAAAAGTAGGACTGAAGAGCGCTCGAAGCCCTTCTTATATCAATATCTGAGGTCCTTCCCGGCTCCAGTGTTGTTCTTGGAACAGGGAAATCGAGATCGGAACGTTCGAACAGGCCACTTGCAGAGCCAATGGGTGCCATTCTCAGTGGTGTGCACTGGAAATAGAACGATCTGATCCTCATAGTTTGCGCCATCCGGAACCGCGTTCGGAGGATGGAGGGGAAATCGAGCGAACTTGGTCTGTCGTAACTAGTACCTGGCAGTGACCTTCGAACCATCAACGGTACTGCACCGGTTGATGTGTCAAATCTGCAGGAACACGTCAGAGCCGTTCCTGAGCCGCATGCATGGCGGTTGAGAACTCGATTCAACACGGGTCGTTTTTTGCCGCTGGAAAGCATGCTGAAAGTTCGATAGCAGTCGTATCAGCTTTTGAGAGCAGTTCCGCGGGATGCTGGCGTTGGGGTTGTGTTGTTGGATGTAGCTTCTGCCGTTCAATCCGTGGCCAGTGTTAGTCCGCTCTTCCGATTCACAGGGCTGATACTGTCCATGATCGTTAGATACTGATGAGAATGCTTGGACTTTCACGACGGACGATTTGGTTGACAGATGACGTCCACACCCAGAGAGCTCGCAACTAATGTACGGCACCAGATAGGTTTCTTCCTCGCCATTCCAAATGTCTTTGTCAAAGCAAGAGGAGAAGAGCTGCGTGTACAAGGTACTCGAGTACCCCACAATATGGAAACGTAAGACTTGTGGAGTTGAATTAAGCTTCGCCGAGCGACGTGGGGAAAGTGAAGTTTAAGCTCGACTACCTTACCACCGTTGAGAACAGCATGCCAAAGTGTGCGAGAAGGGAAAATATCCTGTTCGTCTTGGCACAGTGTCAGTAGTGGCCGATACATCCATGTGGTAAGCAAGTGCAAACCTTGGCGACAATCGAGGCCACCACGTTGAATTGAGGCCGCCATGTTGAGAACGATGACGTCTGGTCGACAGCCCGACACATTGAATGCTGCTCCAGCAATCCAAGAGTACCAACTGTGAGTTTCTGAGAGCAGATCCGTGACTTCCGCCATTCTGCAAGACGGAACTCGGAACTTTGCCTGCGTCCAGATCGAGAGTCGCCAGAGCTAGGCATGAGCTGTCCGTGTACGCAGCAAGTATGCTGAGCTCTAGACCACGCATGAAATACAACGTCAACCAAGGTTGTGCCAGGCAAGTATCGCCCGAACATGTGCGTCGAACTCTGAACTTTTGAACACGTTGTTCTTTCCTCCGCGGCGACAGCCCTTTCTTGGAGATCTCAGGTCCTACATTTGTGTTAGCAGAGCAAAGCATGAACATCGAGAGCACCGGTCTTAGCCATCGTATGTGTCTTCCTTTCCATGCTTTTTTTTGTAACAACTTGCATGACATGCGAAAATGTGATGGTCTGGAGCAATTATACGCAACATCCCCGCAGGATGATTTCATCACCAAAGCAAATTTGAGATCGTGAGTGTGGTACTTGAATCGACGCTCGGATCGACCAGGGGATGTCATCAAAGCATGTAAATGTGTTTGTTTTGATGTGAAGCTCGCGCATTTGATTTATGATGTTTATGCGGGACGAAGAATCGGGTGGGCCTGCCAACGCAATAAGGACCTGGAAGTCAGTGGAAGCCGATCACTTCGCGCTATCATGAAGTCAAGTCGGCGACGAGCTCATCACTCTCCAGCTTTCACCTACCTAGAGGCATGTTTATGATGATGATACATTGCCGCTCAGAAAGTATTTGTGCAGCAGCAGCTCGCACAATGGCACCATTTGAAGGCTGATGAACAAGCCGGCGTTCATGCTTTCGGAACTCGAATTGATGAAATTGAGCAACTCGCAATCACAAACGCCCAGGTTCGCGATACTTCATAGAGCCACGGCCCTTGTACTTGACCGGAGGATCGTTCTCGCCACCAACGCCATCGTTATCCAGCCTACCGCCATCCAGCCTACCGTCATCGTTGAAGCGATCGTTCCGTGGTCGATACCGATCATCTTGGCGTTGCCTTGGGCGATCATCTCGACGACCCGCGTAGTGAGTGTTGTCACGTCGAGGAGACGGCCTGTATCGATCTTCCTCACCGTAAGTCCTGCGCGCCCGATCTTCAGCGTACTGATTGGGCAAGCTCCGCCGCCTGCGCTGGCCGTCCGAGGTCTCGTCGTTGTGCGGTGTAGGATCGGCGTTGTGACGGCTTGGGCTTTGCGAGCGTTTGCGTTTGTGAATCTCTGTTGCCGACTCGGGTTCACTCTCGCTGCTTTCCTCGATTGCCTGCGATGGAGAGTGCGAGGTAGAGCGCTGTCTGGGCCGTCCGCGAAGCCCTTCGTCTATGATGTTGTCGCTTTGACGCCGATTCCTTTGAACGGGCCGTGGCTGTGGGCTCGCGCTCATGTCGACGTCGGAACCGCTGCGGCGTCTCCGTCCGCGATCGCGACTGTCGGTAGAAACTGCGCTGTCCTTCGCAACAGACTGCTTCTGCTTCTGCTTCCCTTTCTTCTCGAGCTCGCCGCAGCGGCTGATCAGCACCGGTTGCAACGGCTTGTCATTGGTGTCGACCGCGACGTTTGTGATCTTTTCGAGAGTTTCCTGTCCGGATATCATTCTTCCAAACACCGTGTGCTTCGACTTCAGGTGGGTGCAGTTGTCGATTGTGATGAAGAACTGAGAACCATTGGAATCTGGCCCGCGATTGGCCGAGCACAACAGTCCCAGTTCGTCGGTGTCTCGCCATCCGAGGTTTTCATCCTCGTATTCTCCTCCGTAAATGCTTGCTACACCCGTTCCGTCTCCTTTTTCAATGTCGCCGCCTTGGACCATGAATTCCTCGATGACTCTGTGGACGGGGGACTTGGCGTAAGAAAGGCCATTGTGTTCCGACGTGCAAAGTTGGCGGAAACTACGTGGCTCCTGTCAGTATCCCTGCCTTTTTATGCTGTAAGCCGTTTGATGCCGTACTTCTCACATGTTTTTGGCGTTTTGTCTGTGAAGAGCTCAAAGACAAGCCTGCCCGCAGGCTCGCCGTCGATATCGATGTCGAGAAAAGTGCGCGGTCTGTCGGGAGAGGCCATGTCAGCGTGCGTAGTCGAGTCTGACGGTGGTAGACCAGTGAAGAGGCTGCTGCAGCTAGCACGTTAGAGGCACAGCACAGTGTGCAGCACAGCACAGAGTAAGCAAGTACTGTAAGCAACCAAGCACAAAGTAAGAGCTCCCCGCATGTGATCGCGTGAGTGAAAACGCGCTTGGACGTGATTGGACGGACCGCTGCCGCGGTCGCTTTCTCATTCTCGCGCTTTCTTTCGATATTTTTGGCGAGGCGATCTATTTTCTTCCCGATCGCAACACCACACCCGTACACGGTATCTACCTGCAAAAATGCCGTCCACATACAAGAAGGACAAGCCGTGGGACACGGACGATATCGACAAATGGAACGAGGAGCCCTTTAAACCCGAACACAACCTCGGCGGCACCCTCAGCGAAGAATCATCCTTTGCGACATTATTTCCCAAGTACCGCGAACAATATCTTAAGGCGTCATGGGGCATGATCACACGAGCACTGGAGAAGCACGGCATTGCCTGTACCCTCGATCTTGTTGAGGGCAGCATGACCGTGAAGACCACCCGAAAGACCTACGATCCTGCCGCTATTCTCAACGCACGCGACTTGATCAAGCTGCTGGCCCGTAGCGTTCCTGCGCCGCAGGCAATCAAGATTCTGGAAGACGGCATGTCGTGCGATGTCATCAAGATTAGAGGCAGAGTGCGCAACAAGGACCGCTTCGTCAAGCGCCGCCAGCGCATCCTCGGACCCAACGGCAGTACCCTCAAGGCACTTGAGCTGCTCACACAAACATACATCCTGGTTCAGGGTAACACGGTTTCGGTCATGGGCAGCTACAAGTCGCTCAAGGAAGTGCGCCGTGTTGTCGACGACTGCATGGCCAACATCCACCCAATCTACCACATCAAGGAACTCATGATCAAGCGCGAACTTGCAAAGGACCCGGAGCTCAAGGACGAAAACTGGGATCGTTTCTTGCCTCACTTCAAGAAGAGAAACTTGTCCAAGCGTAGGGTGCCACACAACGTCACCGATAAGAGCAAGAAGGTTTACACGCCATTCCCGCCTGCGCAGGAGAAGAGCAAGCTGGACCTGCAGATCGAGAGCGGCGAGTACTTTTTGGGCAAGGAGGCAAAGGAGCGTGCAGTCAGAGAGAAGAGAGACGACACCATGAAGGAGAAGATGGAGGAGAAGAAGCGCAAGAGGGAGGCGGACTACGACGCACCACAAGAAGATGGCGACGCAAAGAAGGAGAAGAAAAAGAAGAAGAAGAGCAAGGACGGAGAGGACGATGGAGAGAAGAAGTCAAAGAAGAAGCGCAAATCCGAGGAAGTGGCCACCGAAGACTGAGCTTTGCTGCAGTGAGCTTAAGTTCTGGCTGAAGTGCACAACTCGAGCGACCTTTGATACCCGAAATGCTACTGATGTTCTGGCTTCTGTCTATGGCTGGATTATCAATCGACCTTGTGCACAATTGTGCACGGCCATGCATGTTCGAATAGTTTGGTCTGCCTTGCCACTCTCACGTTTATCCTTTGGGGTCTGGAAGCGTTCGAGGCCGATACACGGGTCACTAAGGGAAAGAGATGCGATGTTCCGATTTGTTGGCTCAGTTGTCTCTCAGGGCGGTGAAACGACGGCGCCAATTTCAGATAATCCTGTCGCCATTAGCTCAAGTTCCTCTCGTTCGAGGACAGATCGTCGCCAGCGACGAACACTTACTTCGATATTGATAAGCTGGACAAAGGAAATTGACAGGACTTGGAGAAGTAGGAACGCGGTACGCCACATTAACACCTTTAGTTATTCTATTGGCAGGATGTACAAAAAGCCATGAGACCCACATGCGTCTTGATTCTCACATTTGCCTCGATATTCATGTAACTGACAGGAAGCAGTATTAACTTCGCACTACACCTTTACGATGGCGGCTGATGTTTTTCGATTCGTGTAATTTCTCAAAGTATGTATCACGAATCGTTGACTTTGCTACTTTTCGGTCTAGGGGAGACGGATACGGTGGGCCCAAAGCTAAAATGCTCATTGTTTAACTCCGTTTCGAATCTCTCACGCATCACATCGTCCCATCGACTCAGCAGGATGAGATTCCGATATCACTTGCTTCTTTACTTCATCGCGAGCACATACTGGTTCTTCAACGGAAGGCTCAAGCACCGTATCTCACCGCGGATGGACCGCAGCCCACCCAATGAGCGGTGTGCTTGCGCGTCTCGCTAAAACGTGATCTTTGCATCACTTGTGCCAAGTTACATCGGTCCAAACTGTATATATAGACCCGGTTGTAGGGCAGTAGGATCTAGCCAGCGCATGAAGCAAATAATAATGCTCACCCTTGACCGTGCGAGAATCTGATTAGAGGAATGCCATGTGACCCGCTTTTCTTCTCGAGTGAAATGAACTGCCGGGCGCCGGATTGGTAGCCGGAGCGATTGATCACTATACACGAGAACTTGTGGAAGTCGAAAGGTATCCAGCCACCGGGTGTCTTGCAAGTAAGTTGGTGAAGGGAATGATACAGTGTGTTTAAGTTTTGCTTTTCTCGCTTCCTGCATCATCGTGACCCGACTGGCTTGTTTGAGAACGATGGAGGCCAATCACGAGCTCAGATACCTATCGAAAAATTGGTACAGAGGTACTTGTACAACAAGCAAAATAAGTACATAGAGACTTTGGTCTTCGGCTCCGCATTTTAGCAGCTAGTCCTTCACGGCATGTCCACATAGTGCTTCGTGCAGTACTATTTTTGCATTGTACCATATCGATTGACAAACAGTAAATCTGCCGGCCCGTAGACGATGTGAGATGCAGTTTCTTTTCTGCAAGTATGTGGGCTATCCAAGAGTCGCGGAATCCGTCAAGATCAAGACCATCTCGTGTACACATGCAAGTTCGACGATCCAACCCTGTCGATATGATTTCTCGATGAGATTGAAGAGAGGCATGATATGCACTGTGCGGTAGCGCTGGGCTCGGAAGCAGGAGAACGATAGTAACGACCAGGGTGTCGGGCTGGATGGAGGTACCGTATGTAGATCTTCCAGCTTGAGACAGCCTGGTCGTAGGGGCAACAGAACACCCGTCTGCCGTCGTCGCCATTTTCGGCTTCAAGTCGATCTGAAAAGCCCATGCCGATGTGAAAAGTGCATGCGAACGGAACCGGTCTGTCGTCGTCTCCAAGTGTGCGTTCGGTGCTCTGGAGATATATTTAGTATTTTGTCTGTGCCGCGAAGACTAGCGATGTTTGACTCCGTGATATGGTTCGTGCCAAAGTGAACCTACCATCTTGTCGGTACCTTAGATTGGTACGCATACGCGCAGCCTGCGATTGCCGTCCAGGCGTTGCCGAGACTTGTTAGAGCTCTTACCTCACCTCACCTGACCTCACTTCACTCCATCATTCTTTTCCGTCGCATCGACTTCTCCAACCACCTCTTCTGCTGGTACGAACCCACTCCATCCACTATCCATTCAATCGCTCGTCGAAAACGCCAAAAGCTTCTCTTATGGGCGATCAGGTGGCTGTCCAATCAACACTGCGGCGAAGACTCCGGTTTCCGACGCAAATCCATACTTCAACACGGAATACGCAAGCCGGAGGCTTACCGCGTCGGTACTCTCAACATGATGCACTGTTCGAAGAGCTTGCAACACAGGGCATCGGCGGCCTTTGTCCGTACACGACATGTCTGGACTACAATCAGTAACCGATAACTCCGAGGATTTGGGCAAAACTGACACTTCGATGTATACATTCGCACTTTCACCATGCTCCGCTAGCTCGTCTTGCGCAGCTTTAACGATCCGTTCGTAATCATCCTCACTCATCTCTAGAACTCTTTTGAACGGGTCGAGAGAATGAGTGCGCAACATCTTTGTTATCAGCTTGAAATGCTCCTGCCCTTGGCTTCTCCAGCCTGTGAGAAAGTAAGCTTCTGATGCCATAGACGAATGGCATGTACGTAGTGTTGTACCTACCGTCCTTCCAGCCTGCCGCTGGGACCTTGATAGGCTTCGATGCTATATCCTGGAACTCGGCTTGTGCCATGTAACCAGATAAACGCGGGCCAACGCGAGGATCTTTGTTCACATGCTCTTGCGCCTTAGCGTAGTTAACCCGCCACTCCCTGAGACACGGCAAGTCTTGGCTACCAGACTGGAAGACCCAGAGAGGCTCGACCATCTGGAGCCATCCACCCGGGACAAGAAGGTGCAAACATTCTTTCACCAGAGGAAGCCAGCGATCTGTGTTGATGCCATCTGCGAGGAACAGAGGTTCCCACAATCAAGCAATTAGTCAAGCCGTCAAGAGCGATGGTGCTCGCTTGATTGTTTCGCTTGATTGTTGAATAGTCAAGCAATCAAGCGTAATCGTCGCAAGGCTTGCAAGCCTTGCGAACGATGGTCACGTGACTGAGATGCCTTAGATTTTAGCCGGATTAGGACTAGTTTCCCCGGGTTTTAGAGCTGTATAGACCCACTCCAGCCCTATCCGAGCTTCCGCGCCGTTTGTCCGCGTCCTACCCGTACATCTAGCCCGATTTGGAGTCTCCGTACACCTCCGGACTCGACTCTTACCTCTCCTAAGAAATCACCGAATTCCTTCATTTTTACTAACCTACCTACTAATACCTAACCACTAATTTAATTTATTATTCCTTATATCAGCTTCATCTATATAACGAGAACAACAATATCCACTATTCGGTTGATTAAGACGTAGTGTATTTGTAGAGTTGTGAGACTTTAAAGAAATTATCAGTATTGGTAGATTATGCTAAGCTTTTATACAAGGCTTGCAATTAGTCAAGGCTAATACTCAATTTAGGCAATCAAGCAAGCTAACACCCTCCGACCTCACAATCAAGCAAGCTAAGGGGGTCCGGCTTGCCTTGCTTGATTGTGGGAACCTCTGGCGAGGAAGCGACTATTTATCAAGTGGAACACCTCTTGTCCCGGCCCAGACTCATGTGGCATTGTGTGGATTGGCGCGTTGAGATTCCAGTGCAACATACTTTAGAACCCCGAACCATCGAAACTGGCCTCTTATCATCGTCGTCGTCTTCTGGCTGTTCATGTTGGACATTGTCTGGGTACTGGGCGTTGTCTGGGTCAAAGATGTCAATGCCAATGACCTAGGACGCATTGTCAGTCAACCACAATCGTCCTGGGATATCGTCACAGCAATCGATTGACACTCACTGTGCAATCCCCATTATCCGGATCATCGACAAACTTGGAGCACCAATCTCCTGTGCCGAAGCCCAAGTCAAGTACCCACGGAGACTCAACATCGTTTGACGGAAATGGCGCATACACCAAGTCCTGATCTGTCAGGAGACCTCCGTGGCGATTCGAGCGA
The DNA here is from genome assembly GCA_003614995.1 of Cladosporium phlei. Classification (NCBI taxonomy): domain Eukaryota; kingdom Fungi; phylum Ascomycota; class Dothideomycetes; order Cladosporiales; family Cladosporiaceae; genus Cladosporium; species Cladosporium phlei. The sequence continues at coordinate 66,392 of QZFA01000074.1, read as the reverse complement.
GCGTTTTCCTTCTGTGGAACGTCAAAACTGTGCAAATGGTGCGTAGCAGGGGATAGTACACACTTCGTCCACCGGAACACAGCTGATGTTGTTTCGCAGACCAAAAGAACAGTATTCCCGCCCATAGCGCACTGTGACGAGGTTGTCTGTTGGTTGCCGCGGTTCTGCCATTGCACTATACAGTGTGTGTCAGCGATAACATGACATCGCGGATTGCATTGCTGCCTCGTTGATGATGCAAACCGAACCACAGAAAAATACATTATTGATAACTGATCTTTTGGGATTTGCAGATCTGATCGACTGGTATGCAAGCTTCCTGTGCAACAATAATGCCTAGATGCGGCGGTTCTGACGTTGACACCCGTCAGACTGTCAAGATCTAAGTCCAAGATTGAGGATGGGGAGCACGACATGTACATGCTTATGACCTTCCCATCCATCGAAGGACCAAGCATGAAGCAACCGAGAGGGGAAATGTAGTGTACTAACGATGGTGGCTTATTGGCTCTCTTCCGATCTGACAGACCCACAGGATGACCCACTTGACCAGTTGCCTGCCTTCACCAATCCTGGTAACCGGTGCAGAAGATCAGTCTTTCCATTTGGAACCTGTCATCCCGGTCACCTCAGTCAAACGCTCATCTGAAAAGGTGACGTGCGGAGATACTGCGTACGACTTCTTTCCGGGCGGAGTCTTGGGCCGTAGGCTCGGGCAGAAGCCGTCCGACAAACACCAATGATGCCGATCGTCATGGTATCGATGCCGAAGTGAAAAGATCGTCCAGGTCCAGAAGCCTGACTTTATCCCGGCTTGTCTGCATGAACGATGCAGGCGTTGTCACACTAGAGACCAGGAGGAACAAAGTCGAAAAGCAAGCCCATGTGGGCCCCACGAAACCCTGGTGCATTGGCTCTTCGAAGCTGGGGCGAAGCAGCAAGTCAGACTGAGGATCCCGAAAGGCTAAGAACTCCACGGTGTCCACCTAACCCGGCCACCAACGTCCTTTACCGGTCGAGGTCGAGCCATGAGACCTGTTGTTGCCTTTTATCGAGCCAATGCATACGCTTCCTCGCCCTCGTTGCACATTGCGTGGGGCTGCAATGGCCGATACTTGGAAACTGGAGGAGCGACCACATCGGCCAACATTAGCGAGCAATCCATTGCCACAGCCGACAGGTCGGCAAACATGCGAGCGTGAGGATACGGGTCTTACCGTACGCAACGTGTCAATGTCTCCATTCCGTTACCGAGTCCACGGTCCGGAGAGCTCACTAAGGCGAAACGAAGGATGCCTGTCGGAAGCAGAGGGTTCCGTGCGATACCTCACACGAGCGTTCGGCACGACCGACACGATCCCTCACACGTGGCGGCCTGTAGTTGATGGCCGTGTGCGGAGACGAGACCTCCCGTATCTCAACGATGACCATGGGGTTCCGGGATTGCGAGAGGTTCGAATCATCCCATCTCGGGGTGGCGGATCCAGCAAGCTATTGGCCTTAGCATGCGGTGATACGCGGCTGGACTGGGCATCTTACATGTCATGATACGACCTGGCTTCCTGGGCGTTCTCATCCTCCAGAACTGAGAAGATGCCGCTCCTCCCCCGAGGCGAGGCCCAGACATGCCCGGCCTACCGTTGGAAAAACCCCGCAGCCCTGTCTTGTCACACACCCGCATGATTGCAGCGGTTCGTTACACCGCAGACGTCAGCCAACTGATCGGTGTTTGCCGTTGATTGAGTCGTGCGGTGCAACGCTTTTCTCCCCTTTTGATGGATCGAACCGATGGAGTCGACAATGACGTGCCAAGCGCCTGTACTTTTGAAATATCACTCAAAGTTATGCATTACAATTTTGCCAAGGCCGGCTCAGTAAAAGTATTGTACACTCGGGAGCCTAGCTGACTGGCAGTTCCATAGGTTAGAGAACTTAGAAGGATGTGATCGTCCTTGAGGCTTGAGCATGGCTCATTCCACGCGACCCGAGACTCCGAGTAGTTCTATCCAACGCGCCCATTTGTTGACACGAAAGAATCAACAATGATGTGTCATCATCCATCAGGGTCTGTCGGACAATATTTGAATTCCGGATCCAGGGCGGTGGGATTCTCAACGGCCGCTGGAAAGGTAATTTCCACAACCGTTTCCACACGACCAAGGTACTGGGAAACTCAAACCAGGCCAACGGTAAGATGGCTCTTCTGGAACAACGACGCTCGTCGAATGCCTTTCGAGCAAGTCGCGATACTCGAGGTTCAAAGCAGATGTTGCTTTAAGACGCATGCGACATGACTTGCCTAGCAAGCTACTCCACTCCAACAGCGTCATCACAAACATTATAGTACAGATCGCAGTGTGTCCCTCGGGGAACAATTGGCATGGGACGAACGACATACCTACCCGTTTTGTTTCATTCCAGTACCATTTCTGTTTTCCTTTGGCAGCAATCGCGTGATCTGAACCCGGCAACGCGAGAAATTGCTTCTTCACAACGAGGATTCTAGCCGGATAAAAGGAGCAACTCAGAATGGTGACGGACCGAGCTCCATAGCTTCGTTACAACGCGCTCCGCCTCAAGAGCACGTCCGTGACTGTGCGTACTATTCCTCCGACACTTGCGACTCGGCTTGCCGAAGTCGATATCTTGCCGTCCGGCGGACTCGTCTAGGCACAAGTCTATCTTCGCTAGAAGACGAATTAGGCAAGTGTCTTGGATGATGTCAATGCTCGCAAAGCCTCGCCATGTCCGTTGAAAGTCTTGGACTACGGATCTTATCGCGAGTAACAATTACTATCACCTTCCCGTCTTCGAACAAGTGCTTTGATTGGCCCACTCGCTTGACGCACAGAGCTCCGCCAGTAACGAGTGGGCCAAACATAGAAGACAGGGAAAAGTCGATTATTTCGTCTACATAATCGTTATACCAAACCCGGGCACCGTCTCCTTCGCTCCACAAAGTATTCTGATCGATTTAACTGTCAATGGCGAGAATCGTCGTCGCTCGAGGCTAGATCTGTTGCAACGTAAGCCGCTCATGACCATCCGAAACCTACTGCTTCCACACTGCCGAAATCAGCGAACAAATAAACGAACAAGGCGGTGTTGCTTTGCGGTCCTCAAACCATCTTCGGAGAATCGACGAAGAAAATCACGATTTTTATCGGTAATGCGAAAGAAACTCGCGTCAACGTTCCCGATCCACACGATCTCAGTGGCTACTCGCAGTTGGAGCTCAACGGTTTTGTCAAGTTGTCACGCAAGGATGTCCTTTGCGGAAACGACCGCTCCTTGATACTCCCGCTTTTATTCTCAATTCTTGTGTTTGGTTCAGCATTTGGAATCATTGGCCCGCATTCAAGCCCAAAACCGTTGGTTGGAATCTATACAAACAATGGCAACGACATATAACGGTTATCCCTGTCCTATCAATTCTACATCTACGGGTTTGGCGTTGGCTTCTTCGCAGGAAGTTACATTATCATTTGCTAACATCCTGAGGGAAAGCGAGGTTTAGTGACATTGGTATCACGTCGAACCTTTGATGAAACTTTCGAACTTCCAACAAACCAAAAGCCTGGATCCGGAAAGAGTGACATCTGCTGAGCGAAGGAGCCCGTTGTCGAGGAGAGTTCGGTCTTCCTTACAAACAATGAAAAGTACGCCGTCACGCTAAAGAATCCGATTGTATCAACGCTGGTTCCATCGTTGATTACGACCAGAGATTGTCGATACGACGACAACAACAACAACAACAGCGAGCGCTCGATGATGGAGCTTCGAAAGACAACAAAAGGCTCATTCGATGGGTAGCCGACACCTGTCTGTCTGGGAGCCATCCTTTTGTTCCATGTTGTCTCGTCCCAGAAAGGGAAATTGGAATGATCCAGTAGTATACACGCATCTCATTTTTCCCAAGAACGGTTCTCGATCCCAGAACATTTGACCTCGACCCCCTTACATGAGTTCCTTCCATCATAGATGAACGCCGCGACGGAAAAAGACGACAACGACGAACACTAGACGGAGTATTTGAACAACCGCCGAAACGACACCCACCACCCATGATCCTGCTCGTTCGAAGGACCGTCTCACTCTTTCGTGAAGGGTGCCATCACCTCAACACTTCAAGGTGCCGCTTCAAACATGTATCGATCCATTCCCTAGCACAAGCCCCGTTAGTCCTTCGAAGCACAAAGGTAGGATCCAAAAGTAAAAAGCCTCAAACCTCCACCTCCAGTTCATCAACTGCTGAGCCCGCCTCACCACAATCACTGCAAATACCATAACGCCTGCACGACCAACTCAACAAGCCTCCAAACACTCAAGATTCCCCAACGCCCAAACAAAAACGCCTCGAGAGAAAAATCCATCCGTACATGTTGAGTGTCGGGCGCTTCCTCAGGGCCGCCTTGCTTGCTTCGTCCATCCCTTCCCTTCCCTTCCCTTCTGGTCCGGCTTACCCTCCTTCCAGCATGCTGTCTGTGAACAGGTTTGAGACCTGCAATGCAAGTCACTAGTACCAGGCTTGCTTTGAAGCGAGTGTGATGGCTCATCGCGACCTTATTACCTATACATCCGAAGCAGAAAGACGATTTGCGATTTTTTTGGCCAATCCCCGCCTTGAGAAAAGGGCCAACGAACTGTACACAGAGCCCACCACCCATATCTGTTCTGTGGTGGACCACCTACAGTACCTATAACCCAAGCCTGGCAAAGTGGGGATTCATAACGCCAACACCAGGGAGCATCTTAAGAAAATCGTGAAGCGTCTCACATTTCAACAGCTACGTAACAAAAAGAAATCAGCATCACTGATCTATTTACTTTTCACTCATCCTTCTCCACACACACACACATACAGTCATTCAGTCCATGGCATTCGCGATCCCTCAGAGCCTAGCACTGCTCAAATTCTTAGAGCCAGCGCCCGCACTTTCCCGTGGAATTCACGCCTTACCACCCGACTTCTTCTTGAAAAGGTTGATAAGAGCGTTGGTGCTGCTGTCGTGCTGGCTGACCTCGCCCTCGCTCTCGAGCTCGCCGAGGATGCTCTTGGCGAGCTGCTTGCCGAGCTCGACGCCCCACTGGTCGTACGAGTTGATGTTCCAGATGGCGCCCTCGACGAAAGTGAGGTGCTCGTAGTAAGCGATCAGGGCGCCGAGCGCGCCGGGGGTGATCTTCTGTGCCAGGATGGAAGTGGTGGGCCTGTTGCCGAGGAAGGTCTTGTGGGGGATGAGCTCGTCGGGGGCGCCCTCGGCCTTGACGGCTTCGGGGGTCTTGCCGACCATGAGGGCCTCGGACTGGGCGAAGAAGTTGGAGGCGAGCATGCGCTGGTGCTTGTTGTTGTCGATGGGGTTGTGCGACTCGGCGGCGAGGATGAAGTCGGTGGGAATCAGCTTGGTGCCCTGGTGCAGGAGCTGGAAGAAGGAGTGCTGGGAGTTGGTGCCGGGCTCGCCGAAGAGGATAGGGCCGGTGGTGTACTTGACGTAGTCTCCGCTGCGGGTGATAGCCTTGCCGTTGGATTCCATGGAGAGTTGCTGGAGGTAGGCGGGGAAGCGGTGCATGTACTGGTCGTAGCTGGGGAGGAAATGTTAGTAATCGTTGATTGTGGAGATGCAATTGTGTCAAACTTACGGAGCAACCAAGTGAGTCTGGGCACCGAAGAAGTCAGAGTACCAGACGCTGAGGAGACCACCAATGGCGGGAATGTTCTTCTCAAGCGGGGTGTTGGTGAAGTGCTCGTCCATGGCGTGGGCACCAGCCAAGAACTCGTGGAAGTTCTCGTAGCCGATGTAAAGAGCCACGCTCAGACCGATGGCGGACCAGACACTGTAGCGGCCACCGACCCAGTCGCTGAAGCCGAACATGTTCTTGGAGTCGATGCCGAACTTCTCGACCTCCTCGGTGTTGGTGGAGAGGGCAACGAAGTGCTTGGCAATGGCGGACTCGTCCTTTGCGGAGTCGAGGAACCAGGTCTTTGCGGTGTTGGCGTTGGTGACGGTCTCGGCGGTGGTGAAGGTTTTGCTGGCAACCAGGAACAGAGTGGTCTCAGGGTCGCTAGCCTTGAGGGCCTCGGCCATGTGGGTACCATCGATGTTGGAGACGAAGTGGAGCTTCATGCCCTCCTGACCGTAGGCCTTGAGGGTCTCGGTGACCATGACGGGTCCGAGGTCAGAGCCGCCAATGCCGATGTTGACAATGGTGTCGATCTTCTTGCCGGTGTAACCCTTCCACTCGCCGGAGCGAACCTGGTCGGTGAACTCCTTCATGTGCTCCAGAACGCTGTTGACCTCCTCGACCACGCTCTTGCCGTCAACCTCCATGGGCTTGTTGGAGGTGTTGCGCAGAGCCATGTGGTAGACGGCGCGGCCCTCTGTGAAGTTGATCTTCTCGCCCTTGAACATGTCGTCGCGGAGCTCCTCGACCTTTGCCTCCTTGGCGAGCTTGACAAGGAGAGAGAGGGTCTCCTCGGTGATGAAGTTCTTGGAGAAATCGAAGACGATGTCGTTGCCATCGGCCTCGTTGCTGAAGACATGACTGAATTTGTTGAAGCGCTCGGGGTCTGGCGGAAGAGTGAATTGTCAGTTCGGATGCGACGGTTTATAAGTTAAACATGCCAGAGAATGGCACTCACCCTTAGCGAACTCCTCCTTCAGCACAATGGCGCGACCAAGCCTGCGGGATGAGGTTAGTCGGAGCTCCGAGTCCGCTGCCGCTGTCAGCTACTCACTTGTCATGGTGCTCGGTAAGGGCCTTCCAGGCAGCGAGATCGGTGGCTTGCGAGAAACCAGGCATTGTGAAAGTTGATATGAGTGATGTGTTTCCTGGTGGGTGTTTTCGAGTCTGCGGTGCCGAGTCAGAAGCTGTGCAACCAAGACCGTCTCAACCAAGGGCAAGCTTGGTGACGTGGCGGGGTGAGACGGTAGCATGGCATGATACATACCACAAGTGATGAGTTATGCAAAAGTTACTGGATGGGTACAGTAGCAAGGTTTGGGGGTAGGGTATCTTTTTTTTGTGAGTGAGAGAGGAGAGGAGGAACTGAGTGGAAGAGGATCGGAAGAATGACGATGGAGGGGATGATGCTGCTCTCAATAATCAAAAGGTCCCCACCAACATCCAAGTCGCGGGGCAGAAACGTGCTCTCGCTATTTGGCCGACACCGAGTTTCGAACATCCCCCGATCGTGAGCACTAATACCTAATACTGAAGCAGGGAACATGCGGTCGAAACATCGTTGCTTACACATGAACGGTTATATACGGCTACCGGCTTATTCTACCATCAAGTCTCGAGACCTCATCGTCGACCAGGTTGATCGATAAACGCATCGACAAATGAGCCTGCCCCAGTAATGTGGACACTCCACGTGACGATGATAGCACGGGCAGTGCTATTATTGCCTCAACTTCACGTGCAAGTAGCCGCAGTAGGTTAAAGCACATCGCCACGCCAACCCATGCAGAGAGGGTGAGAGGCAGCCCACCGAGAAGCTACCGGATAAATTCACACCGCAGTCACCGCCGCCGCCACATCCCAGCATCAGCCTTGCAACACGCACAGACAACACTGCAACGTCATCCCGTGTTTCGTTTCCAATCCTTTCGTTTGTAAGCATGGCATTGACACCGACATCGACATAGGCAAAAGGAAACCCTCTTTCGATTGGATATATAGCTTCTGCCCACAGCAACAAGCACAGGGCATGGGATGATTTACCAATGGGAGAAACAGAAAATCATGTGAGAAAAGAAGAAACAGCCCCAATGTCTTCCGCTTTTCCTCCGTGTTTAGAAAAATCTCCATCAATCGATCAATCGCAACTACTGGCAAGCGCCTCGTTCCGTCTATCGCTGGTCGAATGCGTTGGCTTGCGAGATGCTGCCGCCGGCATCGCCCAGACCCTCCACAGGCCTGTTGTACGACCAGCCGGCAAACTGCTGCTGCATCGTTTGGCTGAGCATTGGGCCGTCGACGTAGCTGTCTGCGGGCGCCTCGCTGGTGAATTCCTTGTCGAAGTTGCCCGTGTCGCGCTCGTCGAGCACAGAGGGCTTGAACGAGGGCTCGTACTTGCGGTCGAGAAGCTTGCGCCAGTCTATGCTGTGGAAGAATGGGTGTGCCTGATTTTATGTTAGCTTTCTTCGCCTTGAAAGTTTCGTGTACTGCTGGGCGGCGACTTACCTTGATCTCTGATGCACCGTTGCTGCCGAGACGTCTTGTGGCGTCACGGTCGAGCAGTCTGGTCAACAAATCCCTGGCCGCAGGAGGCACCACGTCGGGCCCAGGAAAGTGGAGCGGCTCGGCGAGGATCTTGCGGTACATCTCGTTGGTGTTCTCGTCGTAGAAAGGCGGCAGACCAGTCAACATCTCGTACAACAACACACCCAAAGTCCACCAATCGACAGCCTTGGTGTAGCCTTGTCCGTGCAGAAGTTCGGGCGCGAGATATTCGGGTGTACCGCAGAATGTGTTGGTCTTGTCTTCGTCCTTCATGTCCAGCTTGCAGAGACCGAAGTCACAAAGTGCGATGTGACCGACGTAATCGACGAGAATGTTCTCGGGCTTCAAGTCGCGGTAGATGACTCCGAATCCGTGCAGACACTCGAGAGCACACAAGAGCTCTGCAGCGTAGAAACGAGATCGGTTAATGTCGAAGCGCTGCTCCTTTTGGAGGTGGTGGAAGAGCTCGCCGCCATTGACGAATGACAGGACAAGATATAGCTTCTCTGGTGACTGGAACGAGAATTTCAGCGGTACGATGAACGGGTTGTTGATCTGTGCCAGCACAGATCGCTCTGCCAGGGTATGTGTGACTTCCGACCGAGAGATGATGTGCTGCTTCCTGATGGTCTTGAGGGCGTAGATACGCTGGGTGTCCTTCTTCATGACCTGCATGACTTTTCCGAAACTGCCCTTGCCAATGACCTTGAGCAGCTCGAAATCCTCAATCTTCAGGCTGCGTTGCTTGTTCTCCACATACTTCACACCTATCCGCAGTGCGCCCGTGCCGTATTGTACATCGTGCCATTGAACGCCGTTGGCCTTTCCGCTGATGGTAGGTGGCGGTATTCCGCCGTTCTTATCTTTCTTGCTCTTGCTGTCTGCCGCGGCAGCACCGGATTCCGCATCCTCGCTGAAAGTGGGTGTGATCCTGCAAGTACCAATGAAGATGTCTTGCTGTCTACCAGCATTCGGAGGCGCAGAAGGGTTGCGCATGTACAATGAAAGGCTGACTTCGGTCGTCCTACTGACATCGAACTTGTACTGTGTGCTCTCGCCGGGCCACAAGGGGTTCTCCGGAGTGCCAGAGACGGCATTGACGAAGACTTGCTGCTTGTCGAAGTCGAGAAGGGCGTAAGGCAAGTACTTGCTGTGGTAGCGCCCGTGTGTGGACGGAACGGCGTTGATGCCACCAGCGGAAGACGCTGGGCGGTAATTTTGCTGCATCTGACTGGACCCAGGTCTTGCGCTGTTGCCCATGTACGACCCAGCCGAAAAGCTACCGGTAGACGCACTGGAGCCATGACCCGGTCTCTGGAATGATTGTTCTGCGCCCGGTGGCAAGCTGAAGCCTCGTCCCTCGTGTAGTGTCAAAATCAAGATACCAGGCCTGACCTCTGATACGGGTGGCGAGATAAGAGTCTCCGATGCGGCAATGTTCTGGGCATCGCTTCCATTGCTGCTGGTGCTGTGTTGCAGGTTCGAGGTCGGGGCCTGGATGGACGGGGCGGTGGAGCCCGAGGGTGATTTCGCAGGTGCGTCGGTGGTGATGGTCGACTGCGAGGAGGATCGAGAGAAGGTGTTGGCCAGGGGCGCGAGGTGCGTCTCCTTCAACTCTGTGCTTGGTCAGCGATGTGAAGTCGAGATGGAGCGCTGCCCGATCAGGGTGTGCGGTAGTCAGGGCGGAGGCGGCGGCAACGTACTCTTGGTGAGTTTCCACGACATGCTAGCGGCGAAGTTCGAGGTAGTATCTCGTCGGGCGTGGGTGTGTGAGAGGAAGAAACAACGGTGGGAGCGACTTCCCAGAAGGAGGGGTAGTGTAGAGAATGTGGGAAGGGAGTTGGTTGGCTGTGGAGAGCGGCCGGTGGTGGCGAATGGATGCAGGGGGCGGGCGGGGTGGAGCGGAACAGGGGATAGGGACGGCAAGATGGTCTGCCCTGGCGATCTGCCGTATATGGATTGTAGGAGATCGACTGGTCGTGGGTGGTGTTCGTTCAGGGAGGGGAGGGGAGGGGAGGGGAGGGGATGAGCCGGTCAACACTGGCACACAGCCTACAGGGCTGACTCTGGCGGAGAGGGCGGCGGCGAGGATGCTTCCTTAGTGCAATGTGCAAGTTGGGCGGCGTGTGGGGTTCAATTACTGGAGACCCGCGCCTCGACCTTCAATATTACACTGTTCATCATCCGTGTCAATCACTAAAGGCATCCACGCCTCACTCTCTCACTACCACCCCTCTCATCGACCTCACTTACACGCCTGGGCACGACTGCTTAGCGCGTCGCGTGACAAGCACAGCAGCTCCGCCACCCCTACCCTGTCCGCGCTCGGACTCCACCACCAAACTACATCACCGCCTTCGACGCGCGCGACTGCCGCTCGCAACTCATTCCACGACATTGATTCCCTCGCATCCTCCGACCAACATATTCCACTATGGGTCTAATCATGAAGGCGAAGGGTGCGCCCTCAAACAGCGGCGGGTCTGGCGGCGGTGTCAAGTACATCTGCAACAAGTGCAGCAACGACATCACAAACACCGTGCGCATCCGCTGTCGCCATCAAATCTGCAAGGACTACGACCTCTGTGTGACCTGCTTCGGCAACGGCGAGAAGAGCGAGAAACACGACCCATGCACACATCCCTACAATGTCATCGAGCCGCACAGTATACCTATATTCGACGAGGGATGGGGCGCCGATGAGGAGCTGCTCTTGCTGGAGGGCGCAGAGCAGTATGGTTTGGGTAGCTGGGCGGACGTTGCAGACCACATCGGCAACTTCAGGGAAAAGGACGAGGTGCGCGATCACTATATCAATACATACGTGAACTCTTCCAGGTTCCCGTTGCCCGAAAGAGCAGACCCAAGCGATACCACATTGAGCGACAGCATACCGCGTGAGGAGTTCCAGGTGAGGAAGAAGAGACGCATAGAGGAGCGCAAGAAGATCATCGAATCCACACAAATTACTGGTCCCCTCCAGCAGAAGCCCACCAGCTCAGTGCCTAGTTGCCATGAAGTCGCCGGCTACATGCCGGGTCGTCTGGAATTTGAGACTGAACATCTCAACGAGGCCGAAGAGGCTGTCCAGCACATGCAGTTCTCGCCCGATGAAGGTTTCAACCCTGTGACGGGCGCCCTTGAACCGGAGCTGGACCTCAAGATGGTGGTAATGGGCGTTTACAACGACCGTCTCACAGCCCGAACGGATCGCAAGCGCGTAATCTTCAACCACAGGCTACTGGACTACCGGAAAAATATGGCAATAGACAAGAAACGTACCAAAGACCAACGCGACCTATATCACAAGCTGAAGCCCTTCGCCCGTATGATGTCGCATCCGGACTTCGTATCGATATCTGAAGACTTGGAGAAGGAACAGAACCTCCGACAGGCCATCGCCCAGCTGCAGGAATGGCGCCGTATGCGTATCAGCACGCTCGCCTCTGGCGAAAAGTACGAAGTAGAGAAGGCCGCCCGCCAGGCTCGCACTTCACAAGCACTAGGCCAGTTCGACCGTCTAGCAGGGAGTGTTCGCGGCAACAGACAGGCCCAAGCTCCTCACGAGACCGCACAGGCAGTCACGGACTACACAACTAAGGATATACCAGTCCGTCTCACGCCTGCGAACCCCACTGCGCCTGCAAACGGCACAAATGGCGTATCCAACGGCCTTACTACACCGCCTATGCCATCGCCCAAATCTCGCGCTTCGCTGCAACCAGTCCCGACTATCGCACCTCTTAATATGAATGGCGACAACGCTCCTGATTGGCAGCTCTTGCTCCCGGCAGAGCGCGATCTATGCATCAAGCTACGCATCCAGCCCAAGCCCTACCAGTTCATCAAAGACAGCATCTTCCGTGAGGCTATGAAGCAAGATGGAAAGCTCAAGAAGAAGAACGTCCGGGAGCTGAGCAATGTCGACACCACCAAGGGCGGCAGGATCTTTGAGTTTATGCTTGAGGAGGGTTGGCTGGGGAACGCGGCGAGGGCTTGAGAAGTGGCTTGGTTCGCGTGCGGTTGCGCGTTATGAGCATACTTGTCACCACTCGCCTCCCTCTATCCTCCATCCTTCTCCTGGCGTTGTTCTGGGGGGTCTTTGTCTTGTCTTGTCTTACTTAGCGCACTATAACCACACAGGAATCGCAATGTTTTATTTCTTACGGCTTTTGCCAATCACTACCTTTCAACGTCAGAACCCGCGTCAGCAAACATGTCTCGATAAGCAGCGGTACTTGAGAACACGGTAGGTACCTACGCATGCATGCATACCAACAAAAGCCATACAGTAGCTTCTTATGGATACAAGACAGATAGACGTGGACAGCTTACTACACTACTACTACCGGAAACAAAAGACCAACCCAACATTGCGGCATGCTCAAAGGTTCAATTCGACTCAACCCTCAACATCCATCGGTTTACACCCGCCTCGCTGGGCAAAGCTGATCAACATCCAAAACCATGGCCACGCCTTACGACAAGCCACCCAAGCAAGAGTACATACATACATACATACATACCGCACTCAGCTCCGCCAACACCAACACGACCTTCGGCCTCGATCGATGAAACCCAAGCTCGAAAGCCGGCCCAGCCGTTACCTTTCTATTTGCCCGCCAACTAAATTGCACAAGAGTTTGACGTTATATCGCAGCCGGTGAATCGATGCGCAATCCTCTGAGAATATCCGACCTCTAGCCAGGAGTCATGAAATCAACATCCGAAAAGATTCTAGATCCACAAATGCCTTTGGAAATCCACCATCTGTCCATCGGTCCCTCTCACCACATCATCCCCAGAACCCCAGGCGCCGAGAAATCTTGCTCCATTATTGGCGCGACGAGCGGAGTTCTGCCGATACTATGACCGGTGCCGTCACTCCAATTCCCACCACCAGCGAGGAACAGACAGCCAGCTTCGACAGGAGGCGGGTAGTCGATCTCGTCGCTGTTGCGGCCCAACACGAAGCCATTGGGTTGATCCAGACCTAGCGCTTGCACGCAGATCGCTTCTTGTTGAGCGTCGATGAGGCGGTGGGGTTGGACTTGTTGTTGAGGTTGGGGTTGGTGGATGATGTTGCTGCTGCTCAGAGAAGAAGATGAAGAGACTTGCGAGAGAGTGAGTGGAGGAAGAGCTGCTTTGGGCAGGAAGGCGGTGGCGGGTAGATGTGTGGTTCGGTCGAAGTTGACTTCGTCCTCGTCGTCGCACTCGCTCTCGTCGTCGTCCTGGGCTTCGTCGTCGGCAGCTCCCACTCCACCCTGCTTCTTGTTGGGCACAGTGATCTTCATCAACCAGCCCTGCGCTTTCATCTCTTCGATAGTCGGACAACCGCCCTTCTCCGCCTGCGTAGGCGGTGCAGCGCCGACTTCGCCCCGTGGCCTCCTACCCCTCTTACTTGGGCAAAAGTGTGCTCGCTTGAGGTGAGCAGCCGCGTTATAGTAAACGTTATACTGCTTGTGATTGATACATTGCTTGCAGATTCCGAGACCCTTCTTTGGCCGGGAAACCGAGGGAGAAACCGGCGGCTGCACGCAGATCCAGACGGTTTTGATCGGGGCGTGTACATTCTCCCAGTGCCTGGTCAGCTCGTGTGGACCTCGCAGGGTGGTTTTGCAATTTGGCTCTGTGCATGCGAGAGGCTGTTTGCTTTTGTGCTGCGTGGGTAGGCGCGGAATCTGTTGTTTTTGGTTTGCGGTGGGTTTGGGGGCGGGCTTGTTGGCTGGGTCTGTGGCTTTGGGGAGGAGTGGTTGCGCGACGCCGTTGGCGATTTGTTTGAGGCGGCGGGTGGCGGCTTTTTGTTCGGGGGAGTCGGAGGAGTTGGACGAGTCGCTTGAGGTGCTTGTTTGCGAGGTGGTGCGGTGCATTTGCGTGTCTTCTATTGCGTTCGTGCTCTCGTTTGTCAAGGCTGAGTGCCATGGCATTCCGTTGCCCTCAAACTTAGTGGCAGAGGAAAGAAACTCATCAGAAGCAGAAGAAGAAGGAAAATTACTTAGAGCGAACCCACTTCCCATGTCTCTGAACAGATCATTTTGCTGATAAGCATTGGCATCAACCAAGCCTGGAGTAGCTTGTGGAGGATAGCTACTGCCTGGCTTCTCGGTCATGGCAGACTCGGAAAGCGACGAGAACTCAGCTTGCTGCTGATCGAAGGAAGAGGACGGTAGGGAAGGGGTGTAGAGGTCACCATACCCGGACGACTCAACACGCATCATACCGAAGCCTTCAGTCATAGACGTGCTTGACATACTACTACCCTGCCTACTCATGTCTTCGCCACCGTAGGATGACGAGTTGTACGACAGACAGGGTGAGAGACGATAGCTCGAGGCACTCAGCTCTAACGACATCGGCGAGCAGGGTGTCAACATGGCGGGCGATGTCGACGAGCCGATATGGTCGTTCGTCAGATGGGTAGAAAAAGACGGTGTTACCACTGCGACACTGAAGCCGCTGATGCTCTTAGCATCGGCCGGCGCTACTTGATCAGTGCTGCGTATGCGGGCAATGAATTCGGCAGGATCGAGCACAACTTCGCCGCTGCCCTGTTGTGAGGGCGTCGTCAAGATGGGCTGGAAGTTGGCGAAGTTTTCTGAATAGCCGGTGTAGCGGTTCATCGTTCGTGGTCGGGGTATTTTCGCGTCGCTCATGCTCCGGTCGCGAGTAGTGTTCGGGTGGGTTGGATGTTGCGTTGTAGACCGAGACTTCTTCATCGGAGTGGTGATGTGTTGCTGATAGTCGTGGCTGGGCTCGAGAGCTCGCTTTCGTCCAGAGGAGGCCTGCAAAGGTTAGCCCGAGATGGAGAAAAAGACAAGACCATCTCCAGTTTCAGCCGAGCCAGAAAGTCTCACATTGGATGTCGTTCTTGCGAGTGGTGTGTCGCGGTGACTTGTGGGGTTTCGTTCCGAGTAAGTCGCTAGATCCGAAGCAAGGACGGCCTCGATTTGGGCTTTGCGTTGGGACCATATTCGGTTTTGTTCGGCTTCAGGGATATTTGTCTCGAAAATGGCCTGCCTCTCGTACTGCAAGGCCAAGACGAGATGGTCGTTGTGAGAAGACATGTTGGCGCGATTGTCTTCAGTTAGTTGATAGGTCAGGTGCGGGTACTACCTGCGACGAATTGCTTGCTTTGGGTTCTGTGGCAGCGGTGAGTGGATGGAAACTCGATATCTCAACTCAGACGAGGCGAGAGGGCGTAGGCATCTTTATGGCCAGTCTTCCACGAGGCTTGCATACTCGCATTCTATCTCTTGCACTGGGCGGCCTTCGACAACGAGGCAACGCGCCATACGCGTGGGAGGCGCTCAGGCAGGCTGGCATCTTCCCGGGATCATGCGGTCTTGTGCAGTAGAGCGCGACGGGTAGATGCAGTCAGACGCACCACGAATACACAAATGGACGCCACTTAGGCAGATTGTTAGTAGACAGTGCGCCCGACGAAGGACGTGGCATAGATTGAGGCGGCGAATCGGCAGCCCGCTCCATCACAAAGCCTTGGCACGCTTGGAGATGGACATGTTTGACATCCTTCCTCTCTCAGCCCATCTCCCCATCTACGCCATCGTACCACCCTCACATGTACATGTACTTCAGTCCTCAGGACTTTGATATGCACGTAACCATATCCATTCGAAAAACCCGGGGTGTAGGGACCCACCAAGCGAGGCCGCCCGCCCTCCTTCACACCACTAACAAGCCGTGCCAGCACTCAGCCGCTACCGACATCTCTCACCATCTAGATCCATCGCGTGTGCTGAGCTGACGAGTTGCGCTGGCAGTTGCGGCCTTGGGTGCCTTTTTCGTAACATAATACACGGCCCGGGTCGCGTACGCAAGTCTCCAAGCAAAAGTCACACCAACGAAAGTCGCATGCACTCAGCAACAGATCAGTCGCAAGATCTACGTGCTGGCAACCCTAAGTCGTTACACTGAGGCAAGCCACACTGTTGGAGACCTTCCGTGGTACTCGTTCTTACGAATTCCGAAAGCGTGATAGTCACGTGAATCCTCACATCGGCTACCTACGCGACAGAAGGTGTTATTATTTTGAGAAATGTTCATTACACGTTAGCTGCACTTCCATACTGACCCTTCCCTCAAACTGATCAATCGAAGGCAATCACTCCAACTCCCCCAGCAATCACAACATCGTAGTGGCAGTCGCAACGAACCGCCGCATCTTTGCCACTGGATTCCGACTTTCCTTCCCAAACCCGCGATCCAAACCATGCCTCTTCTGCTTCACCGCCGGAACCGTCCATGAAGCACCGGCATCCGTCTCC
Organism: Cladosporium phlei; assembly: GCA_003614995.1. Classification (NCBI taxonomy): domain Eukaryota; kingdom Fungi; phylum Ascomycota; class Dothideomycetes; order Cladosporiales; family Cladosporiaceae; genus Cladosporium; species Cladosporium phlei. Next base: position 49,884 of record QZFA01000074.1, on the reverse strand, counting down.
TCAAGATCATCATCACTCCAATCCATTCCGCCTGCATCTCCCTCTGGACTCAACTCTTCCACCCAGTCTCCCTCTTCATGACTTGCCTCCATCACCGAGTCCAGCATGCTTGGCTCGGGTGCTGGTAGAAGCGGGAGCATACTAGTCTTGCGATCACTCACGACCGGACTCACAGGGTCTGAGATCCGTCTCGACAAGACGGGCTTGTCTTGGCGGTACGAGCTTGACCGTGAGGATGTAGAACTCCGTCCGGTGGAGTTTTGCGACAGACGCGCGATGCCGCGCGCTCGTAGTGTCTCCTCGTTTTCCACAGGCGGTACCCTAACATTGGGCTCCAGAATGATTGGCGATACCAATGGTTTCGACATGGATGCCTCCACGACGTCCTTCGCCACTAGCCTCTCAACAGGGCTCACATCACCCGCGGATTGAAATCCAGGCGGCGTAATGAATCGCTCTATTGACTGATCCAATTCGTCGACATCCATCGCGTCGTCATCGTCAAGAGTTCCGGTTTGCGCTACAGCGAGCATATCGCCCTCGACTCCAATGTCATCGAATCCGAAGTCGTCGAAGAATTCGCAAACATCGTCGACAACGGCATCATCACTCCTCCGCCGCGGTACGAACAACGCATCTTGATACACGCGATCGATCGCCTCTTGGAAGGGTTCCATGCTGGCTACGCTGTTCTTCCGCGGGAGGATCACAGGTTTTGGCAGCCGAATGGGTCCATGGATGTAGACTGACCGTTGCCATGCCGTGGCCTCAGGAGGTGTAACGGTCACGACAGAGCCGCCGCGAAGCTGGATCTGCGTTGCCACAGGCGTTGTGGTCCCCGAGGCAGGAGGCGAATTTTCTGAAAAAGACTTGTACTCCTGGATAGTCGCCAGACGGTGGGGTAGACTGTCCAATGGAGCATTCGACGGTGCGGGTGAGCTGTTGGACTTCGCATTCGTGTCCGAGACGACGGACAGTGGGATTCTTCCACTGTTCGTCCGGCCCTTGCGTACTTCGCCGAAAGGAGCATGCGATGGCTCATACAGCTCTGTTGGAGTCGGTGCGATGCTGTTCGGCGTATCTGGCAAGTCCCTGTCGATGAAACTCGGAGGTGCCGGAATCTGAGAATGGACTACATCATTTGCATCAGGGTAAAAGTCAGACGTCTGAAGCATGGCCAAAGTTGCGCCATTCCCCTTGCGAGGTTTTGGTGATACGATTGGAGTCCTGGGCTTCCTCTGCGCCGCCGCCAATTTGGCTGAAACTGAGATTCCTCTCCGATGAGTATGCACCTGCCGCTTGAGACCCAGCTTTGCAATCCTTTGCGACTTTCCCAAGGCCACAATCGATTTCGACGGCGACGTGACAGGGCCGTCTTTCTCGCCAGTAGCACTTGACCTCCTACTCCCAGTCCCACTTTGCGATGAAGATTTCTCCGGGCTTTTGGCCGCCTTTCTGACCTGAAGAGGCTGGATACCAGTCAGAATGGACAATTCGCTGGGCTCTGTGGCCTCGGGGAATTCTTGAGGTGGAAATGGTTGCTCACCTTGTGCCTGACCGACAGTAATCGGATGTTTCATCGCCATTCTCAGCTCTGCCATCGCCGAGCTCAGAGCCGCGTCCGAAGACATTGTCTGCTGCTTTCTCGACGTCTCCATTCTTGGAGCTGGCGAATTGATAGGATTCGAGCTTGGACGCACTGTACGTTGCTGCCGTAAAGGCGACTTCTCGGGGATTGGTGGCGGCGGGGTTGAAGGTGGCGGCGAAGCTGGGCCTGGCAACATCGGTGTGCTCGAATGCATTGGCGGACTGGGCATCGGTGGACTAGGTATAGGTGGTGGTCGTGGACTGCCTGTATTCACAGTCGCCATCATCGGATATGAACCCGGCACCGACGGAGGCGTCTGGAACGGCGGCGGAGTCGCCGGACTCGAGCTGGCGCTGCGGAACGAACTCCCAGCAAACGACTCGGGCGTGAGAGCGCGAGAGAAAGCATCCGACATCGCAGCAGACAGCTGCGGGCTCAAGAACATCTCGCCTGAAGGCCTGGCCGGCCTCTTCGGAGGCATCGCCTTGTCTCTCCGCCCCGCAGGCGACTGCGGCTCCTCGATAATCGACTCGACAAAACTGCCCGCATCGCTCCTCAAACTAGGCGGTCCGGGTGGCGGTGGAGGAGGCGGAGGCAACAACGTCGCGGGCAAACTAATCCCACTGCCGCCGTCTTGAATCGACTTGCTCTTCTTGCTCCCGAGCTTGGGTTTCTTGAACTTCCACGTTTCTTTATCCGCCTCGCGGATTTCTTCTACGCCGCCATTGCTGCTGGTGAAGCGGCCTGTTTTCTTCGGTTTGGGGGTTTGCGGGCTTGAGGTCGTTGAGTCTGAGGTTTTGGTGAGGTTTAAGTCGGTGCTGCTGCTGATGCTTGATCTGCCTGTGCCGCCGCTCGCACGCCTGGCCTGTAGCTCTGCGCGTTTGGCTTGGATCTCGGCGCGCGAGAGGGTGGCGGCTGGTGGTGGGGCGAACATGACTTATTATATCTCTCCGACCGAAGGAAGTAAGGGATGACGGTTTTCAATACGCCAAGATTGGCAGACAGGTGTAAATTGGAGAAGAAGAGCCGGCGTTCTTTTCCTTCGCTCGTGCAACACAAGAGGACATGACACGCAGGTCCTATTGATGGCGCGAAGAAGATGCAAGCGATATCCTGCTTTTGGGTTCCCTGCTCTTCTTTCTTCTTTCTTTGTGTTCAGCGTGGCTTCGCACGGCTGAGAGCGGAAAGCTGAGGTGCTGTGGGTACGATGCTTCGAGCACAAAGAAAAGTGGATGTGGGCTCTGCTTTTGGCTGGGGCTTGTGATACACGTGCGCGACCTCGAGTTTGTTCGTCTAGTGTGACGGTGGTCTAGATCTTGGTAGGGTGATGTTCTCTACCTATATAATGTTCAATGCGCGGGTCAATGGACTGTAAGTCACGACAGTTCATCGATGTAGTGAATGGCTCGTGATTGCTTAGCTGCGTTCACTTTTGATCATTTACTATACATGTTGCAGAACACCATACGAATCTCGCGGTGCGTCTCTCATCGCAGAGACCTTGGACAATTGCGCCTTGCCGCTTCGGCTCCCTCGAGCAATGCCAATGACTCGTAACGGCAAGACGTACTCGCGAACGCCTTTCAAGGAAACGAACAGCAGTGCTTCTGCCGGCAGACGCTGCAATAACGATAGGTTGCGTCGTCCGAAGGTTTGGTGATTGTTGACTCTCCTTCTGCGCCGTGTAGGACCAGCGTCTCGGTGACAGATAGCTCTATTGTCGTCGTCCGGGTTTCAGTCTCGGTCCGGGTCTGCCAAGCTGTCGGGATATGAGTGATAATCGCTGTGCCCTGACTTTCACTTTCGAAATCAAGGCGGTTGTTTTCGCTCTTGAGAGCTGCCAATGCACCCTCAGAATTGTCCATTCGCTCCACGTTGCTGCTCAGCACAATGCTGGAGCTCTGCTGTCCTGCGCTTTGGAGTTCCAAGCTCTGGATATCTGAGTTGTGCTCTTTATCGAAAATCAACCACTCGTCCGAGGGTACGTAGTGGCTGTTGCTGCGGTCGTAGTACCGATTCTCCGGCCGTGCTCTGATCACCCAGCCTGGAACGGTATATGGTCGGACCTCGGGCTTCCCAGTGGACAGAGAGTCTGTATCAGCAGGCGGGCCATAGAGTAGGATGAACACGGCGGCGACAGGAATTCCCCAGCCGAGAAGAGTACCGAGGCCGGCACGTGCAGCGCGCAGTCGCTGTCGAGTGGCGTTTGCGCGGTGGCTGTGACTAGCCGCATCGTACTGCAGGCTCATCCTTTTGATTGCGGATGTAGACTCTCCCAGAGGGCCGACAACGCTCCCATTCCAGAAACGGCAAGAGAAAGAGGATACGGCGGTTTTGCATGCGAGGACGAGGAGGATTATTATTGAGAGAATGGTGAGAACGAGGCGTATGAGGTCGAGGGCGAAGCGTTGGAGGATGGCGCCGGTGGTGCTGACGTAGGGCGATCTCGCGATGTGGAAAAAGTGGTGAATGTACTCAAACTCGTGCCCGATGTAGTGCGCTCCTGAGTATATAACGGCGGCGAGGGCGAGGATTATCACGAGCCAGTCGGTTTCTGCTGCAGTGCGGCCATCGGCACATGGGTCATTTGGTACCCGCATGGCTTGCGTTTGCGTTTGCGTTTGCGGGCTGCACTGTATAGACAGCTGCCTGCAGATGATCATGATGCTCCTGAAAAGTTTTTTGTTGGTGATAACGTGGTTTCTTTGATGAAAGTGCTTGACGTCTTTGTTGGGAAGGAGCGAAGCCGAAACCGGAGAGAAGTTTCAAAAATGTGTTTTTTCTTTGTGAGGATTACTTACAACTGCTTGGTTAGATAAGACGCGCTGTATGGTGTCCTCGAAAGGCAAAGAATTGCCCCCGACTACACTCTTCGAAGTTGACGTGCAGAATTAGGCCTCAGACCGTGATCCACCGACCAGACCCTCCCGTTCCTCTTCTGATGTGTCTGTCTCTTTGGGCTCTTCATCCTCCACGCCTCGCCATCCAGTCCCTGCCTGAATCAAGACCATCAACGCAGCTAGCCCGGCGCCGCTGAGAAATAGCATCTTTAATGCTTCTTCATAGCCCTGCACGGCAACTTCCCTTTGCACTCCATCCAGGCTGCCAACGAGAGCCGGTGATCCCAGCAGCTGCACTACCAATTCCTCATTCTTGATACCGCGCTCGGCGAACTGCCGTGTCAGCGAGTTGTACAGCGTACGCGAAAACATGCCGCCTCCAATCGCCGAGCCAAAGGATCCAGAAAAGCCTCTGAACGTTGCCAACAGACTCGTAGCGACGTAATGTGTGCTTTTGGGCGTGAGATGCAGCAGGTGCGCCAGATTGTAGTTCAATGCTGCACCGGTCAAGCCACCGGAGACCAAGATGTCGAGCACGTATAGCCACTTGTTGGAGTCATGTGTGGACAGATATGCAAGTAGCACCATCGTGAACGGGAATGCGGCGTAAACAACAAGCGTGGGCACGTAGAAGGACCCTGAGCGTCTGATGTGCAAGCCACCAACGAGGAGACCACCAAGCGCAAAGCCAGCATTCGTAGGGATTAAAATCGCGCCGGCGCTAGCAGGTGACCAGCTGCGCACTGCAATTGCATAAGTTGGTGTGTAGAACAGAACGGCCCAACGTGCCATCATGTATCCGACTGTGGCCAGGCAAGTGAGGAGTAGACCGCGAGATCTGAGCAGTGAGAGAGGGATGATCGGATCGCTGGCGATATAGACCTCGTTCAAGACAAAAGCCGCAAAGACGAAAGGTGACATGATAAGAGGTGGCAACGGAATGTGTCGCGGGGCTCCTAGGCTGTAGAGTACCAGAACGATCGAGGCAGTCAACGATATAGCGCCGACATAATCGAGCTTGGCGAGACGACTCAGAGTCGGCACTTTGCTGTCATCCTGATCTCCAGTGGTGAATGTTGAAGGGAGACTCAAGAGAAGGCCTGCGCCTCCCAGCAGCGCGATAGGCGCTTGACCAATAAACAACCAGCGCCAACCTACGACAGGAAGAAGAGCACCCGCCGCTGTTGCGCCGACGGCAACACCGATCGTGAATCCAGTATTGAGAAGGCCAATGGCGAGACCACGTTGTTTGGCGCTTGTGAGCTCGAGGACAATGATGATCGAAACTGTGAAGATTCCCGAAGCACCAATACCCGTGAATACTCTGCCAATGATGAAGCCAGTAAAATCATTCGCAAGACCAGATGTAATTACTCCGATGGCGAGCAAGACAGTCGAGGCAAAGATCGTAATGCGTGGCGTGAACACCGCTGCCAGCTTGCCATTGAGTGGCCCAAGAGCACTCATTGCAATCAGATAGGCAGACGTGAACCATGATGTCTTTTCGAAGGCGTCTAGATCTCCGGCTATAGCGGACTGAGTGGTGGTCAAGATGGAGATGTTGGTGGATTGCAAGAAGATAAGACTTCCAAGGGCTATTGCTGAGAAGATTGCTCGCAGAGTTGTGATGGATTGCGAGACTTCATGGTCCTTGTGACGCCTTTCGGTCGGTCCTTCGAGATCCCTATTACGTTCGCCGGTGGGCGGTTGTACGAAGATCAAGGGCGTTCTCTCATCGTCGTCAATCGCGCGGCTGTCTTTTTGAGGTCGAGGCATCGAAGGTCTACTTTAACCAGGAGAATGGAAGGGGGGTTTGTGACAAGATTGTATGGATCCTATCGCAGGACTGAGGATTTGGTGCAGATAAGAATATATTCTGATGATGGCAGGAGAAGACGATTACAAATCGCCAATGGAAGACGCGGAAGGCGTGGTAGAGGTTGAGTCTAACTTCATTAAGCGCAAAGCTTCCTCCTCGTGGTGTGACGTAGGTGCCAACCTCCCGGATTACCTAAACGTCTGCCATGTTTCCCATGACAACTGAACCATCCGTCTGTCAAACACTTCCACCACTACCTCAAGATTCTCGGCTCGCTACTTGGCACGAGTTGTTCAAGAAAGCGGTGAACACGCTCTTAGTAAGGTATGACAGTGCACGAAAGTTCGCCATGATACGCGGCGGTCGAGGTCAGCCTTCCCGAGGCGGATACAACAGCCGCTACAGCTCTCGCGGTCGTGGCTATGGCGGCGTAGGCAGAGGTGCTCCAAGGTCTACGGAACTGAAAGGCGTCTTCGCCGACGGGATATGGCACTGCGAATGCAAGCCTCGCCTCCCAGCCGAACATTTCAAGGTGAAGAAAGAAACTAAAAACAAAGGCCGCTGGTTCTACACCTGCCAGAACCAAGCAGAGAAGAGTTGCGGCTTCTTCCTTTGGGATGAAGATGCAAAGCTCCGAGAAGAGGGCTCAGTATTGAACAACAGCAGGTCGGAGCCTCAGCACAGGCATGTCTCAAATGCTCAGGATGGATGGGATGCGGGCAGAACGCGGAGGGGGATCTTCGCAAACATTGATCCTATGGCGACAGAGGCGACGTACACGTCGATCAAAGATGAAGATGCAACGACAGACGAGGGAAGTCCTCCTCCCGCATACTCGTCGCAGCAAACAAGCAACAAGCGCAAGGCTGAAGCTGCTGACTTGAACGATAACGACGACGACGACTATGACGATGAACTACTGCCATGGCCTCTTACCGGCGAAGAAGAGCAAGATCTTGTTGCCTCTGCCGACAACATCATGCCACCACCCGAGACGCCACGCAAAGCTATGAAGACTGGCATCTACGCAACTCCCGCGACCACAGTGCAGAAGAAACGTACACTACCCTGGCTGCAAGAGTCAGCCGGGCCAACTACCGCGCCAACAACACCCTCAATGTTCAGCGACCGACACACGGAATACACAGACTCGCCTTCTAAGCCTCCTACCAAAGTTCTTCCCCCTATTCATGAGCAGGCGTACGGACCAACGCCGACTTTGCGGGCTTCAACACACGAATTGCAGGCCAAGTCGCCATCTCCACCGAATCGATACAGAGACGCTCTGGCGAACCCGGCCGACAGCTCTAGCTCATTGGCGAATGAGGCACTCGCCACCCTAGCCGGGACTTCCATTCCACCGTCCGTTCTCAGCAATTTGCGCGGAATTCTGAGCAAGCATGATCTCAAGACGCAAGGCATCGTCAAAGGCAGAGACATCTCACGGCTGGCTTTGAAAGCGAAGGAAGCCAAGATTGTGGAGTTGCAGGCAAGGATCGCAAGCTTGGAGGCCGAGAAGGAGGTTGACAGAAGTGTGATCAGGGGTCCAAGATGGGAGGGCGAGACTGGTTCACGTGGTGCAATGGGAGAGGAGTGAGTGGATCTGCTTGATTGCAGCATTTTTTGTGAGTCTTCTTGCATGAGTAACGATTGAGATACCCGCGAGTTTTGGAGTTATGGTGTTCTAGTGCGCTCTATTCAAGCATTCAACTTCAGTTCGTGGTAAAGCTTGTTGATCTACAAGGCGGTATCAACGACTTGCGCATGCTGTTTCACGCTCTTTGCCAGTGAGAGAGCAATCTCCTGATGCTATCCTCTCATTGGAACAAGCTCTAGCAAGCGGCAGTACCAGCAGCTCTGGTATATCAAAACCATGTCGGTGCCAACGAGATTATCTATTCAACCAACCTCGGCATGTGCTCATTCGCGTTTCACTGCATCTTTTCATTGCATCTCTTAACTACATCTCTTCACTCAGAAGCTCCTTCCTGTGCTTCAGTTCTCACATGACAGCAATCGCATTGTACCTGCCTACGCTTGCGTTGTACACTAAAAAGAAATGCAGCGGCATGAAAGAACGACGTAATACCCACGCTTGTCTTGACTGCTTCCCAGACCACTAAGTCTCCGCGGCCGCACTGCACTTGCCGACTGGTCCAGTCCACGCGCCTTCTGCGCTCTTGACTTATGCACACAACCGACCACCGTTTCGACATTTCAACACCCTACCATCCCACCATTCCGCCAGCCCACCAGACTGTGCCCGCGATGGAAGTCCAAGGCGCCTTCCTCGACAAGCTCTCACCGGAAACCCGTCTATCGATCTACAGCCATGTCTTCGGCACAAGCCTGGTAATCAAACCTAGCAGCAGCGACACGGCTCTCGGAACGAAAAAGCATCCCCCTGAGGACACTGTCTATCTGCAAGAGACAGACTCAAATATTGAGGCGAGCATACTTGCCACCAGCAAATCCATCTACAATGAAGCGCCTCCAGTCCTCTACAAGGACAAGATCATCCGGGGTATCACGCGCGATTTTACCCGACTGCTTGACATCGCCGACTTCACTGAGCATGCTCGACACATCGAGATTGCGGACTGCATCTCCTCATACCAAGATGACGACTTTCACGCCGCTTTATGCCGCCTACAAAACCTGCCCAGGATCCGTTCTCTGACCATCCTCAGTGACTGCTTGTATCTCCCTAGAGACGAAGAAACATTCACCGTCCCACAATTTTGCAAAGAGGCGGATCTCGGCGAAACCACTTGCGTCGATATCGGTTGGTACCAGCTGCACGGCAAAAATTCGAAGTTCCGGTTTGCTCACCGAAGACTGGTTCAAATGTGGCCTGATGTCAAAAGCACGCCCGAGAACTACAGTCCTCTCGAAAACCTCGAAACCATATGCAACAGGTGGGCCCCACGAGGCAATGCATACAATCTTATGGTCTGGTACTCGCAGACATCTCTGCGCTGTTGGGTCACTTTACTCGAAGAGACCAGCAAAAACGGACGGCCCGGAAGTACTGACGACCTCGAACGACACGATGTTTCAATCGAAAACACACTCCCATCGGACAAAATTTGGGGTGAGATTGTCCACGAGTTCGAGAAGTCCATACATGTGCCCTATATGGAGGACTGGGATCCCAAAAGCGACGTCGAATGGACCAGGAATGTTTTTGTAAATGACATCCGTCGGCTCTCGCCCGAGCATGGCCACCTTACGCTCTACCGGTTCACAGAACTTTTTCTCTTTCAACATCACTACCTACTTTGCGCAGTACGAGGGAAACAATGCCCCGGGACGACGCCCTCAGAGAGCCAACTGGGCCGAAACCGACGGATGCATGTCGACGATCGAGTTCAAGATGATGCACCAAAACATCGCCAGGACCGGCCTACCCGACTCGCACTACATTGTCGATCCAGTGCGACCTGGTGCGATTGATGACATCGACAAAGCTGAGTGTTGGATTTATGACTACCGTGATCTGTACCGAGGGATCTTGCCCTGCGATTCTCGTAGCGAGATCAAGCGCCTTGGGGACTTGGAAAGGAAACAGCTTGCGTATCTGACCTTTGCGTTGGCTGGCTTTGACCCTGGGAGCGCGAGCTATGACGACGAGTACTTCCCAGACCTCTACAAGTGGTCCGCAGGCTTGCTCAGGCGCTACATCAGGACATCAGGGCACGTCCAGCCGTCGGAGGCTGCCGTGCTAGATAATGCGAGTCTAGAGGACCTTCGCATCATTGTGAGTGCGACTCTCTCGGTTCTGGCGGCGGAAGAAAAGCCCGAGTTTCTGCGACTGGCGCCTGCAATGTGCACATTCGCGCCCGAAGATTTCGACGATGACTTGTACGAGCCATTTGCGTGGCTGTATGGCGCATTGCTCGCGGATGGTTGTCGTGCGCACTTCCACCTTACGTGCATCATCAACCTTGCTGCGGACTGGAGACCACATCTAGAAGTGGAAACTGATTGATTGTGAGCCCGGTATGTAGACTTGGAGTCTTCTTGAAGGGCAAAGGCAAGCGCTTGAAGGCTAGAACTCTGTGCTTCTTCATGTGATGAGCAAAATGCTACGCTTCAAAAATACTCGAGTCAATTCTATACATCTATACACCCAGCTTCGCAAGCAAGCGGTCCTCCACACCCTCCAAAATATACCTGTGGTCAATGACCTCCAAGTTCTCGCCCTCGGCAAGGAAGATCTTCTCGGGGTCTTCGGCACCGCCCATAGGGTTGGCACCCATCTGCGCCTGCTGCATCTGCTGGCTCATCTGGTTCGCGGCATTTTTGCTGCCCAGGATGAAGTTGTACACGGGCTGCAGACCGAAAAGCGTCAGGAAGTACCAGGAGAGCGATGAGACCCATCTCACGTCCAAGTCGCGCGTGCCGACACCGGCTTGCAGCATTTGCTTGAACTGAGGGGTGAGCGGGAAGGGCAGTTTCACTGGGGGATGTATGTTAGTAATGAATTGAAATAGAGACGAAAGGAGGAGCAATCGTACTAATCACATATCCGCTGAAGAAAGCATTGATCCAACCCATGATCAAACTCTGCGGCACCATCATAGCCACGTTGCCTTTCATCATGCCCATCATGCCCTCCATCATCGCCGGGTCGCTCATGGGGTTCGGCTTAGGCTTGTTCTTCGCATCCGGATCGGCCAGGAACCTGCCGTCCTTGGTGCCATCAAGGAAAGCTTCCTTGCGGCGCTCGAAAGCGGCTTTGGGGACTTGCTGGTAGTTGTTGCGGAGGTTCTGGGCGCGGCCGAGAGAGCGTTGTTCGCGGATTTTGGCTAGGAGCTGGCGCTTCGGGGTCGATTGGAGGAGAGTGCTGAGGTAGTGGCGCAGGATACCGGTCAGGATCATGACAATCGTGATTGGGAGGAGGATCCAATAGCTGGGTTTGGGGTCAGTCCTGGGGTTTCGAGGTGATTGTCGTGGTAGGGTGTACGTACAAGAGCGCAGGATCGCGATGGATCTGCTGCTCTACCGGGCCGGCCATGTTTGAGGTGTGCAGAGGATATGCCTTGCAAGCAGTGTATTGTCTGTCGTCTAGATAGGTTTAATCGTCGTGTTCTCGTTGTCCAACTTCACATGCAGCTCCGCCGTGAGCCGAGAATCCCCCGATTTGCTTAGCTGTCCTTGAGCTCGACAGCGAATGTTGATGTCGAGGTCATTTACACACACTGCAGGCGCACCACATCCAGCACTGAACAATTAACTCAAAAGTCTCAGTTGTAGACACATCGATCATGGCCGACACCAAAATCTCGCCCTACTCCTTACCGGATCTCAAGAACACAACCGACGATGCGCTGGGCAACTACCTCCGAGGAATTGGCTTCAAGCAAGACAACAGCAAGACCGATGTGAAGCTGGCCGTCGGCTACCTGGCAGTAATCATTGCGGGAGCAACATTCGTGGCAGACTACAAGCTCGGCTGGGAAGCGACCAAAGGCTGGACTGCTGTAGCAGTCGCCGCATATGCTGTGTTGAACGGCGTGTTCACATACTGGCTGTGGTTTGTCGAGAAGGGGATCATTTTTGAGGGAATCAAAGACGGCAAGAAGGTGCGTTCCAACTCTGCTCCTACATTCGGAAACGACTTTAGCTAACAAATCGCGTTCATAAGATCTCCCTCCTCTCCAAGGTCAACAAGAACGAGCCAACCTACTACCTCGATGTCACCACCACCTCGCCATCTTCCACACCGACTACCAGACAAATTCGCACCCCTTTCACCACATGGTTCACCGCAGACGGCTACTTCGTAGCCAAGCCCTTCCAACAATGGCTCGCGCGCAGCGTGGAAACAATAGGAGATGTGGACCCGAAAAACGCTGGTCACGACGAACGCGATGAGCTCGCCGCGCCTGGGGTTCCCACGAACAATGTAGTCTCGGCGTCTCTTGGAGAGACCCAAGCTACAGGAATTGAGGGCTCATCCAATAGCACAAAGAAGACCAAGAGGAGAGCATGAGCGAATGAGCTAGTATTTGTCCGCAATGGAAAAAAGCTATGAACTCCTTGCAAATGATCCCGATGATTCTCCGCTGTCCACAAAAATTACCGGCAAAACGTACGTTACACCAGTCGACCAAACACATAACACAACACTGCCTGAGCATCTTGGCGTCTCCGCCACTTGACTCAGATATTGGCCTTGCTCTACAAACCTGGGAGCCAACCCATCATCCCTCACCGCGGTTCCACCTGCGAGTATGATCCACTAGCCATGCAAATGTCCCTTCCTCAAACTACCACGAGGCCGAACCCCACGGTCGTGCTAATGGCGGCATATATCACAGTAATGGCAAGGGTAGGGAAATGATTAACGAGCAGAACTGTGCTCATGCTCACGAAAACTTATCTAAGTCGTACGAAAGATGGCGAACTTAAATCGCAAGAAAATACTATGCATCGAACCGAGTGATACGGCGTTTGATTTGAGGTCATTGTGATCGGTCGTATCATTGAAGACAGAACAAGCCTAGTGCTGGTGAGTATCATTATTATCCCGACAGGTTCTTCGAGTCCCGAACGCTCATTCTCTTGATAGACAAAAGAAAAATCTTACTGCTCTTGGGGAATCATCACATTCACTTCTCGTGGTCGTACGGTCCGCCCACAGTAGACTCGGACATCTCGCGCTGCGACTTTGCGTTCCGGTGGTGGTCGTACTTGTCCTTGGCCTCGTGGAATAGCGCAGTGATGAAGTGCAGGATGCTGTATCTCATGTCAGAACAACCCACATGCGGAAGTAAGCAAGCAAAAGTAAAACTCACGTGCTAATGATAGCAGTGATGAAAGTCCCCCACGGCAGACTACAATTCGCCTTCCTCGGTACAATCTGACTCGCAGGTCCAAGTCCAGTCCCATCTTCTTTGCGACACGGTCCACTGGAACCACCGTTCGGCCTCGTGAGGACCGCAACAGCGATGAAAGCGCCGACGAAGCAAAGGTCCAAGAACATCAACGACCAGCGGATCAGTTTGGGTTTGTGCTCCAGGAAGCAGCTGAGCAGCATGGCGATGAGGGTGTAGAGGATCGCGGCGGCGAGGATGCCGACGACGGCGCCATTGGAGGCTGTGAGACGGCCGCGGCCTTCGGTGGGATCTCGCTGGACGATTTTGACGAGGCGGGAGGCGAAGAGGCCGATGGAGATTACAGGCGAGACGAATTGGATGAATCTCAGGATTCTTTGGAACCATAGGTTGGCTCTGGATTCGCGGAAGCGAGAGTAGGCGCCCTTGATGCCCATGGTGGATGGTTAGGGTTGGCTTGATTTGGTAGGGTTGCTTCGAAACTGGATGTCAGTGAGGAAGGGGTGATTGCTGGGAGATATTTGTAGACGACAGGAAGCGGAGTGCAGGAGCGATGACGAAGGCGTACTACGTGACTGCCGTCGTGCAACTACAAGCAACCGGCCTGGTACTCATAAACTGCGTATTCTCTCTCTTGTGACGGGTTGATGAGCACGCCCAGGACGTGGGAAGGGTCGAAAACAAGTGCAGAACCATGACCTGCATTGCCTCAGCCGTGCGAAGGTGGATCAATTGGATGCCAACAGTACCAAACATGCGGACTGTTAGTAGTTGAAAAACGTCGACTGTGGATACTGAGCCGCTAGAAGGTCCTCGACTTGCTACAGACCGCGTGCGACATGTAGCTCTTTGGTTCGTTCGGTGTTGGGAAAGTAGCCCTGGATGTTGGCAACTCATCTGCTCCCCCTGCCAGTACACAGAATCACCCAGCGTGAGCCACATTCCCAGCTGAATCTGCCAGCTCCGCTATGCTCGAGCCCGACAATTGGGGATCAAGTGCTTAGAACTTCCAAGTCGAAAGTGATGACGGTGCAGCGGGTGGAGATAGACGTGAGGTTCAAAGATCAGCAACACGCGGGAAGGCTGAATGTAGATCAAGCGATGTCTCAGATCAAACTAGCAGAAAGGCTACCGCCACCTACCAGATGACTGCCAGCCGCATCCCACGATCCCACGATGCATTGAACTCTGTTTGCTTTTTCCGGGGTCAACCATCAACTCCAAAGGCATGGCGTGGAAGGATACCACCACAAAATGCAAACGACTAGGATTGAATGCATCAAGCGCCAAAACGAAGCAACGAAAACGACTCGCAACTCACAATCACAATCCAAAGCTTTCCGTTGTGCAGTAGGTACGTACATACCCAGTATTCCGTCACCTCGCAGGGTCTGTCTGCTTTCCAAAGTCCATTAGGAACACATGTAGGTTTGATCCAAGCAAGAATAGGGGAGACACCGCAGTCCTGCAGGGCGCGCCCTCTTTTCTCTTTTTCCATATTGCCCCATTCGGTTTCAGTGTCTTTTCCGCCTGGCCATTATGATACACTGTCATCCTCATCCATTCATGAGAAAAGTCCTCCTCAACCCCGACCCTTCCCAGCCCCAGCCGAAGCAGCAGCGCTCCGCGTAGTCCTCCTACGCGTTGTCCTAGGCTCCGGGTCATCCGCGGGCGTCTCAGAACGACTGGAAGCAGGAGTCGCGCGTCTGCGTTTGGCAGGCGGCTTCGCGCTACTCGTTGATGCTGTTGATGTCGCGATCTCAGGTACTGAAGGCTCGTCGAGGGAGGGAGCTCTGCGTTTGCGAGAAGGTCGGGTGGAAGATGATGCTGCTGCTGCTGCTATTGTGGGTGGTAGAGGGCTTGGGACGACGGTAGGTGATGTGCGAGTTGCTAGGGGTGATTCGTGTAATGCGGTTGTTTCGGAGGGGTTTGATCGGGTGCGAGAGGTGGTAGTTGCCTTGCTGGTAGGGTTCGATGCGCTGGCGCTGCTTGTTGCTTTTGAAATTTTTTGCGATCTCTCGCTGATGGGATTCGCTTTTGCCTTTTTCGTCGGTCGTGAATTGATTTCGTTATCGTCATCCTCGCTTTCGCCTTCGCTCTTGTGTTCGTCGTCTCCTTCTGCGCCGCACAGCTGAACGCCCTGTCCTGCTAAGAAGCCTTCGAAGGCTTTTCCACCTCCACCTTCTTGCCCAAGCAAAAGACTTGCCAGACCGCCGACCGCATCCTCACTGTCTCCGTCGCCCGACATCATTTTGGCTATCACATCCTTAAACATGGATTCGTCGACATCTCCCAGTCCGCTGTTCGCAAGCTTCTGGCGCAAGACCTGCATCACAAGATCCTGGTCCAGTCCTGCTGCGCTCTCTTCCTCTCCGTCCTCTTCTCCATCCTCATCGTCGTCGTCTTCCCATTCGCCGTTCTCACCCATCTCCATCTCATCCCCGTCTTCTCGCTCCGCGGACCCATTCTCGTCCTCTTCATCATCATCCTCCTCATCAACCACCTCTTCTGCAGCCCTCCGCATCTCAGCAGGCATCTCCCTCCGTTTCAGAACCTGCGATCCTCTCTCAGGAAACCTCTCCTTCCAATCCGGCAGCAGCGCAAACTTTCCCTCACCCTGTCCAACCACAGGCGGCAAAGGCGCCAACCTCCTCTCAAACGGCACATACAGGACATTATCCCTGACCTCTTGAACATCGCCGCGGGCATCCATCCGCCTCTTCTTGACCATTCTAGCTTCTGTGTCTTCTTCCTCCCCACTCTTCCTCTTCTCGCAGAGGCCCGCCTCGCCCAAATGTTTTATCCGCGCATCCCAATAGCTGTCACTGCCGTACTCGAGCTCGCCGAAATATTCGTAGACGTCGTATTCGAGGCCTTCCATGGCGATCTCATCGTAGACGCCTGTGTAGCCTGGGGAGGGGACTTGGGTTTCGGCTAGTTCGTCCTACATGAAAAGAGAAAAAGGCAAATCAGTAAAACGTGTCTCAGGGTTTCGTGGCCTTTCCCAGTATAATGGGAAGCGCTCATGCGTTCGTGCGACTACAGACCCAAACCACGCGACTCATCCGAAACCGGGAAGCGTGCGACACATGCAGGCTGCCGGAACCTGGGAGCCGGTTTTCGGGGGATGAGAAGAGCAGGCGGGTGGGTTGAAGCTGGAAGGCCGGAAAGAGGGAACTTACAGCGATAGCGTAGTCGTCTTCAACATACAAGTAGTCGTCATCGTCGTAGTAGAAAGCGTCGTCGTCGCCGTAGTCTTCGTCGGCCATCTTTGCTGTTTCTGAGTGTGTTGTAGTTGCTGTTGGAGCCCGCAGTGCTGGAAAAAGAATACCAGGCTCACGCAATCTGGCGGTATAGCTGAGTTGTTGCGCTTGTAAAGCTCGTGAAGGAGATGACGGAGAACCAGAGAGAGAGAAAGTGTTATGCAAGGAATGAGTCGTAGCCTGTGTAGTTTGTTTCCAGAAAGGCAAAGCAAAAGTTGAAGCTCAAGCAAGCATGCGATATCTGTGAAGAGAATGGTCGGTCGGAAGAACGGGGCGCTTGCTTGCAGGCAGGCAACTCCAAGGCTGCAACAGACTCGAACTTGACCTGTTCTCTCGCTTCTGTCGTCAGCGCGCGTCGCGAACGGAGACCCTGGGAAGCTCTTTCTCGTGTGCCGCGGCTGAACCTTAAATAAAAAGAGGAGAACGAGCGCCGCCGCCACGTGAATCGGATCGATCGGCAGGGTTGTTGACCTCACTTGCAAAAGTCCAAGTCTACATAACCTATGGGAAGTCGGTTCGATCTTCTAGCGATCGGTGAGATGTTCAACTCTGAGGGGGAAAGTGACTTTCCAATCGAAGTTACGAATACAGTATACACATATACATATACGTACACACACCCACGTCGAAGAAGCTGACACTTCTCAGCCTGCCAGCGCATGCTCGCAGGCAAGTATAGTGAGGTGTTCGCATGTACTCCCTTAGCAGCAGCTACTATACCCAGCGGGAGAAGCTCCAGCCATAACACCAGGCGAGAGTTGACCAGTAAGAGTGACCACTTGGATGAACAGACATTGAACTCTCACAGCAAAGGTACAGTACTCACCCACCTCCTCTCTCTGTTGTACCCAGAGGCGAAGATCAACCGGATCAACCGGATCAAACCATGAAAGAGAGGAGAGAGAGAGAGAGAGGTAACAGTATAAACCAAGAAATATCAATCGCTGCGTTATAATCGTTATCAACAATGCCCGTCCCGTGTACACACATCATTCCATTCCTTCCCTCCAAAAAGAAGAAGGAACAAGAAAAAGAAAAGGGAATAATCGTCCAACAAACCGCAAGCTATGACAGCTTCCCCCAGGAAAGGTTATGAGCGAACCACGAGAGGGAGGGAGTGAGGGAATTCAAGAAGTCAGCAGTGACAAGCCAGCTCCTTCCCTTGCCCCCCGTCTTCCCCGTGCAAACTCGCATATACATCCCAGCGAAAGCAAGAAAAAGAATCCAAACCGCTCAAATATCAAAACGCTCATGAAGGTTCACCGTGAAGTGCTTTCCTTCTCTCTTTACCCCTTCTTTCTTCTCCTTCCTCCTTCTCATCGAATGCCTAGAAAGTCTCGCTCTGGAAACTCTCGTTGCTAGCCTTGCTTCCACGCACCGGCTTTCTCCTCACCGTACCGTTAGCAGCAGCCTGCTGTTGAGTCGGGCTAGGACCGGGGCTCTTAGCGCCCATGGGGCGGGGCCCCGTGAGGGAGTTGTTGCCGCGAGCACCGCGGACGTTAACCATGCGGGCAGACGCGAGCTTAGGGGTTGTTGGCTCGGGGGAGATCTGTAGTGACACGGATTAGCTTTTGATTCCATGATTAAGGCTGCTTTCAGGTAAAACTTACGTGTCCGCTGTCCGTCTCCAGCGAGTATCGCACTTCCTGGATCGGCTCGAGCAGATGTCCCGAGCCAAGCGGCGAGGAATAGTACATGCCCGCGCCACCGCCGCCAGAGTGGGTGTTGTAGTTGCGCGCAAAGCCGCTGTTGCTGTACTTTGGCTCCCAGTTGTCATCCTCGTCCTCGTCGTCGTAGCGGTCATATGTGACCTTGGGAGGCGCCTGCTGTTGTTGAGCTGGCACCGGCTTACGCTGCTGGGCTGGTGCAACGTCGGGCTTCCCCTTGATGGAGACAGGAGAGCTGGTGGGATCCGTTGTCGGCAGGCGGTTCCTGTTCAGGGCGCCGGCTCCAGCAGAGCCCCAATTGGCAGGGTCGAAATCCGACACTGTCTGCTGGCTGAGAGTGCTGCTCGTCAGACCGTCATCGATGATCTGAGCATGTGCTTGGTCTTCGAGGGTGTTTTGGTGACGGGAGGTAGGACCCTGGCGCGGTTGCGGGTGCTGCAAGAGCAGCGAGTTGCGATGAGCTTGATACTTGGGGTCGTCAAACTCGGGGTCGTCGAACTCGGCAATCTGCTGCACTGGCGAGGGCTGGAACTGCTGTTGCTGCTGTTGCTGTTGAACATGCCTAGGCTGTTGTTGGCTGTAGCCGTAGTCATCGTCATCGTGGTTGTACGAGGCTTCAGAGGGGATCAGCGGTGAGGGCGTACGGGTCAGGCGGCTGCCTTGACTGCGAATGCTCCGGGTCTCCGTATTCGGGTTTTGCCCACGACCACCATTGCGGCTGCTAACGAACGAGGATTGGTCATCGTCTTCCCGAGGGATAAAGTCCTCGCTGTCGTAGCTCTGCATCGAGCTGACACGGCTGCCGCGTGAAATCGGCCGCTGGTTCCTCTGCATGTTCGGGCTCTCTGCACCAGTGAGATCGGGACCAGCAGAGCTGGTTGTGGTTTTGGACCAGCGAGAGATTTTGGGGATTGCAGCAAAGATGGAAGAACCGGTGCTCTTATGCTTTCGCTCCTTGTCCGCCGTCCTGGGCGTGAGGTCGTTGCCTTGAGAGCCAGGGGTGCCACGCTGGGGAGGCGTGTTGAAACCTCTTCCTTGCACGGGCGAAAGCAACTTCTCGTTGTTCTCGAATTGATGCTCCAGAACGTCTCGCTCGTGCGGCTGCAAGTAGCTTTCATCGTCATCGTCGATGTAACGTTCAGACCTTTCATCTTCATCGCCTTCCATCACAGTGCTGACCCGGTTGATCGATCCCGGACGGCCGTTGTAACCAGAGTGGAATTGGCTCTTGTCGCCTCTAGCATTGATGGACAAGTGGCCAGAGTGGCTTGGGGTGCTACCAGTACCTGCATTCCCCTCGGGCTCATAACCAGAGTCTGGTGCGGCACGCAACTTTTCGTACGAGTCCATGCTGTCGTTCGTTTCGTTGGTGAAAGAAGACATTGGCTGGCGCGCAGGGATCACGCCTTGATGCTTAAGATCCTCGACGTTATCAAGAATCTGCATGAGCATGTCCTCGATACGGGCAAGGTCGCTGGCGCTGGCGTTCTTATTGCCCTTCAGACCTCTGAGCGCGCGGCTAAGTACGCCCTTGCGCTTGGTCTGGACGTCTTCGGACGACGTCTGGCTTTGGCGAGGAGTACGCGGTGAGCTCAATGGTTGTGGTCGTGGGCCGCCCAGCACACGCTGGACAGTCATCTCGGCATCACGGTCGGTGTTGGCCATGATCATGCGGTCCTGGTCCTTGATGAAGTGCCTCATCTCTTCGAAGTTCTGGCGCATCTCGGTCGCGCTGCGAACCAGGCTGACAAGAATCTCGGTGTCTCTTGCGTTACGTTGAGCGTCGCGTACAGTCAGGTGATCCATGAGGGCCACGATGTCTTTTGACTGAATGTTGTCCATGCCCTTGCCGGTCGAAGCATCATAAAGCGGCGAGGCCATACCGTGTGAGCCGCCACTAACATGTCGCTGGTGCCTCGGGTCGCTCATGAAAGGATCATCGCCACCTCCAGGCCCGTTCATGGCCTTGTTGAAAGCGTCGATGTCTGCGCTGCCGTATCGAGGCTGGTCGCCCTTGGGCGTGAGAGCGCCTGCAGATCTGTCGTGTGCAGTGTCATATCCTTCGTCGCGGAGCATAGCAGGGCTGGTGGGGGTGGCGTTTCGATCAATCTCAGCATGGTGGTGACGAGTATCAGGCGTCAATTTCCCATCATCCGTGCTCACCTCCTCGCCATACTGAATGTTGTCATCGTACTCATCGTCAACTTCGACGTGAGGCTGGCGAGAGCTGTGAGCAGCTTGATCGCTTTGAGCAGTCTTCGCAATGGCGATGGCACCGGCAGCGGTTATACTGGCACCCAATGCAACTGCCGCCTTGCCACCACGTCCTTTGGAAGAGCTACTGCCTGGTCTGGCTTGCGCATTGTATTCTTGCGTAGGTGACGGCGTGTACGGCCAAGTTTGCTTTCCAGTGGGATCACCTCCGAGTGGACCTTGGATAATTGATGGATTCGTCGAAAGTTCAGACTTGGTGTCGTCGAAGTGGCCAATCTCAGGCAATGGGTCGTTCATGTCGGGGAGGCCACTAGCACCCAACTTAACAGACGAGCCGCTCTGAGGCCTATCGTGGTGCGAGCTCCTCGCATCGCTTTGACGTGGTGAACCAAATTGTTCAGGGCTGGCCGGCGCCAAATGGTTTGCCGCCTGGCCCTTGAGTGCTGCCCATCGATCTTGGCTGAATCCTGACTGGCTGAGGGTCGATCCATTGTAGGAGGCCGGTTCATCCTGCGACGTATTCCGTACGTGTTGCGCCATGCGATCGCTGTACGTACCATTGCCTTTGGCCAGGCTTTCAGTGGTCGAAGATCCCTGCATACCGCTGCTCATCGTTGAAGGGTCAACGAGAGATGCAACTGCGCTCTCCAAGCCATCGGGATGGTTGACGTAATGTGGGTTTGCGCCCACACCACGGACATCCTGAGCCGCAGACAGGCGAGTGGAGTCAGCTAGACTGTCTTGCGTAAAGGTAGAAAAGCGCTTGTCGTCCATCTGGCTGTCCTCAGTGTAGACAGAGTAGCGATTCTCGTCCTCGGGATAGGGGTTCGTCTGGTACGAGGACCTGTTGTTCGACGTTTCGAGCGAGTCGCGATGTTTGTCGTTCTCCAGATGTTGTCGCTCGTACCATTCATCTACACTCTCACTGTTCGGCGTAACGCTACCATCGCGCAGGTATGCAGGATTAGGTCTCTCGAGCGGCGTGGTAAATTCATCGCCACTGCTGTCCATGGCACGCAGGATTAACCTGTTTCGCGTGTGCTTTTCGGTAGGAGAGGGCGAGCGGAACGGCGATTCCCGACCATCACGTAGTCTGCTCACAGAAGATGGACGAGACGCTCCACTAGTCGGTCTCAGAGGCGAAGGAATCAACGGCTCTTCGTATTTGTGGCGGAGGCTCGATACGCTTTGAGCAGGGCTAGCCAGCGACGGTCGTGAGGACTTCTTGCCATAACCGTCTGCGTCGACATGCTGACGATTGCCGAAGCTGCGTGTCGTAGCTCCACCGAGTCCGGCTGCAGTGAGAGCGGCTATCCGAGCCTTGGTGGTGGATGAGTTGCTATCCGGGCTACCAAGGTTGGCGTTGTCATGGCTCATGCCTATGCCTCGTGACATGGAAGTTCTTGTCGGCGTGCGGGACGAGGATGGGGACATGTCCAACGAGCCTCTGCGAACTTCCCGCACAGGAGTCTGTACCTCCTCTGTGAGCATCGAGTCACCTGGACCTCTGCTGTCTGTCGACACGAGACTGTCGCGAGTCACTTCGGAGTCGTTAATTTTGCTTGCCATTGGCATTTGAGGAACAAGCGATTCTTTGAGGTAAGACCTCTCGTCGGTCGATTCGGTGAAGCTGGCAGACCTTTCGTGCGCACCTTTGCTCTTGGTCCTCTTCTTGCGACGCTCGTGGACGTCACCCTGCGAATCATGATGCTGGAGCGCTGCGTGTGTGAGAATTCCACCGGCGATGGCTCCAGCTGTGGCATCGCGTGTGCGGTGACTGCTCTTGCTAGACTTGACCTTGTTGCCATCCTCGTCCAGGTATCTCTCACCCTCGACGGAAAACTTGCCGGAAGACTTGCGACTGGATGACGGTCTATCCCTACTGCTAGACTTGCGTCTTTTCTTGTGTTCTGAATCGCCTCGTGAGAGAACAGTTCCTGGATCGTCGCCGTCACGGTTGAGGACTACCTTGGGCCGGCTGGCAAATTGTGGCGTGCTCGAGGATTTGCTCAGGCTTCGGCTGACGCTGCCCTTGTCGTCACTGTGAGGGATCGAGCCTCGTCTTGACTCTTCGAATGTGCGGTGGTTCCTGTCGACTTTCTGCTCGTCTTTGATGGCGTTGATCTCTGGAAGAATCATGCGCTTGATGGTGTCTTCGACCATCTCGAGAAGCCGAGGGTTGTTCGTCATCCTTGATCCTTGAGAGACGCTGGAGCCATGTGAACGTTGGCTGGCGGTGGGATTTGAAGAGAGCAGGCTGGATTCAACTCCGCTGACCTCATCGTCCAGATGGTGCGATTTAGACGACCTTCGCCTTCTGTGGCTACTTTCTTCGTAATCACGGCTAGACCTCCTTGTCTTTCCGCTTTGTTGATTTATTTTCTCCATCACTTTCTGGGTGATGCGATCTTGGCTTGCGCTCCGGCTTCGCGAGTCAGCGGGTGCTTTCAGATGTTCAGTCTCGCTTGCGGTCATGCTGCCTTCGGGCTCGTACTCGCGAGCGGTGTCGCTGTCTCCAGAACTGCCCTCAATCATGCTGTCCGGTGGCATGGACGAAACGTTGGATTCGTTGTGCGCGTACAGTAGTGAGCCGGGCGAACGGGCGCTTGATAAATCACTCACGTTGTTGAGCACTTCGACTTCCACCGGCGGCCGCGCAGAAACGTTGCTCTCAGATGAGCGAGAGATTTCTGTACCCTCCACCTCCTGCTCCTCCGGGCGCCTGCTCGAGAGGGAGATGCGGCGGGAGTACGACGGTTTGCGATCCTTTCCTATGCCGGTGATCTGCACTGCATCCTGTCCGCGGCTTCCTTTTCTTGAACTGGGAGTAACCCTGACTCTGACGCTGGGTTTGCTCTTGCTCTTGTTGGGGCCTTTGCCAGCTTCGAAGTACTCGATCAACAAGCTCGTCTGGCTCTTTTGGCGGTGGTGATGGCGGCCCTCTTTCCTGCTGGAAGGGCCGCGGTGGGTGGTGATGGTGATGGGACTGCCGTCCTCGGGGATTGTGTGACTGGTCTTGGTAGTCAAGTTGGTAGCGACTTCAGTTCCAAAGCCGCTCGAGTCGTCCAGAGAGCTGATGTCTGTCGGCGCCGGGAGTGGGGGACGTCGGGTGTCCAGGCCCATCCTAACCTAGGAGCGTCGTTTGCGTAGTCGGTGTTCGTCGATACATGTCCCAGTGCAGCAGTACAGTGTTTGGCGATGCGCGTGCAGGGGCGAGGGCAGCGCGGGAAGGGAAGGGCAGGACGTTGGTTGTCGCACGCACGACTGGAGGTGGTACGGCGGGCGATGCGGTGCAGCGGTGCCACAGTTTGCGGAACGGCTGAGACGGTCTGGTGGATTGGATATTGATGGGGTACCTTCGTCGCGGTGGGCGTACAGTGGCTGGCCGGTGCTCGCGTTTGGCAGGGCAAGGCAGGGTGTGACCGGGGTGCGGGCGTGTTTGTGTTGTGTATGTATATGGGTGGTCTCGGTAGTGGATGTGGATGGTGAATGGGTTGATGCTTGGACTTGGACCGGGATGGAGAGATGCGCTGTTCTCGCTTCTCGCTCCGGCCTCAGTTGTGCTGTCCCGTGATGACAGCTTCTGACTTGCAAGTGCACTGCTAACAGGTAAGTTCGGAGCTGACCTCAAGAATCAAGCCTCAATCTCTGCCGTGCCAACAAGCCGGAACCCTTTTGGTAAATGTCTGCAGGTTTTGTGGCGAAGCGATGGCTGCCAGATTCCAGCGCCCACAAGGCGAGACACGTTACTCCCTTACCACTTACCACTCGCGACACGGATAAACAGCTCGAGGCAGCGCTCTTTCGCACAAACAGGCGCCCGGGCACGATCATGGCCCGGCACGAAATAAAACGGTGGCGGGGACGTCGTCAAGGGAAACCCGCATGGTAGACTAGTCTAGTCCTGGTCCACGCCGTTGATCCGTCGATGGGATCCACAAGGGCTTGCTAAACCTTGTTGTTCGTTCGCCGCGCGCCTCGATCCGTGCTCCGTCCAATTGAAAGGGCCAGTAGCCATCATGCCAGCAACATCAGCAGTCCCCAGTTCACTTCACAGGTACTGGGGAAAGGTTAGGGAAGGAAAAGGAAGAGAAAGCGACACCCACCGAGCGAATAGCAATTTCCCCACGTGTAAGCGACTTCATGACGAACAGCAAGCTATATATTAATCAATCGAATCAATCAACCCATCATATCAATCACCGCCTCATCACGCATACTCCCCAGCCTCTCACACGCAAGCGCCATGCAACAACAGGATGACGATAGGCCTACTACTGCTGCGAACGGCGCCCACCTCTGCGGTCCGGTCAAACTCCCCCCGTCCAACACAGCCAGCCATAACAACAACCGAAGACGAATAATACTTGAACCAACGAACAGCAACTCCCAATTTACTCAAGAAACCCAAAAATCCAACTCTCCACAAATGCATGCAAGCAACTGCCCAACGCTGACCTGCGCACACCCGGACTAGCATCTTTCGCATCTCGGCCAATGGAAAATCCAGATCTTCGTGTGCCCGGACGTCCAATCCAGCAAGGACCGGGGACCCGATTTCGTCCTTGATCCGGTTTTCCAAAATCCTGGTTGTAGACAAGCAAGCAAACACGACACCGACGCAGTCACCGCCATTCCACCACTCTGACCGCAAACAACCAACATCACGTTGAACTCACTCAAGCCTCGCGCATTTTTCCCCCTTCGGATGTTGAAAACTACCTACTGGCCGCCGACATGTCACCGGTTTCCGCCAGTCCCCTCAACATATTCGTGCGTGTGTGTGCCTCTGCCTGCCTGCCTGCCTGCCACCTGCGTGCATACATACATATGTATAGTCGTGGTGCATGCGCACATGCATAACCAAAACCACCAGTAGTAGTAACAGTAGCAGCAACGACGACGAAGATGATATGCCCAGCCACCTTTACCGCAGTGACGACGCGCATCACTGCCGGCAGTCAGAACACCGCAAGCAAGCAGGGCCTCGTGGCGTGCCACGACATCAAAGCAGCCGCAGCAGCAAGACGTTAATGTCATCTTATGCGAGCCAGCCCGAGACCTTCCCTTCCTGCAGGTTATAGCGACGTGCAGGTCCGCGGCGCGTGGCATGGTGTGATGTGTGAGGTGGTCAGTTATAATTGGGCATGTATAAAGATCGTAGGGCTGTTTTGATAGTTCTGGTGTGTGAACACTGAACAGGTTTTGTGTATGAGAGATGATGGAATTGAGACGGACGATCCTTGGATGTCATTCGTTGTTGGATTCTATTCATCTGATGGTTTCGAACACATGCGGACTTCTCGTAGTAGCGTACGTCAAAGTCGCATCCCTATGAGCATCTTCATCTTCATACTGTAGGTATTTTTCTTGCCTTCTCGGTAAATTTTCCATGTCGTTTGATTCCTTCTCCTTCGTCATGTATTTTCGCTACTCGATCTACTGCCGCACCTCCGGAGGGTACATGGTTCTCATCCATCTGTTTCTTTCTTCGAGGACTTCCATGATGATCCGCAGAAATAGCAAAAGACCAACGGCCACGCCCACACGGCTCTGGCATCTCACTTCTATGCAGGCCAGGTAGGGCTAAAAAGAACAGAGACACGTTCAAGCACCAGCAATAATTACCTCCCACCCAACTCCAACCCACCAGACTCCTTCATCTCCTTCTCCTTGATGACCATCAACACCAACATCAACCTCCCACCCCAACCCCCCTCTCGAAACACCCACAACCGCACCTTCGCCCACACACCCCTTCCCATTGCCCTCCCCAACCAACAAACACCCAATCCTCTCCCCACTCTCCCCATCACATCCCCCATCCCTCACCCCCCAAACCCTCCACCCTCCACTCCCACCCAAAACCACCTCAGCCCTCTCAACTTTCACCCTAAAACCCCATGTCCCACCTTGAGCTTGCTGATAAGGCAGATACTGAGGAGCCGATGCAGCATACATGTAAGACGTGTGGTTCGGCCCTCCACCCCCTCCTCTTCTTCCCAGAGGCGCACCTCCCCTCTGAACCCCCGCCTCAACAACCCAAGCCTGCACGGTCGAAGCCACGCCCCCGGGCACGAAAGCAGCTGCTCCGCGGCGGCGGTGGGGGGAGAAGGATTGAGGGAGGGGTGGAGCGGAGGGTGGGGTTGGGGGGCGGAGGAAGGAGGGGCGGGGGATTGGAGGCGGTGCTGGTGTTGAGATTGAGGAGGTGGAGTCTGGGACTGTTGAGTGGGAGAGCGGCGCGAATCGCGGCGGGAGAGGGTTTGAAGTTCTTGTTTGGTTGGTTGTCGATTTCGATGTTCGCGCTCTGTGGCCTGGCGAGAGGAGGAGATCTGGGTCTGAGGAGGGATCTAGGCGGCGGCGTTTGGGGGAGTATGGTAGGGTGATTTTGTTTTGTGCTTCATCGTTGACTTGCTCGCGCTCATGGAAGTGAGGGTTCTCGATTGAGGGCTGGACTACTTCGCCCGGATCGGCCGTGAGGAGCATTTCCTCATCGTCGTCGTCGTTATTCATGCTTGTGGTTCCAAGATCTGAAGGCGACGAAGCAGCATCTTCAACATCTTCGCGAACGCGAGGTGGTCTAAGGGCGTGGGCTAGACTTGGACGAGGTGGCGAGGCGGCGTCTTGCCGTTGCTGATGAACAGCAGCAGCAGGTTTAGGCCTGGCGAGAGAGAAGCGCGGTGTCGGGGCGAACTGCGAACCGCTTGGAGGAGGGAGATATGTCTGTGGTCGTGGTGGCGGTGGAAGATGCTGAGCACGAGTGGCGACTCGTACTGGTGCTTCCTCCGGAGCTGCTGTTGTGCTTTGGACGAGGCGTGAAGGTGGTTTCGCGGATTTGATCGGGGCAGGTTGGCGGCGTGACGATGCTGCGGGTAGAGAACGACGGGGCGATGGTGTCTGGAAAGCGTGGTCAGCTCATCCTTGCTCTTGAGGTGGTGTCTGGTAAGTGAGGTTTACTTCTGGCGGTGCCATTGCGGTGGCGAGAGGCCTGGTTTGCGCGTTGAGATCGCGACGGGCACGCGTTTAGGCAACTAATTTGTAGCTTTCGATGATGGTCTGAAGGGAAGTAGTTCACCTACACGCGACACAAAGAGGTGGTGTCTAGGTAGTTTGGATGTCGGTCACCGTTAAGGAAGAGGCAAGTTTCGCCATTCGCAGGCAGCATCTTGTCAACAGTTCTACTTTTGTACGCCCCGTCCCGATGTACTTACGTTTTCTCATCAGTGTCAAACCACCTCTACAGACATCTGATAAATTCCAATGCGTGCTGATGGGTTCGTGTTAACGTACCGAAAGACGGAAAGGGTTTACGACTCAAGGTTCGTGATCAATTTGAAGTCGCTTTTTGCACGAAGCCGAGCTTCCGGACACGCACAATAAACACACAACACATTCGAGATCTTCGCAGAGAGCTCTACGCCTGCGATTTCCTGATCTGTCTCATGAGGATACTAACAATGAGCAAATTCCAACGAGACGAACCTCGTGTTGGCGTAAAGACGTGAGGGTCCTCTAAATCGACAAGCCGTCAAGTCATTTCATTTTCGAAGAAAGAAATACTGCCCAATGTGGCTAGATGATGCAGACATAAGGAAAACTACCCAACACCCCTTTCTTGCGAGAGATCCAGTCCAGCGCACCGCTTTTTCCCCCTTCTCTTCCACGTCGCATGGCACAGTCCCGCTGGCCTCACCGGCTTGAAAATCCCGAGTTATCAAGTCTTCAACGAGCGGTCGGGAGCACTACCTCCGATACTCTCTGTCCAAGCCCTGCAGTTCGTCTTCGAGATCGTTCGGGACCATGCCTCCGTGCATCTCCTGGGGTCTCGGGTCCTCGACACTTCTCGTCTCGTATCCGCCGTCGGGAATGGGTACCTGCGATGGCTGCTGACCGTGCTGTGCGTGGGGTACGTACTGCGGCGCACGCACGGCATGTCTGAACCTCCTCACTTCGTCCAAGATCATGGCGCGCATGTCTGGCACCTCATCTACACTCTCAAAGGCAAAGTCGAATGTTGTCGGGCATTGCGGCTCGTCTGTGGCGTCGTGCCAGATTGAGAGGTAGCGGTGCTCGAGTGCCTCCTCAACCGTGATACGCTGGCTGGGGTCGAACGCCAGCATGCGGTCGAGCAGGTCGAGAGCATCGGGGTTTGCGCGAGGGAAGAGCTGGTTGAAGGGAATCTTGGACATGTAGGGCAGGTTGCGGACGTATTCCTGGGCGCGTGGAGATCCGATGCGGGCGAGAGTCGATTCCGAAGGCGTACCGAGGAAGTGAAGAATCTGGTTGAGCTGGTCGACGTAATCACGGCCCTTGAAGAAGGGTTTGCTGCCGAGGAGCTCGGCGAGGATGCAGCCGACGGACCAGACGTCGACTGAGGTGGATTGTTAGTGACAAGGGTCGAGTTTGGTGAAAATGTTGTTTCGAGAACTTACTAGCTTTGGTGTAGCTTTGGAACGAAAGCATAATCTCGGGTGCTCTGTACCATCTTGTTGCGACGTACTCGGTCATGTAGCCAGCGTTCTCTTCCGGGTCAACGCTGAAACCTCTTGCCAAACCGAAGTCGCAGATCTTAAGCTCGCAATCGGCGTTGACGAGCAGGTTACCGGGTTTGAGATCACGGTGGAGCACGTTGGCGCTGTGGATGTATTTTAGACCGCAAAGAATTTGGTAAATGAAAGATTGGAAGTGGGCGTCGGTCAAAGGCTGTCCGGAACGGATGATGGCGGCAAGATCACACTCCATGAGCTCTGCGAGTTGTAGGTCAGCCTGATGTCCTTTGTACTGATTTGTCCTCTCTTTCTCTCACTCACCCTCGTACAGGTATGTTTCGTTGAAGTTGTCCGGTCGGGGAATGTCCATGTCGTACAAGCAGGTGATGTTTCTGTGACCGCGGAAGTGCTGCAGCAGCTTGATCTCACGCAGAGCGCGCTTGGCCAGAATCTTCTTGGAGAAGACATTTGTGACCTTCTTGATAGCGACACCCTCGCCAGTCTGGTTGTTGGTGGCAGCGCAGACGATACCGTAGGCGCCCTGGCCGAGTTCCTTGGTGACAGTGTAGCGCTCGTCGACGATGAAGTCCTGGTTGAAGACCTTGAAGACCTTGCGGCCGGCGAGAGAAGGATCGCCCATGGTGGAGGAGTTTTGGAGTTTCGTGTTCGGTTTCGGCGGCGCGGGGTGGAAGGATGTTGAAGGATGGCAGGCAGGCGTCGAGCGAATGCAGCTTGGGGAAGAACAAAGAGTGATTGTGTTGAGTAAGCGAGGCGAGGCGCGGGCCAGGGATTGGTGGTGCTGTGGTGTTCGTATAGACGGGTGAAGAGATGTTCGGTCGAGTCCCACTCCGAAGTGTCGTGTTGAGAGCTACAGGCTACAGGCTACAGCGTAACCTACCTAAGGATGGATGCTGCCCCGCTTCGCTTGTGACAGTGCTGGCGGTTAGAGAGAGAGAGGAATGTCTGCGAAGAATGGTGTTGCGAGGGAGAGGAAATAAATGGAATGGATTGAATGATAAGGGCAGTTGAGGCTGGTGTGAGGATGCGCATAATACCTACATGATATCTGTCCAAACCTAATGCCATCGATCGACCTGGACTGCTGGGGCTGACATCTGACTGCGGTGCTCAGTCAGCTCTCGTCTGTTTCTCAAGGGTCCATTGGTTTGTCTGCATCGTGGCGTGTGATTGGTCTGCGTGGGAGAGTGAGCCGTTCATCTTAGCGGGAAACAAAACGGACTTGACCGTGAAGGAACACCAGTCTTCTCGGCCATGCCACCAGAGCCACCTTCCTCTGCAGGACTGCATGGACTGCTTATCATACTGGCGATATCCCTCATCCAAAGGTGGAACGGTAGATCCTGCATTGGTTGTACCCGACTCCGGTCCTGGTGTCCTGATTTACATGGCTGCTTCTCTGTGGTAAGGGTACATGTACTTTCCAGGTGTAGGCGATGTGGTCTCGACAGGCTACTATCTTAGTACCTAAGGGACTCCTTGAGTTGAACATCTGCTCTCTACCACGCTCATCAACGGTTAACAGAGGTCTGTCTTGGTTGCACTAACAATGAAAGTCCTTCCGCATTCGCTTCGCTGCGCCTTCTTGCCGAGGCACAAGGAATCCATGTGAGCGCCAATCCAATCCAGTCCAGGGTCCCAGGGTCGTTTAGGTAGCTTGAGCTCCATCGCTTGCGCTATACGAAGCGATGGTCCGATGGTCTTCTTGTCTGCCCACTCCTCAACATCCCGTTTGAGTATTGAGCAACTTTAACACAACAGTCCCTCACAATGATATACCTAAAGATGGACGACCTTCCTGCCTTGACCTACACCCCTGTCGACTCCATCCCCGCCATCCACGAGCGCATCACCGACAAGTTCCACACCCACTCCACGCGCCCCATCGAATACCGCCAGAAACAACTGCGCTCCCTCTACTGGGGATTGAAAGATGAAGAGCCTGCACTCCTTGAAGCTCTCAAGCTCGACCTGGGAAAGAGCGCATACGAAGCCTACCTTGCAGAAGTCGGCTGGGTGTTGAACGATGTGCTCTTCATGAGCAAGAACCTGGAGCGCTTCATGAAAGATGAAAAGCCAGAGGATATCGACCTTGCCAACATGGCGCTGAGGCCTAGAATCAGAAAAGACCCTCTAGGCGCCGTCTTGATCATTGGCGCATTCAACTTCCCTCTGCAGCTTTCTCTCGGTCCGCTCATT
This sequence comes from Cladosporium phlei, assembly GCA_003614995.1. Lineage (NCBI taxonomy): Eukaryota > Fungi > Ascomycota > Dothideomycetes > Cladosporiales > Cladosporiaceae > Cladosporium > Cladosporium phlei. The sequence goes on along the minus strand of QZFA01000074.1, from coordinate 18,945 downwards.
GGTGCCATTGCGGCAGGCTGTACGGCTGTGCTGAAGCCCAGTGAGAATGCGCCCAATGCCGCCAGGATCATGCAGCACATCATTCAAACCTCTCTGGATCCGGATGCATACCAAGTCGTTCAGGGCGGCATTCCAGAGACAACTGCGCTGATGGACCAGAAGTGGGACAAGATCTTCTACACGGGTTCCGCCAACGTCGGCACCATCATCGCGAAGAAGGCAGCCGAAACACTCACACCCGTCACTCTCGAGCTGGGTGGCCGTAACCCAGCCATCATCACCAAGAACGCTGACGCCCGTCTTGCCGCCCGCAGACTGCTCTGGGCCAAGCTCATGAACGCCGGCCAAGTCTGTGTCGGCCAGAACTACATCCTGATCGACAACGAGATCCTCCCGGCATTCCTGCACCACCTCAAACTGGCAATGCAAGAGTTCCACCCTCAAGGTTCCGCGGAAACACCAGACTACGCCCGCATCATCAACACGAGGCAATTCGAGCGCCTCACAGCCCTGCTGGCCAGCACCCAAGGCAAGATCATTTCCGGCGGCGCCTCCGACGCAGCAACCCTCTACATCGAACCCACCGTCATCCAAGTCTCATCCGCCTCCGACCCGCTCCTTGCAGAAGAGTCCTTCGGCCCCCTAATCCCCATCCTCCCCTTCGACGACCTCCCCACCGCAATCGCAACCGCCAACAAAATCCACCCGACGCCCCTCGGAATCTACCCCTTCGGCACGCGCGCCGAGACAGACCTCATCCTCTCGCAAACGCGCTCCGGCGGCGCCAGCGTCAACGACGGCTTCTTCCACGCCTCAATCCCAACATTGCAATTCGGCGGCGTGGGCGACAGCGGGCAGGGGACTTACCGCGGCCGCGCGTCGTTCGAGTGCTTCTCCCACAGGCGCAGTGTTACCACTACTCCCAGTTGGGTCGAGGGCATGCTTAGCGTGCGATACCCGCCTTATAGCGATGCCAAGTTGAAGAAGTTTAGGGGCATGACGGAGGGCAAGCCGGACTTTGATCGCGAGGGGAGGAGTAAGGGCGGGATGGTGTGGTGGTTTGTCGGGTTGGGGGCGAAGGGTAAGACGGGCGCTGGGGTGCGGTGGGCGGTTGTTATGGCTGTTGCGGCGGTGGTTTTGAGGGTTGTGCAGGGGATGTAGGAGGCGGTGGTGGTGGTGGTGGTGGCGGTGTGAAGCTTGATGGCTCTTGAGCGAATGACACTGTTGTTTTTCTGACACTTTAATATTGGATGCGACGTTTTGACGTTGCTGGTTTTCTCCACCGAGAAAAAGGGGAGCGAAGAAGAGAAAGAGAAAGCGATGTAATGCATTCTTACTACGAGTTTCGTCACCAGCCACTCTCAATGCATCGAATGTCTCACACCTGCCTAGGTATAAGACATCAATCCCGATTATCGATTCGGATGAAAGGCGGTAATCAACATCGTATGTAAGGCCCGTGTCAGGCCCCCGATACCGATATGAGAAGCCAGCAGGAGCTTAAACAGGGTCAGAGATTGCCCATGCGCCGCTTCTATCGATATCATGAACGATTTACGATACTGGGAGACAAGCGTGCTTTGAGCAATGGGCATCGAGGCATTGTTGCTTTGCCATGTATGATATCAGACGTGGCTAGAGCGTTCGGGAATTTGTTCATCACTGCCGGCTCTGCGTGGTGTGTGATCTCTCACGGTCTGGAAGATTTGCTGGTGAGGAGGGGAGATCCTTGTTGGTTGTGTTGCTGCGGGATTGCGATGAGCTCATTTGTGTGGTACGATTTCCTGGAGATGCGATGCGATGGTGGAATTTTGCTGCGTGTGATTTTGATGCTTACTGCATTTTGATGGAATCTTATCAATATTTGATGCAATAGTGTGGCTGTCGTATCGTTTATCGTCTATTAGCAGCAATAGTTTCATCTTCACGTTTGGTGCACGGACGAAAACGCGTCCCCAGCCACGTCTATCGTATACTGTACCTTGCAAGCGTGCACCAACCAGCCACCCAAAAACCATCGCAACAATGCATTGCCGACTCACCTCCGCCCGGCCATAGCAGGACTCAGATCGTCCAAATCCTACCTCTCGCTCCTCGATTGTAGCCGCTGTCGTCCACGAGGCTTTCCACGGCTCTTCCAAGGTTGGCGCTGCAAGCTCTCAACACGACGACGCGCCTTTCTAAGCTTCCGGTTGTTAGGCGCTAACTAGTGTGAACTAACTACGCAATACGGATCCATCAAAACACCAGGTCCCTGGCTCTACTTCGCCTACCTATAGCTTATACTTCGCTGTCTAACCTGCTGCCTGGAACACACTGAACACCACACTGGAATCCCCCGCCGCTCCCAATCTGAGACCTTCAACCTCCAAGTCTCCGCCCGCCCCTGCAACGGTCTGCTCTCCCTGCATTCCAACGGTCCTTTGTCTCGAACTGTCCCGCTCTGGGGTATACACGAGGCGTGAGCCCGCTGCCTATCCAAGATGGCCACCAAACTACAGCACCAGCTCCCGTACGCTGCAGGAATATACGCAGACATGACCGTCGATGGACCCGAAATCGGAACGCTGGTTATGGTGTGTGACCGAGCGAAGAACTTGCCCAACAGGAAGACAATGGGCAAGCAGAACCCTTACTGCGCCGCGCGCTTGGGCAAGGAAGCCAAGAAGACGAACGTCGACAAGAGGGGTGGACAGACGCCTAGATGGTATGTTTGAAGCATTGATTGATCGGCTTTGCAGAGCCATTGGAACGTCAGCTCGTGCTAACTTTCGTCGTTACAGGGACACCGAACTCCGATTCACAGTACACGACTCGTCAGACTACTACAACATCAAGCTCTCAGTTTTCAGCGAGGACAAGAAGACGGAATTGATCGGCGAGGCGTTTGTCGACTTGACCGCTGTTATCATTCCCGGAGGCGGCAAGAACGATGTCTGGCAAGGGTTGACGTGCAAGGGCAAATACGCAGGCGAGATCAGGCTGGAGTTCACATACTACGATTCGCGACCCAAACCGGACCGGCCTAGACGGGCGAGCATTACCGCGACGGAGGATGGCAGCGTGGTCATGCAAAAGCCGAAGGTCAAGAGGCGGCCACTTCCTGGTGCGGCTCCAACGGGCCCGACTGCAGCCTCGATCGAATCTTTCTCGGCTCCCCTCGTGAGAGTACGAAACGGACCCAGGGACATGTCGACACCTCCCAGAGCCAACTCAATGCCGCCAGATCTTCCGGTGCAGCTGCAACCTGGCTTCAACGCGTCGCCCTCACAGTCCAACACGCCTCCTCCTAGCAGTCATCAACAGGATCCTTACGGCCATTTCGATGAGCTACACGACGAGGGCCAATTCTCACACCCAGACTTCCTCCCTCAATTACCTCCTACGACGAGGAGACAAGTCCCTCAGGGCCCCTCACCGACGATGGCGCAGGCTCATGGCCATCACAGAGGCCAGAGTCTCGCGAACTCAGCACCGGTCGTGCCGACAATGGACATGGGATACGGATCGGACTTGGGAGTGCACACAGACGCGCCGGAACCTTTGCCGGACCTCAACTATCAACACAGACAGCTCAGATCGCGTAGAAGCGATGTACCGCCTGGATGGGAGAACCCATACGACGATCCGTACGATGATCCATACCACGGGCACGAGTTCCAACACCAAGAGCAACAAGGACCGCCGCCGCCTCCGATGCACAGTCACAGCGCACCAGTTCTCCCGCACCACTCGCCTCACCAGTCCCCAGTGGATTCAAGGTATAATGGTTTGTCAACACCGCCATCATCCCGGCAACAATACATCCAGAACGCTTCTCCTCTGCAAAGCATTGAGCGCGAATACGCCTCACCTCAACACACACCTCCACCAGGCAGGGGAGTGCGTGGTCGATCAAACGAGGAATATGTAACCTCGCCTCCGCATTCGAGAAGCTACGACAACACTCCGAATGGCATGTATTCGCCTACATCGCGGTCGCCAGTCTCAAGAGCTCTACCCAGCAGACAAAGCATGGCAGACATGTACCACACTACGCCTCCGCCACGGCCCCATCCGTTGTCGAAAGAGGTCCCACGCGCCAGGAGCCGGAGCCCTATGCCGCCGTACGCAGGAATGCCTCGTGCACTCTCGCCCGCTCCTCCTCGTGCACTCTCACCTGCGCCTCCCCGTGCACTTTCGCCTGCGCCTCCACGAGGACTCTCGCCGGCTCCTCCGCCTTCCACCGCACCATACTCTGAGAGGCAAGCGAGAGGTACGTACGGTATTCAGTTCCCTGTGCGAGGTTTCGAGTCGTCAGAGGGCAGCCCTCTTGGCACAACAAGGCCACACACCAGTGCCGGACATACCCCACAAAGGCCATTGCCGAGTCGCAGATCTGTCTCTCCGCGCGATTCTCCTACAGGCACTGTCATCACTCCAGGCGGAGGTGCACCCTTCAGTCCTGACAGCTATGACCAGGTCCGATCGGATCACGGCGGCGCGCCACCCCGTGATGGTATTGGTGGACCCATTGTAGGATGGGATGGCCGGGAGATAGATCCTTCCGACCATCTGCCTGTCGATTCATGGGCGCCGGAGCCTGAGAAGAAGACGCCAAACAAGACATACGGTCTCGGCCGTGACAGGGATTTCGGCCCCCGCGGCCAGACCGGCAGCCCGGGCACTCGTCTCTCCAAAGACACCATCATCAACTTCAGACGCAAGTCCACCGCAGTTGCCACCTCCCCGACCCACTCCATCCCGGAACAGCAGCCCGCATCGCCAGCTCACAGCCGCATGTACAAGAACTCGCCAACCAGCTCCCTCCATCGTTCCGCCGAGCCTCTGCGCGAGCGTCCCAATTTCAACTCGACACCCCCCGGATCTGTGGCTTCCATCCCTGACCCATACGCCCAAGACTACTCGCGCGGTTTCTATGAGGGATCGCCTGGCATGTCCGGCAGTGAGGTCAGCCGCTATGAACGCAAGCCCGCTTCCAACAACTACTACGAGGACGGCGCTTTGAGCAGGGAGATTGCTGGGATCGACCTCGGCGCTCACACGGGCAGCACCAGGCGCATGCCGACGGTTTCTAACGGGAGCCCGAGTGGATGGCAGGGTGTGAGGAGTCACAGGGACAGGAGCTTTTACTGATTGAGTGATGATTGGCGGTCTTTTTTTAAAAAAAATTGGAGAGGGCTTTGGAATGGCATTGGGTTGGGTTTCTTTTCTTTTCCTAGATGCATTTCGATTTCACTGTTGCGGACCAGGACCAGGACTGGGTCGAAAGAGACAGAAACGGGAAGGATTGAACCACAGATTGGAGGCTTTTTGTTTTGGGAGATTCTTTTTGGGCTTCTTCGCGGGTCAACATTGTTATATTCTAGACGCATGTATTTGTAGATTTGGGACGATTAGAAGGAGAGAAGAGACGGTTTTGGGTGCCGTTGGCATTGGATCTCAGTATTTTATCTATTTTTTTTGCAAACAAGAGATGTTTTGCCATCCGAACGCCGACAGTGTCTCTTTTCCATCGTGGTATCTGTTTTCCATCCGATCGACCGAGTTGGTTGGTAATTGTGCTGATACATGTTGTAACTTATTCTCGAGATTCACTTCTGTGATTCGGCATCTGATGTTGCTTGGTCCGTCATCGAGAGCTCGCCCGAAAACGCCGACATTTCTCCGGCCCAGGCGCGACCTCGCCTGCTCTGCTTCCAGAGCATATGGCGATGCTCGAGCTGGCTCGAGTGCTATAGCAGCGACGTCAATTACAGAACCTCACGAACAATCCTTCCGACTGTCCAATAACCCACCGAATTCCTCTCCACGCATCACGAGATCACACAAAATGGCAAACGGGTATGCCTTGACACCACTCCTTCTGCGCGAAAGCTGAGAGCTGAAAGCTGATCTTCGCGCGCTCGCGCATTACAATAGCTGGAGCCTCCTCGTCAGCGTCATCTTCATCGTCGTCTTCTGCGCCGTCGCTTGGTTCGCTAGTCCCAAGGGCGAGACTCAGACGTATGTGTCTTCCCTTCCGCCGCCTGTTTTTGAGCCTTCCTGGTCCTGGTCTTGCTGGTCCGCCGCCGCCGCCGCCGCCGTTCATTTCAAGATCTGGGGCGTGGATTGCATGTGACCGGACGGGACAGGACAAGAGAATCTTACGGAGATAAGACACACCACGCTAACAACACACCCAAACAGTGTCTGGCGCTCAACCCTCATCCTCTCCGCCTGGAGTTGCTGGCTCATGTGGGGTACGTTACTACACACCCATTCCACTCTTCCCATTCTACCAATACGATACCAAGCACACAAAGCATTAAGCTAACTCACAAACCACAGCCATCACCTTCCTTGCCCAATGGCACCCTCTCATCGCGCCCCAGCGCAACGACCTCCGACCCGAGTACAACGGCGCGGCTGCCAAGTCGAATGGCATGTTCTGATTCGTTAAGATTTGAGAGGAAAGGGAGAGGGAGAACTTGCTTTGAATCTCGGGCGTTATACATATGGAGTTCTGGGACATGGGAGTTTGATTGGGTGTTATATTGTGGCTTTTCCAAAGAGAGTGAGCGAGAGGCGGCAGTGGAAGATGGGATGCAGGTATACCGAGGCAGTGTAAAGATATGGAGATCTGGTATAAATAAGAGGATGAAATGCTGTGGAAATGCACTCTTGTTCACGTGTTCTCAATATGTCGAGTCTGGTCGTAACACGGATGAGAAAGGAGACGGGCAGCGGACAGCGTGATCCAGCTTCATCATGGTGATGGCTTGACGTGGGCAATTCAAGCAAAGCAGAACGTCTACCTAAACCAAACCGACACTGTTCGCAAACCTCCACCAAAGCTCTATCACGTCGCCAGTCTCTACCACTCCAGCAGCAGCAACGCCGCCGCCCACTCCTACGGCGCGTAGAATACACTGTGAAACATATCAGCTCTGGATCACCAAGATGACTGCACACATCTTTGTAGTGAACGAAAGAGAAAATCCAACTCACCCACCCAACCCCCGCCCGACAAACAGCCCCAACAGCCGCCAGCAGCGCCGCCCTCACATACCCACAATCCAGTAGAATCTCCAGCGCCGCCACATTGTTAATAATAACCGCCCACGACACGGCGCTCGCACTGCTCGGCAGATCGTAATTCCACACCAGCAGCAGCAGCGGGAACAATTTGGTGAAACTCGACACCAGCAGCGCCGTGCTGATCAGCGCTTTGTGCGGGTAGTGCGGGATGATGCTGCGCGGCAGGTAGGAGGTTTCCGGGCTGCGGTTCAGGAGGGCACGGATCGGGAGGTGGAAGGAGGCGGTTTCGATTGCGCAGAGGGCCAGGAAGAAGAGGTATTGCAGGAGGATGGGTTGGGTTGAGAGGAGGTTTGTGGGGCGGGTTGATCCTGGTGGTGTTGAGGATGTTAAGGTGGTGTTGTTGTCGGTGGCGGTGAAGCTGGATGGGAAGGGTGGTGGTGGGGTTAGGGGGAGCGCTGGCGATGAGGAGGGGGTTGCTTTTTCGATGCGGGCCCAGGTTAGGTAGACGTCGAAGAGGAGGAGGAGGACTCCGAGGCGGATTATGGAGGGCTGTTTGGGGTTGGTTGTTGGTTAGTTGTGTTGATGCTTGGTGTTGTGTCGTTAGAGGCGCACTCACGTCGAAGCGGTCATCTTCGCGACCTAGACGATTGAACAGAAGGTGCCGGTATACCTATAAGAGTGTCAATTAAATGTGATTCTTCGATACACGAGTAAACCGCCATAGCATGGGAAATGTTTCGTTTTTCTTGGTTTATCTTGCGACGTGATCCCATGACGCTGGAAGCGAGAGTTGTAACGGTTTATGGAACCACACAAAGACATACCTGCGGCTTGATCAAGACTAGATCGATGAAGAGGACGACAAAATCATGCTCGACATACTTGTCCGCGAAGCGTTTGCAGCGCGGACATTGAGTCAATCGCACACCTTTGCCGAGTGCCTTGTCATCAGCTTTGCTGTAGGTGGTGTAGAGCGTACTGACAGGACACCGGCACTCGATACATATCGGCATTGTATGTGACTTGAGCGATTCAATCGAGGCGACTCGGAGTGGATGTACGACGTGATGTCTGATTTATCGGGGCGAGCCAATCAGAGTGCGCGCTCGCACGGTTCATTTCAGCGGTCGCCATCTTCAGCGACGCGACTTCGAATGTTCGCCGTCCACATCAACATCCTCAACACAACCATGCCTCTTCACATTTACGCAGAGCATCTCATCAACATCCGCACACTCACCATACAGTCAACGCTGCCATCTCCCAGCAATGACACCACCGCATGCACACTTTCTGCTGATGGCAATATATTGACGCTTACTCATCAGGGCGAGACTGCGAGCATTGCACTCCCAGTCGCAGTACCAGCACATGCAAGTACCAGTATCAGCACACCTACTGTCCCGAATAAGGACCTGAATTTCCGCGTCCGCCTCGAGTACGACGACTCGCTGCAGGACAGGCAAAGCAGTGAAACGATCATCCCATGGACTGCGGCGTCGCTTTCCCATACTGTAGAATTGCGCTGCAAGAACTGCCGCGCAATAATCCTGCCGCAAGGCAAGATTCAAACATGGAAGGACTTGCCCTCGGAAGGCTGGGCGGAGATGATGGAGTTCTGGCATTGCCACAAGCCCAACGAGCCGCACAATCACGAGCAGCAGACTGATAAGAAGGGCTACTCCGCTGAGAGTAAGCTGGCAATAACGTCTTCAGTTGGCCTGGTTAATGCTACCAGCTTCATCCTCGCCGCTGCAGACTGCGACAACATCAAGGTTGGTGAACTTCTTTCTTTACAATTTGGGCACTTGGGGGATCATTCGGGCACTGAAAAGAACCGGCGCTTCTCGGCCGCAAGGCTACTTTACATGGAAGATTCGGGATATTGCTGCCCAAAAGCAAACCTTTTTTCGCGGCGTGGAACCAGTTGTAACCCTTGCGCAAGCTATGGGTTCTCTGGTGAAGCAATGCTCTTTACTTCTTGCGATCTCATCGTCCCGTCCCTGAGCTTATGGGCGTGGCGGATATCAGCGCACAGATACATACCCAAATACTTTATGAAATACACAATCATGTTTTCCCAATCTGTTTCATTCCAAATGTATGCTAACGTTTCCCCTTCTCAGATGCCTGAGAATGTTGAGAGCTCAAATGCCAACGCCGACTTGGAATGCTCTTCCTGCAATGCCACTGTCGGCACACTAGACGCCACGACTCGGAGCTACAAGATGGCAAAGCTGGCTCTTGCTGTCGCCCCAGACACTGGTAATCTTCAGAGCTTCGACATCACCAAATGGCTGTCATGTCACCTCTTGAGCTCAATGGACAACGAAGGCCTTCGAAAGTTCACCGTGTCATCGGCCTCTGGGTCTCAACGCCCGATGTTGATATGGATATTTGCCCCCGATCTCAACGTCGCTTCCTCCGCCTCACAACAAGGCACACCCTTGCGTGTGATAAAAGTCATGTGGAAGCCAGCGCCAGCACACGTCCAGAATGCCCGGCTTGACACACAAAGCATGACCGAGGGTGAAATCGAGTTGCCTGCTTTCGAATTCGCAGCTCTCTCGAGTTCGCTCGAAGAGAGTGCTGTTCTTCTGCCGGAGGGATCTCGCCAATTCCTGGACTGGAACGTGGCGCTACTGGAAAGATTCAGTGCTGAGGATGCATCATTGCCCTAAGATGTCGTGGTTCTGCTAACAACTTGAATACATGACGCGACATCCAACTACAAGGGGCAAATTTAATCAACGAGACCAACCCGCGTGTCTAGAAGATGAACGGGGCACTTCGCAACGCCGTCCCAGCGTACCTCGCCATCTCAGCATCCCCCCTTCGCCGGGCATCACTCCTTCGCTGAGCATCCCTCCTCCTCGCTATGTCTCTACTCGAAGACTCATCGTCGCTCGCGTAACCAGATCCTTCGCCCACAGCTTCCAGCGCAGGCATCCTGCGCCTTTCTCCCGCAATTCCAGCCCACGCATGGCTCCAGAGCCGGATCCTGGCCCAAGTATCCTCGGACGACTCTCCCTGCGATTGCCAGAACTTCTCGTCGAGCTTCTTCTGCTCCTTCGCGACATTCGTCTTCAGCTTGACGGAAGCCTGCGATTGCTGTCTCTCGTTGCAGCGATGGGCGTACGTTTCCTTGAACATTTTCTTCCGCTTTGCATCGTCGAAAGCTCCTTCCCGCTCGGCGATCCGTAGCTGGCGCTCCATCATGGTCATCCTTGCCCGTTCTTTGGAGTCAATGGCCTCCGCGAAGGTTTCGTGCCTCGTGCAGGCCAGGACATGCTGGGGTGTCTCCGAGAGAAGATCCGGCATGTCCGCATACCGACATCGTTGCTGCCAGTGCTGCTGGACTCGCCCGAGCTGCTGGACTACGGAAGCTTCGAAAGGCGCGATGGCGTTCTCGCTGAGTCGTGGTGGTGCCAGAGCGTCGAACTGCCTGCTCCCCTGCCTAAGCTGGACACGAGACGGGGTGGTATCCCTGCTAGTATTGCGTATTTCGTCGCTACTACGCTGCGCGCGACCGGTCAGCCTATGCGCGTCGATGCCACTTGAATTCGTATTCGCCACCTACCTGTGGAAGAGCCTCCTGCAGCTCGGCGCCCGAATCTTTGCGCAAAACCAAGCTATCAGCCCGCTTCTTGAGGCCTTTCCCGATATCGATAATCGCCTGCACCGACGGCCTCCTCTTCCTCGGATCTTTCTGCTGCTGGTCGCCGCCGCCAACAGATCCACGCACCGCCTCCGCCACCCGCGACCTCAGAGTCCCGTACTGCCCAGCCTCGCGCTCCAGAACGGCAAGCGAAGCCTCCTCATCGTCATCCTCGTCACCACGACGACGGCGCCTACCATCACCACCGCTCCCACAACGAGCCCACGTCCTCGTCAACCTCAGCCTCACCTCCTCGGAATCGTCATCATCATCAACCTCCGTCTCCTCCACCACAGTCTCCCGCCCATAGCTATCCCTCCGCCTCCAATCCCTGGCCTGCAGCCTCGCCTCATGCGTCTGCAGCAGGGTGTAATCCGACGCACTCGACCCAAATGGCCTCGAGCGCCGGGCCGGCGGTTGTCTTGGCGCTGGTGACGGGGGCGACCAGGTGTAGTACTGCCCTCCTGCAAAGTCGCCCATGGAGGCGGATGCGAGCATCGAGTCTGGGTCGTACATCGGGCGCTGGAAGTCGTCGTGGAATTCGTTGGGGGGAGAGCCGGGGGGTGGCGAGGATGGGTAGACTTTGCGGCGGCGGGCGTTGCGGTCGAAGTGGTAGTTGAAGGGGTCGGTGCGGTCTCGCATTCTGATGTTCGGGTCTTGGGTCTTGGGGGTGTTTGGTCTTTGGGTGGGGAGATTGGGATGTGGTTGGAAGGGCGAGTTGGTCCTGATAATCTCCTGTGTGTGGTCTTCTTCTTTTCTTCTTTTCTGTCTCGTAAGAGGAGCAGTGCAGAATCGTTTGGCTGGTTGGTTGGTTGGCTTGATTGTATGTAGCGTTGTCCTGGTTTATATCGAGTCTAAGCGTCACGTCTTATATTGCCTGGGGGCCTTGGTTCAAGAGTTGCCGATTGTGGTGTGAGACTAGTCTTGTATCGGTTCGAGTAGTCACAGACGAGCAAGTTCTATCCTTTGGTCTTCCCAGACTGTGGTGCAGAATTGTAGTCAGTAGTCGGAGCTGTGTGTGTGTGAATGTGAATATAGATGGGAGAGAAAAGTAAAAGGACAGAAGAGCATGAGAGCAGAAGAATATACGAGTGTGTGCCAACACGGCCTGTCGAAAAGAACAGAACAGAACAAACCTCAACATGACCTTCCCTCCTACCCTCGCCCCTCCTAAGTGTCTATCCGTCGAGCGTGCGTGTGCCCCAGCGAAATCGCCAGAGCAACAGCGATGGATCTATCGGTCATGGACTCATGGACGTCGAGGACAGTGCACCTCAATACACTCTTGCGTACGTCAGATAGATGGGTGTAAGCATAGCTGTCAACTGTGGTTGTCCAATACCGACTTGAGGAGATGTAAGAAAGATAGTTTGGAGTGTGGGGTTGAGAATCTGGGACAAGACTGGGTGACTGGCTGATAATGCTTCCTTTTTGAATTCACCTCCCGCTTCTTTGCTCGATTGAGGTGGGTAATGGAGAGGAAAAAGAAAGGCTAATCCTAATGCTACACGTTTGATTACTCCAAGCCTTTGCTGGGCCTGGCTCTTGCTTGCTTGCCAAAATCAAAAGAAGGCTTTCCCCGGCTGATCATTCTAGAGCCTTGACGCGTGCATACCGTGCTCCCTTTCCGTATTGGTCCGAAATCGATCGCCTATCATCGTTCCTCTTTTTTGTATCCGTCTGATTCTTTTCTCCCGGATCAATCCAAGCGACCCATCGTCCTCCCCTGCTCTTCATGCTGTTTCATGCTCGCTAATTGTGTTGTTTGCGACTGCATGCAGAAAAGTAAAAAAAATCGCTCAGAACGCCGGTGTTGTAAATCAAAGTCGTGATGTTCGTGATGATGAGTCAAGGTGGTGTTGCAGGATCCAAGTTGGTGCAACAAGTTCCTCTTGGAATCCCATCGGCAAGTCACACATTATGTTTTGTGGGCTTAGTTGTTGTTGTTCAGCTCTGGGAACAGGTCTTTCAGGACACTGCTCTCAGTAGGCATGCGTAGAGTCTGTTGCTTGCCATCGAACTGGCCTCCAAAGTTGCCCCAGCTGCCACCTTCAGCGAGCGGTTGGAACATCTCGCCGGCGGAGCTTGCCGCCGCGTGCGACCCGAAAAGTTCAAAGTCTGCACTAGGACCGCTTACAGTTGGCCCATAGCCATCGCCCGTGTTCATGTTATCGTAGAGATCCGGAGTGAACGTCGGGTCTTGGGCACCAGGGGAAACCTGTTGATCGTGAGATGCGAAGTTCATGTCGCCAGATGGATGCACCTGCGCGTTCATCTGAGCACCACTCATGCTCATATCGACAGCAGAGTTGGGAGCATCCTGCTGAAGATCGTATCCGTAGTTGTTGAAGTTTGCGTCGAATGCAAAGTCATGGGGAGAGATGGCACCGCTGAAGGTGCTGTTGTTGTCAAAGAATAGACCGGAGTCAGAAGTGGTGGACGAGCTGCGACGGTCCTCGCTCAGCGCAGGGGTGATGGGGAAGGCTTCCAAGTTGTTGAAGTCGAACTGGAAGTCCATGTTGAAATGTGACGCAAAGTCGGGTGATGGTTGGATAAACGCCGGTGTGCCAGAGTTTGATGGTAAGGCAGGCGGCGCCATAGAGCTGTGACGGGAGCCACTCATCCATGAGTGAGCTGTGGTTGAGGGTGAAGGAGCAATGGGAGTCAGCGGCGTCAGCATCGAAGAAGAAGGCGACGCAGGGACAGAGCCCTTGGGAAGTCGAGCCACTTCGGATGCCTTTCCTTTGCCGTTGTTTTTTGAGCGCACATAGGTCCAGTTGTGCGCTTTCTCCATGTGTTGCTTGCAATTACTCTCACGCTTGGACGTGTACGGGCAAGGCTTGAACAAGCAGTGGTACAGGGAAGGCACAGTCGAATGCTTGTCGTTGACATGGCGCTCACATTCCTTCTCCGTAGGCCAGCCGTATTCGTGGTACTTGCACTTGTCGATGGGGCATTTGTACGGCCTCTCATGGGTCTTGATGTGCTTGGTCAGATCACAAGGTCGCTTAAACTCCTTGTCACACTGAGGGCACTCGTGAATCTCCGGCTTGGCGTTCTTCTTGCGCCTTGCCATGGAACGAAGCGTCTCGTCGTCGTCAAACTCAGTGTCCATGTGGCGCTTGGTAGTAGCTGGTGGTCCCATTTCCTCGGAAGAAATCACGCGTCCAGTCGCAAGAGAGATGACCTTGCCATCTTTGTGGCGTACAAGCTCAGCTTGCTTTCCATTGTGACTCAGCCCGCCATGGAGCGAGACCGATTCATCCCTGGCATTTGGTGAGCAAGAGGCAGTGGAGTGAATGGATGAGGCGGGCACATACGGTGAGTAATCCATCTCGTCGGCTTTCTCTTCCTTTGCCTGTCTTTCGCGTGTCGCAGCCAGGATGGTGGCGTATCTCCGAATCTGTGGAATGTTGTCAGTAACTAATAGGCTGACTGCAGAGTCAGTACAACCCAAACACACCTGCTCAACCAAGTCGAAGAAGTAGCCTTGCGTATACGGGCGATCGGTCGGTGCGCGTTGGTCGCTCTCGTGAAGAGTGGTGACTGTCGTGTGCAGAACTCGGATCGTGCGTTCGCAGAAGTGGAGGTACTTTCGTGGTGTGCGCGAGTAGTCCTTTACGCCAGAAACCCAATAAGTAAATGTGCAATCCTCTTCGTGATCACGGATACTTACCGGTGCACAGAAGATCAGTGTCTTCTCGAGGTCGCGGAGGTTTTTGATTTCTTTGCTGCCGATGCGATGCGGCACGTCCTTCAGCAGAGAGTGGAACTCTTTCAGGGAAGGCTCGCGGAGGATCGGCTGAATGATGTGACGGTGAATCTGTTCTTTCGCATACTCGCTGAGGCCACGTTCTTCGGTGGCCGCGGAGATCGCGGTCATGGACTCTGAAGTCGAGGGAGGGAGGGAGGAAGCTTGGGAAAGGTCAGCGGGGGAATCCAGACTTAAGTATCCTGAATGCAGGGAGGCCTCACTAGCTGTGGCACACTTGCCAGATTCGGAGGAGATGCTAGATCCAATGCCGCTATCAGCAGAACGGCTGCGGCTCGATTGTCGGGAGCGAGTGTTGTCGAGTGTCGGCACAGGGAGTACTGCAGGCTCGCTTAAGACGTTTCCAAGAGCAAGTTTCGATTGAGCGGCGATGGCCTGGTCCACACGGCTGATCAAATCTGCAGCGCGACGTTCACCGGAACCGATGAGGAGATCTTCGAGAGACTGTGGGCATGTGGTGGAGCGTGGTGGCATGGAAGGGGTGGCAGTTCCCTTTGACTTTGACTCGGATGCGAGAGGGTCCCACAGATCCTGATCATGCTTGTGGGGAACATGAAAGGTATCCCCTTTGCGGATGGACATGTTCTGGAAACAGTCGAGCAGAGAGGGAGTCACCGAAGGGCTAGCGGGCCGGCGCCGGGGGTGGACGTTGGTTGGAGACATATTCGAGGGATATGCGCCGCGATTGAGCGATTGACGAATGGATGCCGGGAATAGAGGTGAGTCACAATGCAGGCCAGCAGGTGCCGGGAATGGGCAGGGCGGCCTTTCCGAGGAGACTGCACGGCGGGCGGTGGTGCTCGGTGGGAAAGATGGTGATTGCGGGCAGAGCAGAGGTGGGTGTGTTTCGCCACGCAAGATAACGGCCGAGGGATCCAGAGAGTAAAGAGAGATTCGGCAGGGCGGTGTCGATTGAAGAGGTGCCAACGGGAGGTCGATGTGACGGTGGGCTTTTCTCAGAATACCGGTGTCCTGAGGAAGACAAGAGGGTCGAGAAGGTCGAGGGAGTCAGAGCATCAGCTGGTCGTTTGGTCTTTGAGGCGGAGCCCTGCCAGGCACAGTCGCGGCCGTGTCGCTGCTGCCTGGAAGGATCGCGCTAGTCTTGGAGCTAGTCTGATTCTGGTCTTCAAGATGCAAGTATAGAACCTCGTCTCTTCTGTTGTTGTTGTCGGTCTGTGATTCTTCCTTGTCTTTTACGCGCAATAGTCTCTCGTCGTTACAATCCTATCGAGGCTTTCACATCAGCATTTCGCACATGTCAACAATCATGCCGCCATAACTGAGGTGCACGGCGATCAGCACTAGTCAACCTCAGGCAGCCGTTCTTCACCGGTCGCGGGTAGCGGAAAGCCACTAAAACACAACGCGAGCGGCATATCGGAGCACCCATCGCACCGTTCCCGACTCTTCGACACCGCAGGCCACATGCAGCAAGGCACTTCCAATCCCTCTGCCACGCAAGCCGTCCTCATCTGCTCGAAGGATTTCTTCTTGACGGCAGAACGGCATTCTTACCTCCTGGCGCTTGTGTTTTCGTCGAACCAGCTGAAGCACAGCCCGTGGCTCAAATCCTTCGGCGAGGAGGAGCCCTCATTCTCTCGGCCGATAGCTTGCCTGCTGCGCCTCTTTCGTTCCATCGTCGAAGTCATCCCAACTATGCGCTTTCCTGTGTGTTCTCCAGTTCCACAAGATGAATTCCTATGTGCTAAGTGCTCCGTCGTACAACATGGACATGGAGTTGAGAGGTCAGCCCGGTTGTCTTTGCTCGAGTCCTGATGCGATCATGCTGGTCTGAATCCACGCGTATCCTTGGACCTCTCGTGGATGTGATCATTGTCAGTTGGGTGTCTGACTGTTTTTTGTTGTATGTGATGCAATAAAGACAACTTTGCTCCCTTCGTGGGCCCATTCGTCCGAGCTGAGCATCATTGTTGAAGTAGTTAAGTCATCCATTGATTTCGTCTACGCACATTGGCAAAATCGTCACTCTGGAGGGTTAGGGTTGGTGTTAGCGAGTGCGTGATGAGACGGACTCAAACATCGAGATAAATGGCCATACGCACACCTGGAGCCTAACTAAAACGTGAGAAGGGTACTGCTTTCGACGACCTAGCTGGGATCTCGAATGTTGTTCCACTTGATATTAGCGTTTTGCTCATGTCAACGACAACTAGGTTTCCAGAGCCCTACACACAAACTCTTCGATCCGCAGCTGTCAGAGTCAATTCCGATCATATCAAACCATACCTCTCTACATCACACGTCGCAATCTGATTGTTAGCCGGTAGTCTCTCACCTAGAAGTAAGAAGCTCAAACAAAGAAGAGTAGAAGGAAAGAAGGAAGGAAGGAAGATACTGGTCTTAGCACACTCTCAGACGTCACCTACCTTCGAGAAAATCAAAAGCTGAGCATCTTTACTAACATCGCAACGGAACCCGATCCAGGTGATGCAGAAAGCTTTCGCTATGTGAACGATGTATCGAGATACTCGACTGATGCATACATGCTACCGTTAGGCATATAATATTCACACATCTGCCACACCCTACCAATCTCACCTCAGATCAAGAAGTAGAATGAGGTGACAAACTGTTCAGACTCAATATCTGAACATCATCCTTTGTCTTCTTTGTTCTTCCTCTTTGTTCCTCCGTTTTGTTCTAGATTCTGTAAAGTTGTTTACCGTTGTTCACTTTGAGTTTTTACCTGTTTGTGTAAGTTTCAATTCCTTTGGAATTCCTTGGTAGAGAAAACCATAGTATAATAACACGCAGCGATCCCAAATATCATCCAACAGTCACGGACTTGTGGCGCAGTGGTAGCGCGTGTGATTCCAGTAATGCGGACATCCACAAGGTCATCCGTTCAAATCGGGTCAGGTTCATCGTTCTAACGAATCATGAAGTTCGAATTCATCTTTTGCCATTTTGGAGCTGTTTGGCATCGGGAGGCTCTCGCGAGAGGCACGCAGCCGGTGTCCTTTCCTTTTGTTCGTTCCAGCAAGCTTTTAGGTGATGGTGATCGAGTCTCGTCCGGTAGTTCGATAGGTGAATACATGTAAGCGTCGAGTCTCCGAGTCTCCGAGCACGGCACTGGAGAAGTCAGAGAAAAGCATGCGAAGCTGGTGCCATTGACTAACATTGAGTGAAGTACTTGTGTTCGTCTGGGTCAATGGTGATGAATAGAAAGAAGGAACCGAGTCTCAGCTGGACGATGCCGGTACAGCAGCTGTTCGAAAGCTCGACGCGATGCAGACTTAGCGAGGGATACGAACCACATCGCCATCGTAATCTTCTCAGCAACTAACACTTGAGCAGGCCATGGACAACATGGACCCAGGCTTGCCTCCTCGTGAATTCTACCCCGAGTCCTGCCGCCCACGGCACCCACGAGAGTCAAAGTCGCCTCGATGGACACTGGTTATTATTACGCCGATGAAGAAGTACCCCAGCTGGAGGAGCAAGAGGAGAAGTGGTCATTGACCACCGAAGAGCAGCGGGCGTTGGAATTTGCCCACTAGGTCTCTTTCGATGCGATGTGCTCTACCGAGCTCTCTTACAACGCCCAAGGTCGCTTGCCAGGATGCTACTACTACTGCGACAAAGAGGTATCTCAGTCGGCAGAGCAATAGGATCTAGGAAAATGCTCCCCATGCCACTACCAGCACCGTCCGATCGTACCCAGCCTCTTCCTGCTCTAGAGAGCACGCATCTGACATCTCTGGTTCGCGACAGCAAGCAGGCAATTGGGCGGGGGCGTGCGGACGTCCTCGTTGGCTTGAGTGCGATTGGCTTGAGTGCGATATCTGGTTGTGGGGTTCAGGTTCGAAAGTGAAGCTCAACCGCGACGGCAAGCTATCGTATGCATCTTGCCTCGCTCTCAAACAGCTCATCCACTTCGAGCGAGAGCTCGTAGGAGCATTCTGGCGGCCAGCCCAAGTGGGTGGCTGGAGGGTGTGGTGTTGGACTCTCACTCGGACGCGTGTCGACTTGACATCGCACAGCAGGAGTGCTCTCGCGCCCCTACCAGCACCCCCAACCAAACCCGCCGTCTTCCTACTCCAGAGAGGCACACTGACATCTCCAGAGGCAAGCTCTGTGGTGCGAGCGTGCGATCTCGTTGGCTTGAGTGCGATGCCTGTTTGTTGTGATTCTGGGTTTCAGATTTGAGAGTGAGATTCGCGAATCGATGTGCTTTGGTACCAGGCGGTTGAGGTTGGTGGAGTGCTCAAGATTGGAAGGGAAGGAATAGCATTCCTATCGCAGATCAAGCATATCTCGGTCCGCCATAACAGGCGACAACTGCACTGGCTGATCGGAGAGATCGGAGTAAGAATGGACTGGCTCCTAGCCGCCGCCGCCACGCCAATATTTATCCTCCCAACTTAGCAGCGGCGCTCTCATGCAACTATCAGCACTATCCAATCGAACCTAGTATCTTTCCGCACCAGCGAAGACTAATCTCTGATTTGCGGCGGCAAGCAGGCCATGGAGC